>CAUJGJ010000307.1:80200-111864 GCA_963170055.1 Halisarca cf. caerulea | reverse complement strand
GGAGGGGATGGTGTAGGGGGGATGGTGTGGAGGAGATGGTGTGGGGGTGGTGTGGAGGGGATGGTGTGGGGGTGGTGTGGAGGGGATGGTGTGGGGGTGGTGTGGAGGGGATGGTGTGGGGGTGGTGTGGAGGGGATGGTGTGGAGGGGATGGTGTGGAGGGGAAGGTGTGCAGGGGATGGTGTGGGGGGACGGTGTGGGGGTGGTGTGGAGGGGATGGTGTAGGGGGGATGGTGTGGAGGAGATGGTGTGGGGGTGGTGTGGAGGGGATGGTGTGGGGGTGGTGTGGAGGGGATGGTGTGGGGGTGGTGTGGAGGGGATGGTGTGGGGGGATGGTGTGGAGGGGATGATGTGGGGGTGGTGTGGAGGGGATGGTGTGGAGGGGATGATGTGGAGGGGATGGTGTGGAGGGGATGGTGTGGGGGTGGTGTGGAGGGGATGGTGTAGGGGGGATGGTGTGGAGGATGGTGTGGAGGGGATGGTATGGGGGGATGGTGTGGGGGTGGTGTGGAGGGGATGGTGTGGAGGGGATGGTAAAGAGGGGATGGTGTGGGGGTGGTGTAGGGGGTGGTGTGGAGGGGATGGTGTGGAGGATAGTGTGGATGTGGTGTGTGTGTGTGTGTGTGTGTGTGTGTGTAGGGTGTTGTGTGTGTGTGTGTGTGTATGTATGGAGGGTGTTGTGTGTGTGTGTGTGTGGAGGTGTGGTCTGGAGTGTTGTAATGTGTGCCATGTTGTTTATTTGTAGGTCAAAGAATGTGTTGGGCACGTCTGAGACACTTTCAAAGGAAGAAATGTCCTCAAAACATGGCTTCCTTGGTGACACAACTCCAACAGATGCTCATTTAAGGTATATGCCCTCTCTTGACACTCCTCCACTGGACACACCTCTACGGAGTGAATCCACCACCAGCACACCCCCGTCTGGTCCAAAGTGTTACAGGAAAGGACAACAAATTAGTTCTGACAGACAAACACAGGAGTTCATGTAAGTGGTTGCCAATATGAGAAGGTCACATGATTATCATGTGATTGTCACACAACCTGTTACCCACTCTAGTGAGAGCTTCCAATTGACGAGTATGGAGCTACTGAGGCAGCATGTATGTGGATTTCTGAACTCATTCACTGGAGGTACCATATATGTGGGTGTGACCAGTGGGGGGATTGTGCGGGGCATCCCCCTCTCCCGCTTGAAGGTATAGCATTATCACCTCTCAGTTTATGCCTGTCTACTTCCTGTTTGTTTTCAGTTGATACCTGTCTACTTCCTGTTTGTTTTCAGTTGATACCTGTCTACTTCCTGTTTGTTTCACAGACGGATCAGCTGTCAATGTCATTCGACAGCATCTGGTCCATAGTGCGTCCCGTCCCCTCCACATCATTGCTAAAGGTACTTGCTGCTGTGGTGACCATCTTGACCATGAGGATGATTGTTTGCTTTGGGTAGGTGGAGTTCATACCAGTAATTGGTGGGTCATCCCCCTTGTCTGGTCCCAGTACCGCACCAGGGAAGAGTTATGTTGTTGAGTTGTGTGTGACTGCCTGTAGCTTGAACACAGTGTACACTCTGACCACTGGTAAGAGAAAGAGGTGCGTGTGGCTGTGGAGCTAGGAGTGCTGTTTAGCGTGAATTCATCAACCCTCCCTTCTCTCTCCCTCCAGATCTGTATGCTGCATCAGACAAAATGGAGCTACTGTTCTGGTATGTAGTGTGTGTGTGTGGCAAGTGTAGCATTGTCCCCCACATGAAGTGTACACCACAATGGCACACACACACACACACACACACACACACACACACACACACACACACACACACACACACACACACACACACATACACACACACACACACACACACACACACACACACACACACACACACACACACTTGTAATACCACACCCTGCAGTGCGGGCTATTGTGGCCCCTGCTTTTGGGCCCCAAAAGGGGCCAACTAGTGGTGAACCTGAGGAAGAGGCCCACTGGATATGGGCCCAGCTGCCCCCCTCGTGCAATCAGGGGTTGCCCATTTGTGAGATTACAAGCTCCACAAGACGGGTAGGGCTGGGCTGCAGCTGAAGAGCGGTGGCGTATCTACCTAACTCACAGCAGCAGTGATTCCCAACCCTAAACTCGGTAATATCCAGGCTAATGGCATCCATGGCACTGGCCAATGACCAGCATCCCTCTAAGAGTCTGATAAAGAAATACCCAAGTCATATTTCCAGTAGTGAAGGCTAACTGGTATGATTTTACCTGTAAGTAGCTGAGTCACAGCTTTCATCCCTTTTTTAAAAGCACCACCTGCTGGTAACAGGCTTAAGCTCTCATAAGAGACTACTAACCAGACACTCACCAACTAGGGACACACACACACACACACACACACATATATGCTATCTTACTCTCCAGGTCAAGTGTGCACAGGATTTGAGAGATGTTTTGATCAAGGAAGCTCTGCAGGCCAGCAGCCTACAGTAGACAGCTGAAGCCTTATCATAGTGTTATTCTGACGAAATCATTTTAACCAAAGTATTTTCTTTCTTGTGCTGTGATCTCAATTTGAAATCAAAGTGACATAACATGCAAAAAATACATTTTTACAGAAAACAAAAGACTAGACAGAGGTCTCTGTAGGTATCCTTTTGGATACAGTACCATTTGAACTTAGTCTACTTTGAGCCTGTCTCAGGAGCTCAACAGACTTAGAGTACAAGTCTTTATTGAATTTAAGTCCTTTAAACTCCGAGCTTGTGTTTGATGCCTAATATGGGAGGAGGAATAGGAAGGGGAAATGACATTACCTTCACAGGTGGCGTGGCCCCTCCCATCCTCCACACATCACACAGGTGGCGTGGCCCCTCCATCCTCCACACATCACACAGGTGGCGTGGCCCCTCCCATCCTCCACACATCACACAGGTGGCATGGCCCCTCCCATCCTCCACACATCACACAGGTGGCATGGCCCCTCCATCCTCCACACACCACACAGGTGACATGGCCCCTCCCATCCTCCACACATCACACAGGTGGCAAGGCCCCTCTGTCCTCCACACATCACATAATTCATACTATCAACACACCATAATGTACATGCTGATCATGACCAACAGCACTGTTGCTAAGAACATGCATGAGCACACGCACACACACACACACACACACACACACACACACACACACACTGCCGCACATGCACTATTCTGTAACAAGAAGCAATAGACCACTTGCCTCAGAGGCACAGCTGCTTATCTTCCTCCTGAGCCTCCTGTCATCCACTGATGTCAAAGGACCATTCTTCAACTTAAAGACATCAGACATCTGTCTTTTCAGTTTTAGTTCCCTGGCCAGTGCCAAGGAAGGTTTGTATGCGTCATACTCGGGAGTGCTTTGCTCCCGAATCATGTCTAGCACTTCTCTATACATGCTCTCCCCAGCTAGATCGCGAGAGCATCCAATGTCTACAAATACATTTTTTGGGTTACAATGGTTGCTATAGCAACCCTTTACACCAGCTAACAGCTTGCTGCGCTGGGTAGATGTATCTCTGCCTTGAAAGGCTACTCTTGGCTTCCTACTAGTTTGTTCATCACCTTGCCTGCGCTGTGTATTACTATCTAGTTCATCAGACTGTCTAGATGGTTCATCAGACTGTCTAGATGGTTCATCAGACTGTCTAGATGGTTCATCAGACTGTCTAGATGGTTCATCAGACTGTCTAGGTTTCTTGGTAGGTGGCTCATCAGACTGTCTAGATGGTTCATTAGACTGCTCTTCTACACCACTCATAGGAGGGACCACATCTCCATTGTTTGACATCTGTCCAGAGGTTGGCTGTCCACTACTTCCTTTGCAACTGTCAGATGATGTCTTGGACTTTTGTTTCCCAGACCTCACAGGACTGGACTCCACCTCCCGGCTCCTGGTGGAGTTTGCTGGTTGCTTGGAGACCACAGAATGCAGTGCAGGGTCTTGTGGTTGTGAGAGCTTCCCTCTTGAGTGTGAGGTCTCACGTCCGTTGTCCACTGTCTTCCTCTTGTTCACAGATGTCTTCTCCTGGGAACTGGGTAAAGGACAGACTACATATGTATTGTATTCATCATCTAGCTATCAATAATCCATCATCTAGCCATCAATATGTCATCAATAATCCATCATCTAGCCATCAATATGTCATCAATAATCCATCATCTAGCCATCAATATGTCATCAATAATCCATCATCTAGCCATCAATATTTATGTAGCTGGGGTTAGTTGTGTAAGTTGCCACATTACAGTCATGTATGATGGGGAATGATAGTGACAAGTTGAGAATATTAATTTGAGAATGTTTGATTGTAGCTGTGCATCGTCAATCCTTGAACAGCAATTCAACAAAACCATAACTGTGAATAGCAGAAATGCAAATTGCTTCAAAACATGTATGCTAAGCTGAGGTTAACTGCATGAAAAGGACTGTGTCTGCAGGCATATCTTCTACTGTTTGTGAGAGTACCCAGCCCCTTCCCCAACACCCCACACAGCCCTCACATCCCCCAACACCCCACACAGCCCTCACATCCCCCAACACCCCACACAGCCCTCACATCCCCCAGCACCCCACACAGCCCTCACATCCCCCAGCACCCCACACAGCCCTCACATCCCCCAACACCCCACACAGCCCTCACATCCCCCAGCACCCCACACAACCCTCACATCCCCCAACACCCCACACAACCCTCACATCCCCCAACACCCACACAACCCTCACATCCCCCAACACCCCACACAGCCCTCACATCCCCCAACACCCCACACAACCCTCACATCCCCCAGCACCCCACACACCCCTCACATCCCCCAACACCCCTCACATCCCCCAACACCCCACACACCCCTCACTCCCCCCAGCACCCCACACAGCCCTCACATCCCCCAACACCCCACACAGCCCTCACATCCCCCAGCACCCCACACAGCCCTCACATCCCCCAGCACCCCACACAGCCCTCACATCCCCCAACACCCCACACAGCCCTCACATCCCCCAGCACCCCACACAACCCTCACATCCCCCAACACCCCACACAACCCTCACATCCCCCAACACCCACACAACCCTCACATCCCCCAACACCCCACACAGCCCTCACATCCCCCAACACCCCACACAACCCTCACATCCCCCAGCACCCCACACACCCCTCACATCCCCCAACACCCCTCACATCCCCCAACACCCCACACACCCCTCACTCCCCCCAGCACCCCACACAGCCCTCACATCCCCCAACACCCCACACACCCCTCACATCCCCCAACACCCCACACACCCCTCACATCCCCCAACACCCCACACACCCCTCACTCCCCCCAACACCCCACACAGCCCTCACATCCCCCAACACCCCACACAACCCTCACATCCCCCAACACCCCACACAGCCCTCACATCCCCCAACACCCCACACACCCCTCACTCCCCCCAGCACCCCACACAGCCCTCACATCCTCCAACACCCCACACAACCCTCACATCCCCCAGCACCCCACACAGCCCTCACATCCCCCAACACCCCACACAGCCCTCACATCCCCCAACACCCCACACAGCCCTCACTCCCTTTCTGCAAACCCACACAGCCCTCACATCCCCCAACACCCCACACAACCCTCACATCCCCCAGCACCCCACACAGCCCTCACATCCCCCAACACCCCACACAGCCCTCACATCCCCCAACACCCCACACAGCCCTCACTCCCTTTCTGCAAACCCACACAGCCCTCACATCCCCCAACACCCCACACAACCCTCACATCCCCCAGCACCCCACACAGCCCTCACATCCCCCAACACCCCACACAGCCCTCACATCCCCCAACACCCCACACAGCCCTCACTCCCTTTCTGCAAACCCACACAGCCCTCACATCCCCCAACACCCCACACAACCCTCACATCCCCCAGCACCCCACACAGCCCTCACATCCCCCAACACCCCACACAGCCCTCACATCCCCCAACACCCCACACAGCCCTCACATCCCCCAACACCCCACACACCCCTCACATCCCCCAACACCCCACACAGCCCTCACTCCTTTTCTGCAAACCCACTGGCTCCTACGTGAGTGCTACAGCAAAGATATAGATTGGACAGGACAGAATCATACCTAGAGCTTCTTTTCCTTGTTCTTGGTGTATCCTCTTCAGGTCTAGATCGATTGTTTTTGCTCCAATTTCTCTTGATATTGAAATCAGAATTGGGAGGGGATTCTATGCTTTGGTGGGTGTGTCGGCCACTTGGACTGTACAATGATCAATGATGGGATGCACTGTACAATGATCAATGATGGGATGCACTGTACAATGATCAGTGATGGGATGCACTGTACAATGATCAGTGATGGGATGCACTGTACAATGATCAATGATGGGATGCACTGTACAATGATCAATGATGGGATGCACTGTACAATGATCAATGATGGGATGCATAAACGGCCCCACCAGCAGTGCAGATGGAATGGTATGGCAGTAAGGCTGAAGAGGTATTATACATACTCAGGAGGTCAGGGAATTAACTTCAGATACTGCATAGCTAGTATTAGGTTCAGACACACTTCTTACAAATCTAAGGAGGGACTGGGACGTTCAGTAATCTAAGGAGGGACTGGGACGTTCAGTAATCTAAGGAGGGACTGGGATGTTCAGTAATCTAAGGAGGGACTGGGTCGTTCAGTAATCTAAGGAGGGACTGGGACGTTCAGTAATCTAAGGAGGGACTGGGTTGTTCAGTGAGCTAAGGAGGGACTGGGACGTTCAGTAATCTAAGGAGGGACTGGGTCGTTCAGTGAGCTAAGGAGGGACTGGGTCGTTCAGTGAGCTAAGGAGGGACTGGGACGTTCAGTAATCTAAGGAGGGGCTGGGACGTTCAGTAATCTAAGGAGGGACTGGGTCGTTCAGTAATCTAAGGAGGGACTGGGACGTTCAGTAATCTAAGGAGGGACTGGGACGTTCAGTAATCTAAGGAGGGACTGGGACATTCAGTAATCTAAGGAGGGGCTGGGACGTTTAAGTAATCTAAGGAGGGACTGGGACGTTCAGTAATCTAAGGAGGGACTGGGACGTTCAGTAATCTAAGGAGGGGCTGGGACGTTCAGTAATCTAAGGAGGGACTGGGTTGTTCAGTGAGCTAAGGAGGGACTGGGTTGTTCAGTGAGCTAAGGAGGGACTGGGTCGTTCAGTAATGTATGGTATTGGACTGTGATTGACAGATGCACTAGCAAATTACAATTGTTATATTGATTAGCTAAGTACAACTACGATGAGATTTGGCA
Source organism: Halisarca cf. caerulea (assembly GCA_963170055.1). Taxonomy (NCBI): domain Eukaryota; kingdom Metazoa; phylum Porifera; class Demospongiae; order Chondrillida; family Halisarcidae; genus Halisarca; species Halisarca cf. caerulea. Next base: position 104,531 of record CAUJGJ010000307.1, on the reverse strand, counting down.
TCCGTATGAAGATGAACGTTCCATTGGATAAAATAGGGCAGTAGATGATTGTAGGAGATATGAAATAAAGTCAAATTATAGAATAGAAGGTTAATATTTCAATGTTAAAAAGCATTAATATTGCTACGAATGATGTCTGTAATGATAAAATAGGTTAAATATACCCTCTTCTTTCGTCCTTGCTCGAAAAGGACCTGTCCTTATCTTTCGATTTCTTTCTAATATGCTTGTCCTTCTGCATCAATGAAGAAAAGTTTGTAAGTAAAAATCAGGGAGAGAACAAAAAGAATGCAAATATTCACTTCTTTTTCATAATCAGATGGTCCTAATCTATCAAATACACTGCGTTTTCTCTCTGCTTTTCTCGACGACATTTTTGCGCCAGAGAGGGAATTCCCAGAATTGTAGTAAACTAAATTCATAGTCTATCTGAACATTATTCATGATAAGGAGCGAGCAATAGGTAAGTATATTCATTGGAGGGTCTTTGCAATACGGGTTGATCCCAATTTTAGGAGTGTGATCACGTGATCTATTACAGCTCGTGGGCTGGTCTGAACCCCGCCCCCCTCGTTGGTCAATCGGTGAAGAGAAAAGTTTTGAGAAGATGTCTTGGGATTCTTATATTGACAACTTGATAGCTCAGACAAAAGATGCAAGTGGAAGCGCTCATGCGGACAGAGCTTGTATTATAGGTATGGAAGGGGGGGCATCCTGGACAACTGCTGGTCATTCATATGCCTTGAAACTCCAAGGACAAGAAGGACCTAATATTGCCAGGTGTTTCAAGAGTAAAGACTTTACGACGTTTATGGCTAATGGTATTCGTGCTGAAGGGGAGAAGTACCAATTCTTACGAGAAGAGGATGGTAAAGTTGTATTCGGAAAGAAAAAGGGCATAGGAGCAGTTACGTTGCAAGCATCTAAAACAGCAATAGTCATTGCACATTGTTCCGAAGGATGTCAGCAGGGCAACGTAAACAAAGGGGTAAACGTGATAGCTGAGTACCTGGAGAGCTTGAATATGTGAATAAAACGGATTTGATATTCAGTGATTTAGTTATAAAGGAAGCTTGTTGTTAGTGTGTTATTCTTCTGCAACACATAGGCGTTTTGTTGTATTCAATGTAGAAATTTCTTTCAATAATGTGTATCTTATTTATAAATTAAGCACTTGGTTGTAATGTGTGTCATCAATGCAAACTGGCGTGAGTGTGGCGAGTTGATGGTGAATGCCATATGGGGAGGCATGCTCGATCATGATTTGATGGAGGAAAGGGTGCGGGTTGAAGGAAATGCAGCTAGTGGTCACTCGATATAGTGCATCATACAAGGTAGAAGTTGGTCCTTACACAAGTAGTTTCGGTTGGAGATGACTGGGGGTAAGACTTTCATGATCAACTTTTGCAGAGGAAAGGTAACAAATGTTAATTTGCATTGATGTACGTAGCTGGCATTTTCCAAGTGCTGTGTATGTTTCTCTAGTTTTCAGCTCGCATGCCAACAGTGGAAGTTGATTATGGTCAGTCATTCTGGTGAATATATTTGTGATTGCAAAAGGTTTGAGGTTCATTGCGTATGTTTGGTATAGGTTACCACTTGGCTCAATGTGAAAATGGCTTGAAAGGTTATTACACGAGTTGTATGGTTTGCACTGTGCAAGTGGTCACTTGAGACTAATGTAGTATTGACAATCACTCCACACACTGCCCACTTTTCCAGTGAATGTCACATCTTGGGACCTGGCTGGTGGGGAATTTCATGATGTTCGAAAACATCTGTATTCAGAATCATCTGTGAGACTGTGGCAGCGTGGGTATGCCACGATCTGAAGTTTCCAACGGGTCCCTGTGTTGTAGGTGCTTTGTGTAGTGTGTGATGCGTCTGCTCCATCATCAGTTGACGGTGGATAAGAGGTGCAAGATCATGCTCCAAACTCTTGCATGTTGGCATTGCTCATCAACAAGGTAACTGCTGTGCACGTGGGTGAATGGCATGTGTAGTTGGGACGACATGCAATGCTCCTGGTGGATAGTTTCTGTAATATTGTATTTCACTGTGGCATTCTTTGCATGCACGCACCCACTTCCATGCTATTCAGCTTTTTACACCTCATGTTAACTGTGTGCCTGTGTAATTTGTGTAGGCTGATCTTGGTGCACCCATAGATACCTATGTCCTATGAGGTCACCTCGAACTACCATTTGAGGTGAGGTGAAAGGATTAATTATGTGGGCTGTGGGGTAGTAAGGGCAAGCCATACACCCATTCACTATTAATAGATAAATGGTACCATCTTACAGACTGTGTGTGTGTGTGTGTGTGTGCGTGCATGCGTGTACATGCACGGATGACTTTGACCCTGTGCGACATGTGGGGTGGGCCACCTATCCAGGGTCCTATGGGCTGGGCTACCTATTCAGGGTCCTATGGGGTGTACTGACAAAGTTGCTGTTTGTGCCATACACAATACACAGTATCTGCTAAATCTGGTGATAGTGTTGAGGAAAGTTTACAAGATCTGATAACAAGTCACAATTCAGTCAGTGCTTCATTGACAGTGGAAAACCAGTGCTTCATTGACAGTGGAAAACCAGTGCTTCATTGACAGTGGAAAACCAGGAGGCCAAATTACAGTGGGCCGCTGTTAATCGTATACCCTCCGGACCAGGCAAAATTATTCCATTATCCTGAACATACATTTCTGCTATGCCAATAGTGGGGACCATTTTTATGTATATTAAATGTATGCACAATATGAACACATACAAGGAATTCAATAACATGTTTAAAATGGGAATTTTGAATGGTAGCAAGCAATGTTACTGATTTTTCATTGCAGGGTAGCTATAACTGATGTGGATTAATCTATGGATCAATTAACTTGTGTTTGCAGTGCTCCTCTCACAAGTAGTATGGTTTATATACTCTGAGTATAAATGATTAGAAGTTCTTATTCCTATATCCAGAATATTCCTTAAGCAGTTCTTCACTACAGTGGATTATACAAAATTAATGATTCTGTACTTAGAGATTATATTCCATTAACCAGAATATTCCTTTAACTGGTATGCGATTAAGTGGGGCCCACTGAAATAATACACACACAAACACAACAGACAGCTGAGATTGCACATACAATGTTTGCTTTGATGAAGGAATTATTGAGTTCACTGAAAGTCAAAAAAGAGACCCTCTCTGTCGCCGCAGGATTCCGTGATGGTCGTACAAAACATTCAGTTTCTGTACATATTCGTTGACAACATTGCAACCCTTAGTAACAGTTGCTAGGTAGGAAATTAACATGACATCATTGGTCAGCTGTACATAAAGTAAATAAAAGAGAAGGTTAAACGTGGTACATGTATATGACACACACACACCACAGCTCAACACACACACCACAGCTCAACATCACACACCACAGCTCAACATCAATACACGTAACACACACCACAGCTCAACATCAATACACTCAACACACACCACAGCTCAACATCAATATACCGAACACACACCACAGCTCAACATCAATACACCTAACACACACCACAGCTCAACATCAATATACCGAACACACACCACAGCTCAACATCAATACACCGAACACACACCACAGCTCAACATCAATACACTCAACACACACCACAGCTCAACATCAATACACCTAACACACACCACAGCTCAACATCAATACACCGAACACACACCACAGCTCAACATCAATACACTCAACACACACACCACAGCTCAACATCAATACACTCAACACACACCACAACTCAACATCAATACACCGAACACACACCACAGCTCAACATCAATACACTCAACACACACACCACAGCTCAACATAAATACACCTAACACACACCACAGCTCAACATCAATACACTCAACACACACCACAGCTCAACATCAATACACCTAACACACACCACAGCTCAACATCAATACACTCAACACACACACCACAACTCAACATCAATACACTCAACACACACCACAGCTCAACATCAATACACTCAACACACACCACAGCTCAACATCAATACACCTAACACACACACCACAACTCAACATCAATACACTCAACACACCACAGCTCAACATCAATATACCGAACACACACCACAGCTCAACATCAATACACTCAACACACCACAGCTCAACATCAATATACCGAACACACACCACAGCTCAACATCAATACACCTAACACACACCACAGCTCAACATCAATACACCTAACACACACCACAGCTCAACATCAATACACTCAACACACACACCACAACTCAACATCAATACACTCAACACACACCACAGCTCAACATCAATACACCTAACACACACACCACAACTCAACATCAATACACTCAACACACCACAGCTCAACATCAATACACTCAACACACCACAGCTCAACATCAATACACTCAACACACCACAGCTCAACATCAATATACCGAACACACACCACAGCTCAACATCAATATACCGAACACACGCCACAGCTCAACATCAATATACCGAACACACACCACAGCTCAACATCAATACACTCAACACACACCACAGCTCAACATCAATACACCTACATAATATGACAACACACAAATAACACTAGCTACAAAGGGACACACGACATGAAGTGTTTACATTCACAACTTAGCAATGAAAGGGGTCAAACCCTTTCATTACTAGACCTCAGCTAAGAACAAGACAATCCAATTACCCATTCAATGTGGGGTTAATGAAGTAATTGAATCAGCTAACACTATTGTTCTTGCTCAGAACGGAAACAGAATGAGGACCAGGTTGAGCAGTACAATTGAGCTTGTGGGTGTGGTCACACGTGGGTGTTGTCTCCTTGGCACAGTGTGTGTGTGTGGTCAACCTGGCACAGTGTGTGCATGGTCACAAAGGCAGAATGTGGGTGTGGTCACCAGGGTATACGTACTGTGGTATAAGTAAATGTAGTTGTGGTGAGGAAGGTGTGGTCAGCTTCTACATGTGGGTGTGGTCAACTTCCATATGTAGGTGTGGTTAGATTGTATAAATGGGTGTAGTTAGGTTCTACAAGTGGGTGTGGTCAGCTACACAGTGTATGTTGCTATACTTTTAAATGCTCAGGTGTAAAGTCGGGTGATGTCAATATAGGTAGCTGATGACAGAGGTTTGATATCTCTCTCAGTATGGCTTGGTTCTTTGGCACAACACCTGCAAAGGACAGTGTACAACTGGGTATGATTAATGTGGAGTATATACGTATGTACACGAAAGACAACTAGCACTACACCACAGAGGACCACTCGCTACACCTGACTACAAGGACCACTGGCTACACCTGACTACAGAGGACCACTGGCTACACCTGACTACAGAGGACCACTCGCTACACCTGACTATAGAGGACCACTGGCTACACCTGACCACAGAGGACCGCTGGCTACACCTGACTACAGAGGACCACTCGCTACACCTGACTACAGAGGACCACTCGCTACACCTGACTACAGAGGACCACTCGCTACACCTGACTACAGAGGACCACTCGCTACACCTGACTACAGAGGACCACTCGCTACACCTGACTACAGAGGACCACTCGTTACACCTGACTACAGAGGACCACTGGCTACACCTGACTACAGAGGACCGCTGGCTACACCTGACTACAGAGGACCACTCGCTACACCTGACTACAGAGGACCACTCGCTACACCTGACTACAGAGGACCACTCGCTACACCTGACTACAGAGGACCACTCGCTACACCTGACTACAGAGGACCACTCGCTACACCTGACTACAGAGGACCACTCGCTACACCTGACTACAGAGGACCACTGGCTACACCTGACTACAGAGGACCACTGGCTACACCTGACTACAGAGGACCACTGGCTACACCTGACCACAGAGGACCACTGGCTACACCCGACTACAGAGGACCACTGGCTACACCTGACTACAGAGGACCACTGGCTACACCTGACTACAGAGGACCACTCGCTACACCTGACTACAGAGGACCACTGGCTACACCTGACTACAGAGGACCACTCGCTACACCTGACCACAGAGGACCACTCGCTACACCTGACTACAGAGGACCACTGGCTACACCTGACTACAGAGGACCACTCACTACACCTGATTACAGAGGACCACTGGCTACACCTGACTACAGAGGACCACTCGCTACACCTGACTACAGAGGACCACTGGCTACACCTGACTACAGAGGACCACTGGCTACACCTGACTACAGAGGACCACTGGCTACAGTTGGAACAATGCAGGGAACATGAACGGAGGCACGGAAGGGGTGTGGGGGGGGGGGGGTACCTTTCTGAACTGCCTTGAGGTAGTCCACTACAAGTCGTACTCTTGTGTACAGCATCTTGATGGCACCATAGTGGGCTGTCAGGTGGTCCGTCACAACTGATGTTTGACCTCCAGATGCTACTGTCTCCTTGGCGATGTGGTCAACACCCACTCGTTCTGCTTCCTCTGTTGCTAGGGTGTACGAAACCTGGGAAAACCCCACTTTAGGTTGCCCAGCAACAATATCAATAAGTGATTCATAGATGGTTACAGGAAGCTAGGGTGGAAAGAATTGGCAGTCAGTACTTGACACACCTACCTACACACCCACCTATGTACATCACCACACATCACACAAAACAGATGTATGCACAACACACACACACACACACACACACACACACACACACACACACACACACACACACATACGTACATATGTACCTCACTAGTCCTGGTGGCTGTGTTCAGGGTCAGTAAGAGGTAACTTTCATTATCTTGGCAGACCTGTTGGTGGAAGTCAGCATCACTGTCTTCTGGTTCTTCACAATTAGTATACCATCCCAAGAACTCGAGATCTGGGAAGACTTGTTTGACTGTAGGTAAGAGTACACACACCAGTCACAACATGAGTACTCCAGCCCCATAGTATGGAACGGTATTTCACGCCCTCAGACAGACAGCCATTGGCTCACATTGCTGTCTTTTTGATGTAAAATAGTTGGCGTCTAGCTTGTATCTGTACCCATCCGGTGTCACGAGTAATTCGAAGGAATTGCAGATCTCAGCATTGCGCCCCTTTTGACTGCCAAGTATTGCTCCGAAGATTTTAATTGTACCGGAATTGGATACCTTACTTCTGGTGTAGTGATCTGCAATGTTCATTATCACAAGAGGATGCAGGTTCACGCTAAAATTAGCTTCTCCCGTTGGATTCGCAGTCACGTCACTTTTGGTCTCCATTTTCCTCCACAAGTCACATTCCAAACTCAGATTTCCACACTGAAAATGGGACCAATTCTATTCGGAAACTGCAAAAAGCGAAGTCTATACACAATGAACAATTTCATATTCATTGCTTGAATGCTCCATCATGACTGCCGTAATTTCTATGCCTTTTTAACATCCTGAACAAAGGGCACTTCAGTTTAGGTCGCTTGTTAGTCGTAGTGAAGGGAGAAGTGTAATGCTTCAACTAGTGTTGCTTGTAGTCCTGCTCCTACTGTCTGTGTTGTGTGTGCTACTGTGTACGCTGTTCAGAAACAGACAAACAGACTCTGAAGGGGCTATGACAATACAACTGTTGATGGTGGAGGAAGGGCTGAAACAGAAGTGTATTTTCCTACAAGAAGACACCTTCCAGGGAATCTCTTCTCCATTTGACAAGAGTTCACCCACCCCGAGTCCTATGAGTCCCCTGCAGCCTCAGAAGTTATTGGTTAACCACCAAAACACTGATACCATGTCCAACTTAATAGATTTAGTAGAATCATAAGTTCTTGTATGTGTACATAAAGATTATATAAAATTAAAACCATCCCATTGTTGCAATGTGACAGTTTCCAATTTCATTGTCTCTTCTCTTCCACGGAAGATTTCTCCTCCTATGTAGAGGATGTCTTCTCTTTTGTCTACACAAGACACGACCCAATTGCAATGCAGAGTAGTTTAGCTATGACAGATCACACAAGTCTACTGACCTTTCTGGGTGAACAGTCCCTCTCCCTGTCTCTCATCCTCTCCCTGTACTTGCTGTGCTTCCTGTAGCGCTGGGGACAAGGGCAAAGGAATACAGTTTGTACACATGCATATATATTCATCACAGACACCCACCCACACACCCATGCACGTATATGTACACATGCACACACACACACACACACACACACACACACACACACACACACACACACACACACACACACACATGCACACACACACACACATGCACACACACACACACACACACACACACACACACACACACACACACACACACACACACACACACACATACATATGTACACACACACACACACTCTTACCAAATGCATACCAAACTACTAAGGTGTGTGCCACACAACAAACACATCCAGATTACCACTTACTCAAATAACATACAAAGATATGAGTGAGGAACAGCAAACATGTATACCCACAGACACACATGCTTCCACATATGGTGGACGAGAACACAACAATGATCTTACCTTGGAAGCCCTTCCAAGATCATTGTCAGATTCGGAATCAGAATAGCAAGGTAAAGGAGAACGAGAACGGGACTTGTCAGGAAAGAAATCAAAGGCAAAAAGTCAACTCAGCACCACACTTCTCCCACTCTCAGCACCACACCTCTCTCCCACTCTCAGCACCATATACCCCACTCCCAGCATCACACCCCTCCCCATTCTCAGCACCACATACCCCATTATCAGAACCACAACCTCACCCACTCACTCCACACCCTCACCCACTCACTCCATACCCACACCCTCTCACTCCACTCTCCCTCACTCACTCACTCCACATCCTCACCCACTTGCTCCACACCTAGGACTGCATTTAGGGGGGTGGGGGTGGGGGCATTTGCCCCCCCCCTCTAGTGATCTGCTGCCTTTCTAAACTTGTATCTCAACATTATATTATACACTAAGGGTTCCTGAAAGGCAGGATTTATTGGGAAATGTCACCAGTCCTTTAACGCCCTTGAATTGTTACTGTAGGAATATTATTTCAAGGCATGCAAACATTCTGAACATGATCAACACAGTCAACAACAAATGCTGTACTACTGTCAGGGATGCCAGGATTTCTTTGGGGTCAGACAAAGCAGGAGTAGTTACTCTCCCCTCCCTCTCTTGTGACCAGTTGACCCCCTTGGCATAGCATACGGTGAATCCTCTCTAATCTGACACTCAATGGGACCTGAAAACAGTGTCGGATTAGGAGGCTGTCAGAATACAGAGTGAGTCTTGGCATACTTTAGTATGGAGACTGTACCTCATAAGATGGTTGGACTGGTTGCGTAGTTCAGAGTGTCTATGGTTGGATTATGGAGGTGTTGGATTACAGTGGTTTCACTGAACATACCGTATAGTGGGGAATTTTTGTGGGATTAAACTTTTGCGACTGGCTCCATTTCACAAATTTCACAAATAATATTTTCACAAATCTCCAAATTTTAGCCATTTTTGTACATAGGCAATGATGGCAAAGTAGCTCTGGTGTATATCGTGTGAACAAAATGGCTCAAGGCAAAGATGTTTGCACCATTCAGACTTCATTCGAAGATCTGAGGTTGCTCAGTAACAGGTCGTCAAGCTTCAGTGCATGTTCTGCCTGAACGTCTTGTTTTAAGAACTGAAAAGGCGCCGTATACCAAAGATTTTCCAGAAACAGCCGACAAAATCTTGGTGCCAACTGCATTTGCACTAAATCAACTGCAGCAAAGAACAGTGGTGCCTGGCGTGTTTGTACTACACATAAGCCAGACGTAGCCGACATAGCCGACGTAACCGACGTAACCGATGTAGCAGACATAGCCATGAATATCTTCGTGAAATTTGCGAAAATATTACTCTGTGAAAATTTCCTCCTATGTGGTACGGTACTTTTCATAAAAAACTGGACAATGTACGGCGGTCAGACCGGTGTACGTACGGTGACCGTCCGGGGTACGTCCGCTGTACGTCCGTTTGTTGTACGGCTTCGCCCGCCTTCGTTCGTTGCTATGCGTCTAAAAATAGAAACAAACGCTAGCGCGGGGAAACCTCGAAGGAAGGCGCCGTACGCAGCCGAATGAGCTTAAGAACCGTTTTAAAAGCGTCAGAAAAGGCTAACAGTAAGTATATATTCGGCTATGTTGCTACAAATCGTATTTAGTCGGTTGTTACACTTTTTCTTTCTTTTTTTTTTTTTTTTTGCAGAACGTGAACAAATAATTAATTAGAAACAAAGCATACGCCAATACACAGACACATTGAAATTAATCAAAGAAGGCAAAAAAAAGAACAGTTATTGGATAAAGTTAAATTTGGGATGCAGCACTGGAGATGTCCTCAGGGATCATAATTCTGGTCTTGGAAGATCTGGATCCTCGGAGGCCCATAATTCCCTGACGTAGAAGGGTAAAGGAGATTCTACATAGTGTTACTGTTACAAGTTGTTACACTTTCAGCAAGCTACTGCTTCGTATTGTGGCCCGAAGGAGACCTGGCGAATGTCGTCATCCTTCTCCATATGACTGTCAACAAGCTTCAAGAGCGCTGCTGTCTTCTTCCCAGTCAAACCGCTTCCTGGTTTTCGCCCGATACTTCCCTCTTTCGCGTACTTCTTAAAAAATAGCGTAACTCCGGATTTCGACACAATGTGTCCTTCTTTAGCTAAATCTTCTGCAATTTTCTGAAAGCTCTCGCGTCTAAAAAGCAGAATTCGCTGCTTTACGTAGCTCGAATACACCATTTCGCTTGAGGTACCGCTCCCAACTACCATTGCCAATGATGTAATCTATGACTATGACGTAATTTATATTACGCGCCACGTGATAATTGTCCGTCGGTGTACGTCCGGTGTACGTACGGTTTTTGACCGCCGGTCTGATCGCCGTACATCGTCCAGTTTTTTATGAAAAGTACCGTATATATAACTGCAGTGATGGATTCACAAACCTGCTTAAGTAGTCTAAAATGGCCTCAGATACCACGTTATAAGGCATAAAAAACAATTATGTTTCTTGGGGACCACACCCCCAGACCCCTAGCAGTAATACACACTTCCATAATACCACACACATAGCATTGCTACCTATTATACGCCCCCCGTCTCTGTACAACTATACACTCCTGTATCGCGTTGCCCCCCTAAGATTTTAGGAAGTTCAGTTTCCCCCCCCCTCACAGCCCCAAATCCTGTGTGCAGCCCTGACACCCTCACCCACTCACTCCACACCCTCACCACTCACTCCACACCCTCACCCACTCACTCCATACCCTCACCCACTCACTCCACACCCTCACCACTCACTCCTCTCCCTCACCCACTCACTCCACACCCTCACCACTCACTCCTCTCCCTCACCCACTTGCTCCACACCCTCACCCACTCACTCCACACCCTCACTCCACACTCCCACCAACTCACACCACACCCTCACCCACTTGCTCCACACCCTCACCCACTCACTCCACACCCTCATCCACTGTACTCCACACCCTCACTCACTCACTCCACACCCTCACCCACTCACCCACTAGCTCATTGCCCTCACTCACCCCCCCACTAGTTCCACCCCCCCCCCCCGTCAACTAGGTATACCATTGCCTCTCATACAACCCAATCAACCTACCCTACTTCTGCTTTTGGTACGACGATGCTTCTTCTATTGACAAAGTAGCAGAAGACATCATTGAATTAATCAAGGAAACTGAATGATATTGATTAAATACATACCTCTTTCTTTTTTTTCTTGTGTTTAGATTTTCCTTTATCTTCTTTTCTTAAAATTTTTTCCCTTTGCTTTTGCAGAGCCACTTTCTCCTCCTGCAAAACCCGTCACAGCTACCGAGTGACACTCATAGCATTTCAACCCAACTTGAAACTTAGTCTTGTGCACAAGACTAACTCGTAACTCACTTTGTGCATTCTGTCCTCCCACTGTGCAAGAACACCTGAGGACTTCTTCATCTGCTCTTGGACCTCTTCTCTAGAAATAATCCAGAAAACAGTGAAACATCTACAATCTGACATTCTTCTCTGACCATCATATGAGGTACAGTCACCATACTAATTGTATTTTGGTGAGGTAGCTACTAGACATAGGCCATAATTCCACACACACACACACACACACACACACACACACACACACACACACACACACACACACACACTACATACACACACCTTCAAATTAAATTCACACTGAATTAGCTTAGTGGTTGCAGAATGTACCATCACAACACTGGGTTGGTGGTAGTGGTGGAGGTAGCAGTGGTAGTGGTGGGGGTGGGGACAGTGATGGTAGTGGGGGTGGGGGTGGGGTGGGAGCAGAGAAAAAGCACAAAATTGGTGCACCTTCTGGGATTTGATCCCCACTCCACTGACATAATAGCATGTGCTCCCTGGCACCCATTAGCTAGGTGAGCTTACAAAATGGAAAGTCGGGTTAAAATCACCCACACACGTATAAAGACTCACAAAGTTGGTCTTGGCCGACTTAAGTAGTCTTTAATAGTCGGACCTGAAGCAGGAGGCGGTCCAGAGGCTCTTGCAAGAGCGATAGGATTTACCCATGCCTATGAAAATATAGTGAACAAATGAATCACAAAGGAATCTTTGGCAACACCACAATTGAATTTTCTTCATCGAGTAAGCTTACCACTCTGTTGTCTCTTTTTCCCATGGTACTAGAAACAAAAATTCGGAATAAAATTCGGTTCTCTTTCAGGCCGGGAATCAACGAAGACTAGTCTCGTGTAACACAGACCCGCTTCTCGCCTCCATTTTTTTATTATGACGTCATTTGGTCGGCGAGAAGGGGTCTGGTGAACAGCCTATACCCGACTTGTTCTGGCCACCGAAAATCGGTGGCTAATTATATATGCAGTTGTCATGGTAATAAGGATATTCATAAACTGAACGCTTGCTAACGCAAAAGGCGCCGTTCGCACCATCTTGCCGCCAGCCGCTCGCCGCTATACCAGAATTCACGAGTACGAAAATTGGTGAGGTGTGGATCGAAGAGACGTTGTATGCTGGATGGAAATTTGTTGCTTATGCAGGACAGACATATCAAAGGGTACGCATCGGAAGAAGAGAATAAAATTGCACGGGGCAGCTTGTAAGGAAACGGCAACAAGGTAAGCTGTGAGATTAAACTTTTGACCATCAATTCATTTCGCAGTCGTTACTACATCCTTTATTTACAAAAAAAAAAGATATTTACGTATGTATATTTTATCCCAGGTTAGAGAAGCTCATACAACAGATCTTCGTCACAGGCGATATAAATCGCTTTCAGGAGTTTTCTGACTGTAGTGCCTGGATCTGCTACAAATGTCGTGATGACTTTGAAACTCTAGATAAGTTGGAATCTGAAGCTAAAGCTCTTCGAATGCGGTTAACGATGTTTGTGCGCAACCTTAGCGTGGTGTCATCAGCAACTAGACAGACTCTGCTGTCGTCAGAAAATGAACTGTCTAGAAGGAGACAGCCTGATCATCACGATGATTCCGAAGATGGTTGCACTCCCAAACGAATGTGTCCTGATGGTAGCTCCACATTTAGGCAGCATCTAAGAAGAGTCAGTTATGGCATTGAAGTTTCTTCTAAACCTTCCCCCGAGTGTGCTGTAAGTATATGCGTTGTACAATTTGTTCATTTGTGCATGTGCATAATATTATATGCATGTAGGTTACTTATGGTTATGACCAACCAAAGTCATATTTCTTGAACACTCCACTGAGAAAACGTACGGCAAGGCGACTTGCGCGACGAAGCTATGGTGCAATGATGGCTGACTTTGGACAATCAGTTCACCACAGACGTCTAATGTCTAATGTTATTGCGCAGACAATTTCCAAGGAAATACGGGCTTCTAAGTTTGGTTATGATGACTCTTTTTTGCATCTAAAGAGTTGCAATTTAAAGAAATTTACATGGAGTTCTCTGCTGGAGCAATTGAGAAGTAGCTTGCCCACTTTGCTATATTTTCTTTCTAAACTGATCAGAAATCCTGATTCTAATAAGCCGATTCTCTGTTTACTATCTTGTATCATCCTAAAGAAGTACAACAAAAATGCATGTTTACTTCAAGGAGTGATTTCTGCTCTAATGTATGGTAATGGATGCAGCAAACAGGTTAGCATAATAGTATATGATATCCATTACATACATGGACGGTACTAATTCCTATATGTGTCATTTATTTTGAATTCTGCAGATGTATGTCTGTCTGCAACCTTTATGTCTGTCTCTCTCACACAAAGCAACTCTTAATATGATTGATGACTTATGTAAAGATCATGATGTGATTGTGAGGCAATGGAGAGACGAAATAAAGGTAAACAGCACCTTGGGAGATTCTGTTGTAGAGAGTGCAAATCGAGCTGAAATACAGGTTAGTTTAACAGTTACTTTATTATTATAATTTCTGAACCATGCATGCAGTGTGTACAAATCAAACCTGCATTGTATGCATATAAATTGCATATAGTGCCTGGATTCAGAATTGAATGATGGCTTGTGGGACTGTATGGAGGAAGGTATTGAACATGCTGAGTCAGAACATGCACATGAGCATAGTGATCCAGAATCTTCATCAGTGGAATCAGATGCAGAAGAGGGTATATCTGAGTATGATATCTCAATCACTAAAGATGTCAATGAGGATGAGTCAGGTCAAATATAAATATAATATACCATTTAATTAACTATTTTAATTTTAAAATGCATGGTTATATACAAAAGTGCATTAATAATACAAGAAGCATGCATGCATGCATGCATATGTAATCATTAATTATGATTATGATAATCATTGTAATTATAGGATATTTGATATACGCAGGTCCTGTGGTAGAACACACGGATGAGGAGGACAGTACATTGTCACCACCATACCAACAGGAGGCAGAAGAACCAGCAGCAACAGATGTACCTGAGGACTGGATGGGATATGTCATTGTGGGTGATAACATAGACAAGAATATTCGGCCATCTTTTCAGCGAATGGATCACACGACCATTTCACTTCATCACTTTACTGGTTTTGCCTCAAAAGACAGGATAAATATGACAGAATGCCATCACTTGCCAGGTAATAGCTTTCTGGATGTTACATCCCTTCTACCATCGAAAGACGACATTGCTCACATGGAGGATGAGTTCTCTATATTGATTTCGAGGTATAATATTATATGCATGCATGCAAATTTAACATGTATGCATGGTTTATTGTATATTGTATATTAAATATAGGATTTTGGTTGAGAACATTAAAGAATTTTCTACAGCTAGCAAGAGTGTGACATGGCATATATCATCCAGATACACTGAAGAAATGGCCACCATATCAACTGTAGTACGTGTAAATTGCATTGCACTTTGATTACAATAACACATGCACTTTTAAACGGACTTGAATGCCATGTACCTTTAGTGCATGCATGTGTTGTTTTTTTTACTCTTATGCAGATTCCCCTGGGCATCATCCAGTGTAATGAGAACAATTTAGAGGACATGTGTACAATATTGACACAGTTGCAGGATAACTATGTCCCAAAATGCTGCAAACCAAAAACCACAGTTTTGGAAAATGGATTGGAAATGGAGTATGACACTTTTGATTTCCACAAAATAGTAGTGGGAGGTGATCAGCTGACTGCTGCCAGAATTCGGGGTGCACAAGCCATACGTGCCCATGAAGACAACAGCTGTGATAGATTGGAGGGAATTGTAGGAGCACCAATGGACTGGCATGCCAGAGTTGTGCTGTTAAAGGTATAATACCGTATAATATGTACATCATAATAAGAATCATGCAGTATAATATAATGACTTTGTTGTATATATATAAATAAACTATATATATGTATACACTTGTATAGGTCATATGGCTTCAACTTTTTGATGAAAAATCAGCAATGGACAAAGGCACTTTGTGGCAGTTGAGAAATATTCTTCATCGTACATCAGTTCCAAAAGACCCAACCAAAAACGTAAAAGGAGCTGAAGATTTCCTCCAGCTAGTTCTCACCTCCTATGTCATTTCTGCAGCCAATGCTGTACTATCAACTTGTCCTGGTGGTGATGTCAATGCTGTTTCAGAAATTATTGTATCTTCATTCTGCACTTTGTCCAAAATTGGAAATAGTGCTGACTCAGAGTTACCAGTATCACAAGCTGATGGGATTCAAGCTTACTCAAAAGAGGTGTGTCACTTTGTTTTCCTGCACATGCATATGCATGCCACACACATGCATGCACAAATTAACAAAGTTAATACATAACAATTATAATTATTATTATATATAAGATCTGCATATAATTAAGTACTAGCTCTGCTTACCTTGCACAGATTATAACATTAGGCCTGATTTGGCTAGGCTATCATGATGCTGTAAAGGAAGGTGATGGTGACAGAGTCCTATCCTATTGGAAATTCCTTCTGCTACTGTTCAAAGTTGGTAAACGAAGGAATTATGCCGTTGAAGCAGCAATTGTACTGATGAATGACAAACTCTTGCCTGCAAGATTGGCTTCCCAATTGAAATGGTCGCGTTTTGTTAACACGCAAGGCAGACAAGGATGTAACATCCCTAATGACCTACATATGGAACACATAAACAGGCGAATTAAGTCTGCATTAAGCCATCTAGGTTCCAACATCACTGCCAGAGCCATTGACCGTGTGGGTAAGTCTGTTGGGGTGCTACAGCACATATGCCATCAGTTTGAGGATGAGCTTGAATTGACAAAAAATAGTCAAAGCCACAAGCGAGCGCAGCAAGAGAAAGACCTCAAAGAAGTATTAGCTTGTCTTGAAGCAGTACAGCCTTTTTTGCATAAAGCTGGGCGGAAACACAGCTGTTTCAATTTTACAAGGGGCATGTTTGAATCAGTGAAACTGGATGAAATAACTGGTTGGCTCAAGCAGCAATATTATCTACGCACAGTCATGCTGCAATGATATATTATGACTACATGTATGCATGCATTATGAGGGTTGCATTTTATATATAATTTTGTTTTTATTTACATATGCATGACATCATTCTACATCAAAATTGTCTGTCATCATTATATATGTATGATTAATACTATAATCACATATGATGAAGATTATTCATAATATTCGTTCATGTAGTTACAGTTGAAACACAGATTGATCAATCTGATATGAATCTATATCACTGTTTACATTTATGACAAGAACATGATTTACGGCACACATCACAGCACTCACAAGATGGTTTGTGGGGCCTAACAGAATCACCCATAATAAAAGGGCTAAACAAAGAAATTCTTCTGCATTGGCCTTCATCTTTTGCATACCTTTTCATGTCACTATTTACATACTGCGATACATGTCCATACAATAAAGTGGCAGTGCACAAGATATTGTCTCTTCCACCACGACCACTTTCTTGGACATACGAATCCAAATCATTGGGTGGACCCCAATGCACAACACGACGGACATCAGGACAGTCAATCCCCAAACCAAATGCAGTAGTGCATATAACCATCCTCAGTTTTCCTCCAGCTGTACAAAATGACTTCACAATTTTGCTTCTCATATCAACTGTAGCAGCACTATGGTACATGTCAATTAGACGGAAAATATGGAGATCAGGGGAATTTGGAGGCTCTGTAAAAAAATCTTTCATGGTATGTCTGATCCGCAGGTACAAAGTAGAGCAATCACTGAATTTGCGACAAAATATGATTGTCTTTGGATACATTAACCTGAGCCTGCACAGATCTTCTATCATTGTCTCTAGAAAAGCCTCAAAGTCTGGATAAACCATAACCTCATAAAATATATTAGATTTTTCTGGTGGAAGTGCTACAACCACAGGGTCTTTCATAAGTAAGCGATTTTGGACTGCTGTTAAGGTGGTCTTTGTTGCAGTGGCTGTAGTTGCTAGAATGTGCACACTTTGCGACACGATGCTCCTAATCTCTCCCAGGCAGGCAAATTCTGTCCGAAATTTATCTCCCCTTCAAAATAAAATATACATAATGCAGTAACAGTATTGATCACGCATATTGAGAAGAATTATGATGATCATTATTGTAGAACATAAATATCCCATAATTATAACTGATTATAATTAATATTGTAAAATCATGCATAATATTATATAAGGCAGACTGATGATTAAGGCAGTAGCATCATGGACTCACCACATCTTGACACAGTGTGCCTCATCAACAGCTATAGCAACCAGTTTCTCCTGATAAGTGGTTGACATCAACATGTTGCGAAATCGACGGTTTCCAACAAGACTCTCTGGACTTATAAACACCAGCTGGACGTCACCATTTGCTATTCTTTTAAATGCACTCTGGTCACTTTGCTGACAGCAAAACTCGGCACTGATCCCTTGGTCTTCGAAATTTCTCTTCTGGTCCATCATGAGCGCTGTAAGCGGACTCACACAAACCACGATGCTACCCTTGGTACCTAAGATAATATAAGTTGATACAGAAATACCAAATAGCCGGTCGACCAGTTTACTTCTATTTACTGCCTGTGTAAAATCTTATTTTAATTCTGATAGGTATATAATAATTATTATAAGCTAGGCAAAATTGATTCCCAGTTTATCGTCAAGCCTTCTAAATTATAGCATGAGAGAGGGCGGTTATTTTTCATTATTCATTTTTCAGTTGTTGCTGTTGTTTGTATAGTTGTCTTAATTCTGTTGCTGTTGTTTGTATAGTTGTCTTAATTCTGTTACTGTTGTTTGTATAGTTGTCTTAATTCTGTAATTTTAGCTGTAATATCTACTGCATGTGTATGATGTTACAATTACTACTGTCAGTTATCTTAAATTGTAAATTCACCTATGCATATCCTATCTTTGCAAGTAATTTTTATATTATTATTATCATTTCATCTCAACTGGCCATGGGAGTCTTAATAATAGCCCAATGGGAGTGGCCTCCCCAGTCTAATGCAATTCGTCTGCCTCTTTTGACGGTAAAAATACCATAGTAACATTTATATGACAACCTGCTATAATATTTATATTTTCTGCAACTAACCTAGCAGTAGATCATAAAGTACCGGCAAAATTCCGTAAATGATGGACTTGCCGTATCCAGTTGGCAGCGAAACGAAGGTGTCATTTCCGGCCAAAAAGGATAAAATGGCTTCCTCCTGCTTAGCCTTAAGGGCTTCGATGCCTATAAGCCCCAAAGCCTGTACAAGAGCATCTTTCACTGAAAGAATGTAGCGTTCCGCTAAAGCCATTCGCCCTGCCTCTTTCGACGATCAACCGAAGACGTGTCATCGCGTTTCTATGCGATACGCATAAGCGGAAGTTACCGCCCCCCAGAACAAGTCGGGTATAGGCTGTTCACCAGACCCCTTCTCGCCGACCAAATGACGTCATAATAAAAAAATGGAGGCGAGAAGCGGGTCGACCAAATGACGTCATAATAAAAAAATGGAGGCGAGAAGCGGGTCTGTGTTACACGAGACTAAACGAAGACGAGCAGCAGCCATTTTGTTGGATGACGACATCTAAGGATCAGAAATAAACATGGTCTCCCAGAACAGATCTAAAAGGAGTGTATGGTTCTTGTTCCTCTTGGCTTTCTCGTTGGTGATTGAAGCAGTGGCGTCAATATCATACAATGATTTATTTATCATAGACTGCACTGTAAATGTAAGTGATTTGCTGTAAATGAAGCAATACAGATGGATAGATTATTGCCGAGCCAAAGTGTTTGTTTGAACCACTTGTAACTTGATTTCTAGGACTGATTTTTTATATCAGTCCTAGTTGTCTTTGACAAAATAATGATACCACCCCCCTCGTATATTTTGCACTGAGACTCCTCGTTTTCTGTTCGGCTTGGTCGTTTTGAGGTTTGAAAGTTATGTACAGTTCATTTAAGGTACAGGGGGGTAATTTGGAACAGTCAGGCCGAAAGCAGTATCAACTACAAGCTACATCCAATATTTCTCGTCTGTATTGTCTCCACGAAGGGGGAGTTTGTCAGTAGCAAGGATGGTTGGGTAACTTAACCACAACAAAAGTTACAGGACCTGTTCCAAATTACCCCCTTTACCTTGTGTATTTTTATAGTTCTTGGTTACTTTTGTCTGTGATATTTGTAGTAGTGTAGGGGTGAAGCGCGTGGGGTAATTTTGAACACTGGGGAAATTAGATTGATTGATTGATTGATTATTTGCTCACTGGGTAGGCTACGTGCAGTGTGGGTGCTCACTGGGGGAGGGGGGGGCTACGTGCAGTGTGGGTGCTCACTGGGGGTGGGGGGGGAGGGGGGGCTACGTGCAGTGTGGGTGCTCACTGGGGGAGGGGGGGCTACGTGCAGTGTGGGTGCTCATTGGGGGAGGGGGGGGGCTATGTGCAGTGTGGGTGCTCACTGGGTAGGCTACGTGCATTGTGGGTGCTCACTGGGGAGGCTACGTGCATTGTGGGTGCTCACTGGGTAGGCTACGTGCAGTTTGGGGGGGGGGGGCTACGTGCGGTGTGGGTGCTCACTGGGGAGGGGGGGGCTACGTGTGGTGTGGGTACTCACTGGGGAGGGGGGGGGGGCTACGTGTGGTGTGGGTGCTCACTGGGGAGGGGGGGGGGTACGTGTGGTGTGGGTGCTCACTGGGGAGGGGGGGGGTACGTGTGGTGTGGGTGCTCACTGGGGAGGGGGGGGCTACGTGTGGTGTGGGTGCTCACTGGGGAGGGGGGGCTACGTGTGGTGTGGGTGCTCACTGGGGAGGGGGGGGCTACATGTGGTGTGGGTGCTCACTGGGGAGGGGGGGGCTACATGTGGTGTGGGTGCTCACTGGGGAGGGGGGGTACGTGTGGTGTGGGTGCTCACTGGGGAGGGGGGGTACGTGTGGTGTGGGTGCTCACTGGGGAGGGGGGGCTACGTGTGGTGTGGGTGCTCACTGGGGAGGGGGGGGTACGTGTGGTGTGGGTGCTCACTGGGGAGGGGGGGCTACGTGTGGTGTGGGTGCTCACTGGGGAGGGGGGGGTACGTGTGGTGTGGGTGCTCACTGGGGAGGGGGGGCTACGTGTGGTGTGGGTGCTCACTGGGGAGGGGGGGCTACGTGTGGTGTGGGTGCTCACTGGGGAGGGGGGGCTACGTGCGGTGTGGGTGCTCACTGGGGAAGGGGGGGCTACGTGTGGTGTGGGTGCTCACTGGGGGGGCTACGTGTGGTGTGAGTGCTCACTGGGGCTCAGAATAGTTATCACTCAATTATGGTCCATTGAATTACCTACCTTGGGTGCCTTTATTTACCTACCTTGGGTGCCTTTATTTACCTACCTTGGGTGCCTTTATTTACCTACCTTGGGTGCCTTTATTTACCTACCTTGGGTGCCTTTATTTACCTACCTTGGGTGCCTTTATTTACTTACCTTGGGTGCCTTTATTTACCTACGTTGGGTGCCTTTATTTACTTACCTTGGGTGCCTTTATTTACCTACCTTGGGTGCCTGTAGTCCAGCAAGCAATGTGTTATTATTTAATTGATTTTCATTAGCTGAAGATGGTGGCCACTGGAGAGGTCAAAGAGAAATTCCAGTGTGCAGACATTGACATATTTCAACATAACGTCCATCAACTCTCTTTTGGTTGGAACAATTGCCCACTGGACAGCACATCTCCACCGAATGCATGCACTCCAGTTACACTTTCTCCAGCGAATGTCTCGAGAGTGGCTCTAGTGCCCACTAATCTCTGCCAAGGACAGGAAGATTGTGAATTAATGACAAAAGCTAAGAGTCTTTCAGGAGGTCCCTATGTGGCCTTCATCACATGGAGGGAGTCCAAGTGCAGTTCAGGTAGCTGACTACGACTGGGTGTGGTGTGGGTGTGACTGACTGGGTGTGGTGTGGGTGCATGTAACTGACTGGGTGTGGTGTGGGTGTATGTGACTGACTGGGTGTGGTGTGGGTGTGACTGACTGGGTGTGGTGTGGGTGTGACTGACTGGGTGTGGTGTGGGTGTGACTGACTGGGTGTGGTGTGGGTGCATGTAACTGACTGGGTGTGGTGTGGGTGCATGTGACTGACTGGGTGTGGTGTGGGTGCATGTGACTGACTGGGTGTGGTGTGGGTGCATGTGACTGACTGGGTGTGGTGTGGGTGCATGTGACTGACTGGGTGTGGTGTGGGTGCATGTAACTGACTGGGTGTGGTGTGGGTGCATGTAACTGACTGGGTGTGGTGTGGGTGCATGTAACTGACTGGGTGTGGTGTGGGTGCATGTGACTGACTGGGTGTGGTGTGGGTGCATGTGACTGACTGGGTGTGGTGTGGGTGCATGTGACTGACTGGGTGTGGTGTGGGTGCATGTGACTGACTGGGTGTGGTGTGGGTGCATGTGACTGACTGGGTGTGGTGTGGGTGCATGTGACTGACTGGGTGTGGTGTGGGTGCATGTAACTGACTGGGTGTGGTGTGGGTGCATGTGACTGACTGGGTGTGGTGTGGGTGCATGTGACTGACTGGGTGTGGTGTGGGTGCATGTGACTGACTGGGTGTGGTGTGGGTGCATGTGACTGACTGGGTGTGGTGTGGGTGCATGTGACTGACTGGGTGTGGTGTGGGTGCATGTGACTGACTGGGTGTGGTGTGGGTGCATGTAACTGACTGGGTGTGGTGTGGGTGCATGTGACTGACTGGGTGTGGTGTGGGTGCATGTGACTGACTGGGTGTGGTGTGGGTGCATGTAACTGACTGGGTGTGGTGTGGGTGCATGTAACTGACTGGGTGTGGTGTGGGTGCATGTGACTGACTGGGTGTGGTGTGGGTGCATGTAACTGACTGGGTGTGGTGTGGGTGCATGTGACTGACTGGGTGTGGTGTGGGTGCATGTAACTGACTGGGTGTGGTGTGGGTGCATGTGACTGACTGGGTGTGGTGTGGGTGCATGTGACTGACTGGGTGTGGTGTGGGTGCATGTGACTGACTGGGTGTGGTGTGGGTGCATGTGACTGACTGGGTGTGGTGTGGGTGCATGTGACTGACTGGGTGTGGTGTGGGTGCATGTGACTGACTGGGTGTGGTGTGGGTGCATGTGACTGACTGGGTGTGGTGTGGGTGCATGTGACTGACTGGGTGTGGTGTGGGTGCATGTAACTGACTGGGTGTGGTGTGGGTGCATGTGACTGACTGGGTGTGGTGTGGGTGCATGTGACTGACTGGGTGTGGTGTGGGTGCATGTAACTGACTGGGTGTGGTGTGGGTGCATGTAACTGACTGGGTGTGGTGTGGGTGCATGTAACTGACTGGGTGTGGTGTGGGTGCATGTAACTGACTGGGTGTGGTGTGGGTGCATGTGACTGACTGGGTGTGGTGTGGGTGCATGTAACTGACTGGGTGTGGTGTGGGTGCATGTAACTGACTGCTTGTGGTGTGGGTGCATGTAACTGACTCAGTGTGGTGTGGGTGCATGTGGTTAGCTGGGATATCTGGTGTGTGTTCCCTAGTGATGTGGCCATTGGTGTATGTTCCCTGGTGATGTGGCCATTGGTGTGTGTTCCCGGGTGATGTGGCCATTGGTGTGTGTTCCCTGGTGATGTGGCCATTGGTGTGTGTTCCCTGGTGATGCGGCCATTGGTGTGTGTTCCCTGGTGATGTGGCCATTGTGTCCTGTAACCATAGCCTGTTGTGTCCAGTTGACGGTAGGATTTTACTTACTACACTATCACCACAGGTTCAGGTGGAGGTGGAGATGGTGGTGGTGACTTTGGTGATAACAGCACTGAACCTTCTCTGATTGCCGTTGTCTTGGATAAGGTGTGGGAGTTTTGTCGTCTGTATTTACCTGTGTGTCTGTAATGACAACCAACCCCCTGTAGAGCAAGGCAGTACAGCTAAAACCCTACACTAACAACTCACGATATGTGGTGGACATCAGCATCTCCTTGTGGAGGTTTGGAGATCTACTGTTGACTTTTATGGGAGTATTCCTAGGAACTACTGCTTGCATGTGTGCATGCTTCTGCTGCTTCTTTGGTGTAAGTCAAATTGTGTAGACCATGCACAATTGTGTGTAATAGTGTGTGTGTGTGTGTGTGTGTGCGATAGTATGTGTGTGTGTGTGTGTGCGTGTGTGTGTGTGTGCGTGTGTGTGTGTGTGTGTGTGTGGTGTGTGTGTGTGTGTGTGTGTGTGTGTGTGTGTGTGTGTGTGTGTGATGCTTGGGTTTATAATTACATGGTTGTAGCGTGTCAGTGTGTGCATAACACAGGAAATTTCCTGTTATTAGGTCCGTGTGTATGTTAACCGTCCAAG
>CAUJGJ010000307.1:75000-80000 GCA_963170055.1 Halisarca cf. caerulea | reverse complement strand
GACAACAACATTGTCCAACAGAGAACTGAACAGAGCCACAAGAAGAATAAAGTACAGGAAACGACAAGGAAGTGATGATACTTGTTCTATTTGTCTTGAAGAGTTTTCTGAACGAGAAGTTGTCCGCGAACTTCCATGTAGACATTGTAAGTTTCAAGAAAACTCTTATTTGGTATGTACTAGTCATTACTTGTTTACTTGTTCAGTGTACCACAACCAGTGTGTTGACACTTGGCTCAGGAAGTACAATGCTCTTTGTCCAAACTGCAAGACACCCATTAAGTCAACCAAGCCAACTCCTGAAGAACAGCCCCTTTTATCAGGTGACCCTGAGTCAGTTGGGTATGGTTCCACTAGAGCACACAGTCCACTGGTCAGTGATGAGGAAACCAGTGTTGTCCTAAACCCGCTCGAGGGAGACAGGCACAGAGTCTCTGACAGTGACAACGAACCAGACCTTCCTACCACATCAGCTAGTCTGGTCTAGTCTGTTGTGCATCTCCCAATTTATTGTGCATGTTACCCCGTGTGTGATGATGTGTCTACTAACTTTAAAATCCAACAAGCATGTTTGTGTGGTGGATTATTAATTTTCAGCAGATTTGACTTGTATTGATGCAGCTGACAGTGCAACACAATGTTCTTGCAATTTTAATGATAAGCATTAATTGTGTGGAATTTGTCAACATAATACTGCATACATTGTACAGGAAGGAGGTGTCCCCAATGGAGGGTTCCTACTGCAAGGATGTGTTGCCCACTGCAAGGAGGTGTCCCACTGGAAGGATGTGTTTCCCACTGCAAGGATGTGTTTCCCACTGGAAGGAGATGTTCCCACTGCAAGATTCCCACTGGAAGGATGTGTTCCCACTGGAAGGAGGTGTTCCACCGGAAGGATGTGTTCCACTGGAAGGAGGTGTTTCACTGGAAGGAGGTGTTCCACTGGAAGGAGGTGTTCCACCGGAAGGAGGTGTTCCACTGGAAGGAGGTGTTCCACTGGAAGGATGTGTTCCACCGGAAGGATGTGTTCCCACTAGTCTGGAAGGAGGTGTTCTCACTGCTATGTGGGAGTGGCTCCAGTAGAAACCTGCTGTCTTGGGAAACAACTGAAAGCAAGTTCAAAATCCATGAAGCTTATGCGATTGTCCTGGTCAATGTCTAGCTCTGCAAAAAGCTGCTTAATAATCTCTTCCTTGACATGAGGTAAGACTTCCTTGAAAACACTTGTGCAGCTTTCCATAGTCAAAAATCCTCTACAGTGGATATCAAAAGAAAGAAATATACTACGCATCACTTTTGCATCACCAACGGCATGTAATTTTGGCACTATATGATCTATAAAAGTGGTCTTGGAAATTCCACGAAATTTTTTCCCATCTCTCCCGGCAAGTTCTTTAGAGACCGTCCAAAGTGTTTCGGTGTCTAACTTCGTCGGTTTGTAACCGAGTAAAGAAATAACAGCAACTTTATAGTCTTCTTTGGTCAAAAATGCCTTGTCCTTCCTGCTAGAAGCATTAGAAAAAGCACTTTCAACGTCCTTCAACATCCATTCTTGCAAAATCACGTTGAGACAGGAATTGGCGGCCATTTAATTTCCCTTGTTCCGCGGGCTCCTACTGGGCAAGGTCGACCACGTGGTTCTTTCTCCGAATCAATATGGCTACCACTTCAGACGATACAAGGTAGGCTTGGCGTTGTACGTTTGTTTGTGGATATTAACAGGAGAAGTGTTCATTGGAAATAATTACAGTGTGGCTATGGAATACCATGGTGGATAAATTGGACTCCCTCATTAGGAGTTGTCGTCGTGAAAGTCGCTTGAATGTAGCCTACTCTTCTATTCTTTTAGGGACCAGGGTCATCCTTCTTCAATGGACCCAGATGGTGACATCGAAACCAATTGGGATCAGGTCGTGGACACCTTTGATGCAATGAAATTAAGAGATCCACTTTTGAGAGGCATTTATGCTTATGGGTGAGTGTGTGCTTTCGTTTCCCCATTCGTATATACGCTCAGTACTGGCGAAATTACCCACTGGGTAAAATAAAAACTGACTAATTAACTAACTAACTAGCATTATTTTAGTTTCCCCTACTTGTGATGTAAACTAGTGATGTCTGGTGTCTTTTGACAGTTTTGAAAAACCTTCAGCCATCCAGCAGCGAGCAGTGATCCCTTGTGTCAAAGGTATGTGTGTTGCAATAGCCTACGAACAGGTGTAGGCTATCACTGTGTTCTTGCCTACCTAGGGCATGATGTTATTGCACAAGCCCAATCTGGAACAGGAAAGACGGCCACTTTTGCTCTAGCTATCTTGGAGCAGCTGGATGTTAACACTAGCACCTGCCAAGCTCTAGTCCTGGCCCCTACCAGAGAGCTTGCTCAGCAGGTGAGTATGAAAACAGTGCCATCCCGCACTCGTTTGTGCTGTGGGCATAGATACTCTATACTTCGCAAGTATAGAGTATCTATGCTGTGGGCGACCATCTCTCACTGTTATGTGCTTTCCTGTACTGTTGGTGGCCATCTCTCATGCCCCATCTTGTCCTGCACTGTTCAGATCCACAAAGTGGTCAATGCCCTAGGTGATTACCTTGATGTCAAGTGTCATGCTTGCATTGGAGGGGTCAATGTGAGAGAAGATTTCAGGAAACTGGAAAATGGTCAGCAAATAGTAGTGGGCACTCCAGGTCGTGTCATGGATATGATCAGTCGCAAGGCTCTTGGTTAGACTCTTTGTACATATATCTCCGCCCACCACACCCTCACTCACCCTCACTATCTCCCCCACACCCTCACTCACCCTCACTCACTATCCCCCCCACACCCTCACTCATCCTCAATCACCATTCCCACCATCCCTACCACACCCTCACCACACTCTTACTTGCTCACCATTCTCACCACGCCCTCACTCGCCATCCCCACCACACCCTTACTCATCATTGTCACCACTCCCTCACTCACCATCCTCACCACACTCACTCACCACACTCATGGTGTCATCATCCCACCACACCCTCACCACACCCTTACTCATCATCATCACCACACCCTCACTCACCACACTTATCACCCTTACTACACTCACCATCCTCACCACACCCTCACTCACCATTCTCACCATCCTCATCCTCACCATCCTCACCACACCCTCACTCACCATTTTCACCATCCTCATCCTCACCACACCCTCACTCACCATCCTCACCACACCCTCACTCACCATCTTCACCATCCTCACCACACCCTCACTCACCATCTTCACCATCCTCACCACACCCTCACTCACCATCCTCACCATCCTCACCACACCCTCACTCACCATCCTCACCATCCTCACCACACCCTCACTCACCATCCTCATCCTCACCACACCCTCACTCACCATCCTCACACATGACAACTTCTCCTAGACCCCAGCTCACCATGCCCCACTCACAGACCACACCTCATTATCAACCACACTCCATCACACATCCTCATAGACCACACCAGAAGTTATACACACACACACACACACACACACACACACACACACACACACACACACATTGTTACCCTCCAGATCCACGTGGCATCAAGATGTTTGTGTTGGATGAGGCTGATGAGATGCTGTCGCGTGGTTTCAAGGATCAAATCTATGATGTGTTCCGAAAACTCCCCTCAAGCATCCAGGTCATTCTACTGTCAGCTACCATGCCAAAGGACGTCCTTGATGTGACCACGCGGTTCATGAGAGATCCAGTGAAGATCCTTGTCAAGAAGGAGGAGCTAACTCTAGAGGGGATAAAGCAGTTTTATGTCAATGTTGAGAAAGAGGTGTGTCTGAGGGTGTACCCATGTGGATATGTGTACGTGTCTGTGGGTGTACCCATGTGGATGTAGGTGTGTCTGAGGGTGTAACCATGTGGATATGTGTACGTGTCTGTGGGTGCCCCATGTGGATGTAGGTGTGTCTGTTGGTGTACCCATGTGAATGTAGGTGTGTCTGAGGGTGTACCCATGTGGATGTAGGTGTGTCTGTGGGTGTACCCGTGTGGATGTAGGTGTGTCTGTTGGTGTACCCATGTGGATGTAGGTGTGTCTGGGGGTGTACCCATGTGGATGTAGGTGTGTCTGGGGGTGTACCCATGTGGATGTAGGTGTGTCTGAGGGTGTACCCATGTGGATGTAGGTGTGTCTGAGGGTGTACCCATGTGGATGTAGGTGTGTCTGAGGGTGTACCCATGTGGATATGTGTACGTGTCTGTGGGTACCCCATGTGGTTGTAGGTGTGTCTGTGGGTGTAACCATGTGGATGTAGGTGTGTCTGAGGGTGTACCCATGTGGATGTAGGTGTGTCTGTGGGTGTCCGATGTGGTTGTAGGTGTGTCTGAGGGTGTACCCATGTGGATGTAGGTGTGTTTGTGGGTGTACCCATGTGGATAGTCATGTTTGTAGCTTAAAGAACTGTGTTAGTACATGTGTGCTGTAAGTGGGAAGGTTGGGGGTAGGTGTGGTCGTAATGTGGGGGATGTCAAGGTGCAAGTGCAGGGACAATTATAACAGTCAGTCATTGGACAAATGTCTGGGGATATCTGGTAGTTGTCCGACCATTTTATTGCCGGCCTGACAAAAATGTCAGGCCAACCAAAGATTATTATGTATGGGTCAACAAAATTCAAAGCTATCAGGAGAATAGGGGTCCTAGCAAGAAGACTCTGAAGGTATTCAAGCGTCAACCAACTGGAATGCGAACTAGTAGCAAGTCAGAATAGGATAGGAGCATACATAGCTGTCTCTTATAGCTTCATTTGTGGGCACAATCGTTACAAAATCCATGTAGTGTTGCTAAACTGCTCCATATGCAAGAAGTACGAGGTGTTTGTTGTATCACTGCACATCAAAGGTCTGGATCAGTGTTTTAACAAATCTTAAAACTAGAAATGTTCTTGACCATGCCTTTAGCGGGATTCTTAAAACCACCATGTCAAGAATGTTTGCAGATCACACAAAA
>CAUJGJ010000307.1:65000-70000 GCA_963170055.1 Halisarca cf. caerulea | reverse complement strand
CTACGATTGTTAGTGCAAAGTGTCTTTTGTAGGTTTTGAAGCAACACCTACACTTCTAAAGCAAGAAAAAAATTAATAGGCAAATCCCATGCATTCGTCGATCAGCCATTTTTGGATCAGCGAAATGGCCACGCGAGACTACACATCCGCATACATACACAAAACCAAGCGTACTTTGATGGTTATTTTCAGTGGTCTTGTTGTTCGAGAATTTGTTTCTAGCTGGGGACATTGAATGTAGTCAGGTAGATAGATTCTAGTTTCTTTATCTTACAAGATTTGATTATGTTCCTTCTCAACTACAGTGGACACCTTCTCTAAAAGAGCCTCCGAGGCTATTCAAGCAACAGTTTCACTATAGAAGGAAAAACTGTGCGAACAAGGGTGTATAAAAACCATTTACAACTGGTAAAAGGATGTAGGATTGACACAGGATCGTGCAAGAAGGCATTATCAAAGATTCTCCACAAACACTTGGAACAAGGGTAAGTTGCGAAATCGGTACAGGGCTAGGTGGGCAAAGGGCAAGACAGGCATAGGGCTAGACAGAGTTTAGTTGGACTGAGTGCACATTGTGCAAATTCCTACATCCCACATGTGCAGCACATTATACAGTACATATGTGCTGCTGCACATAAGGGATGTAGGAATTTGCACAGTACCCGTCTAGCCTTATGTATGTCTAGCCCTATGCCTGTCCTGCCCTTTGCCCACCTAACCCTGTGCCGGTTTTGCAACTTTCCCTTGTTCCAAGTGTTTTTGGAGAATCTTTGACAATGCCTTTTTGCACAATCCTGTGTCGATCATACATCCTTTTACCATTTCTAATTGTTTTTATACACCTTCTATTTTACAAGTGTCAATTATCACATGACAATGGTGTGACAGCTGTGTGACAGTGGTGTGACAGTGAGTGATGTGGCAGCTGTGTGACAGTGAGTGGTGTGACAGCTGTGTGACAGTGAGTGGTGTGACAGCTGTGTAACAGTTGTGATTCTGCTTTTTGAAGGTCTTTGTTGCAAATCCATCAAAAACCAGGCCTGTATTTGATATCTTGTATAGAAATAAGGAGAGATTAATTGATTTCCTCACAAAATTTCATTCTGATCGAACAGGTTAGTCATTGGAAGTCATCCAACATGCAGTGCACTAACTATTCTCTCTCTATTCCTGCCCCACACCCCTCCTCATATTACCCACACCCACACCCACACCTACCCACACCCACACCCCTTCCCATATTTCCCACACCCTTCCCCATATTATTCCCACCCACACCCCTCCCAATGTTACCCACACCCACACCCCTACACCCCTCCCCTTACACCCACACCCCTACACCCCTCCCCTTGCACCCACACCCCTACACTCCTCCCCTTACACCCTCCCCTCACACCCACACCCCTACACCCCTCCCCTTACACCCACACACTTTCACCCCTCCCTGTATGCACACACACACACTACCCACAGATGATGAACAGTTCACAGATGAGAAGTCGTACCTCATTCGACAGATCAGAGAGTTGAATGCAGAAACCTTCAAAGAACCATCCTCTTCAGCCAGTGGTACCACACCCGCTGGGACCACACCTCCAGCAAAGCCTTAATGCAAACTATTTTAGATATTTATATTGTGTGGTGTAGTGTTCATATTTCACAAGACATGCATGTCTGTATTAGTGCTTGGACTTCAGTGGAAGTTTATTATTCTTAAATTTTGTCTCAATCATCAGTTGTACACATTTAACACAATATTGAACTCTGTTTACAGTTGACCCCACCCACTTTTGTCCTGCTGCCCTCAGTCCCTCAAACTGCAGTGCCTATTCGGTCATCCCTCCTTTGACTCCGTCCACTCTAGTCTCGCTTAGCCAGACCGCTTTCCCCTCCATCTTTACGGGGAGAAGCAGTCTGTTGGGACATTTTGATTTCAGTTGACTTAGCAAATTTCAAGGTGTCAAAATTATTTCGCTTACCAACGAGTGAACGTTAGTCTAACAAGCTAGCCCGTCTCCACAAGCACCCTACGGTCCTTCTCACCCGTAGGGCGCTTGCGGAGACGGGCTAGTTTGTTACACTAAAATAAGTGAATGTAAGCTTATGAATGAGTGCGTTGCATGTATCTGCTGTGTTGCCACTCTGAGTATTTTGGCGTTAGCCTCTATTATCCGCACATGCAGTCACTTGCCATTACAGTTTTGCCATTAAGCCTGAACAGTTACAAGCCATCTTATCATGCACACAACACAGAGACATTCTCGTATCCTTACCTACTGGGCACGGCAAAACTCTAAACCACTTAATTCTGCCAGCACCATTCATCTTGTTATGATCGACTAAGCAAAGCGTAGCGTCTATTGTTCTAGAGGTTCTCTATCCCTGCCTGCTATGCACACCACGAGCAGATCAAGCAGCGCATGTATGAACAAAGGATCCAGGACATCGAGCTAGCCTCATTCACTCCTTTGGTGTTCAGCATCACTGAAGGTATGAGTAAATCCTCAGCAGTATTTTATGGACGCCTGGCTGATAAGATTGTAACAAAGAGAGGACAACCATACTCCACCACTATGACATGGATCAGGTGCATCCTCAACTTCTCCCTGATCAGATAGGCAGTGACATGCCTAAGAGGATCTCGCCACCGGAGATGCCCAAAATTGCCTGATTCGACCACATTGGCCACCAATGAGGCCAGAATCTAACGCATCATACTATCATTGACAAGTGAACGGACTTATGTATTAACATACTTTATATGAGCTAACGCATGCATGTATTGTTGTTATTCTGGACACTAATTATTGCTTTAGGCTTGGGCAAAAAAAATCGTTCTAGTCGTTAGTCCTTTGGATGAGGATTAACGCTGAATTTTTGGGAGAGCTCCAAACAGACCTCACTGCTGTAGAGAGAGTGAGGAACGGTCAACACAGTCTGGTCCTAGTCAGCCCTGAAAACCTTGCTACAATTTCGTTTTGAGAGAGATGCGCTGTTGTTGCGTGTGTGGGTGAGAAAGGGTCTGGCTACGCAAGACTACGTCCACTCTACCACCAGCTAGTCCCTCCCCCACACACAATATAACAATATACCTTGCACAATTTCCATTGCACATGGTGTCCGGCCAGGGTTCTATCTAGGATATAAATTTTGGGGGGGGAAGCTTGAGTATTACCTTGAATGACTTCCGTGCTAGATATGCATGTATTGTATGTATATAGCAGGGTGATGGGGGGGGGGGGGGGGGGGGGGAACTACAAAGCATAGTAGGGGGGCAAGTACATGTATGTGTATGTGGTATCCTAGACATCTATGAAACACATGTAGTGCAGTGATGATAGAGGTGCATGCAGTATAAAATTAGAGAGGTCTGGGGGCATGCCCCCCCCCCCCCCCCCTGGAAAATTTGAGTTTTTATTTTCTATAATGTTGCATTTGAGGCCATTTTAGACCATTGAAGGCTGATTTTGACACTCAAATAGGGCCTTCTCTATAGTAATGAAATGAGTGCCTGTGTGTATACATGTGCATACATGTGTGTGTGTGTACGTATGTGTATATATGTGTGTATATGTGTGTGTGTGTATGTGTGTATGTGTGTGTGTGTGTGTGTGTGTGTGTGTGTGTGTGTGTGTGTGTGTGCGTGCATGTATGTGTGTGCTTGTGCACTTGTGTGTGTGTGTGTGTGTGTATGTGTGTGTGTGTGTGTGTGTGTGTGTGTGTGTGTGTGTGTGTGTGTGTGTGCAGTGTGTTTGTGTGTGTGTGTGTGTGTGTGTGTGTTTGTGCATGCCCAGATATATTATGAAGTGCAGGAGTATACGTACTTAATAACTAGAGGGGTCTGCGGACATGCCCTCTAAGGAAAATTTGAGTTCTTAGGTTATATAAAGTTGCATTTGAGGCTATTTCAGACAAGGTAAATTTTGACACTCAAGTGGGGCCTGCTCCATAGAAATTTGTACTGCAGTTGGAATTTTTTTGGGGTGGAAGCTGGGGAATTTGGGGTAGAAGCTTCCCCCCCCCCCCCCCCCCCACTGGATAGAACCCAGCCGGCCCTCATGTACCTATTCCTCACATCTATCCAAAATGTAATCCAATTGTACGTATAAATTCAAAATAATTCTATTGATCTTCAATAATATATAATTTCATGCGTGAGATATTCGATCAGCATTAATGTTGTCTTGTGAAGTTTGCAACTGACAAATGTTCACTAGTTGTTGCACTAGCACCAGCATCCTTTCTCCTGGTCGGCAGTTCCTTCTGGACTTGTGATTGGATTTCGAGGCTTCTCATTCAGCCTCACTTCAATCACTGACACAGCTAAGGACGTCTTCTTTTAACATCTACACCTCCTCCCCACTACCAAGAGTTCCTCCCTCCCTCCTCTCCCTCTTTACCCTAACTCCCACCCTCCCTCTTTACACTAGCTCCCACCCTCCCTCTTTACACTAGCTCCCACCCTCCCTTCCTCCCTCCCTCTTTACCCTAGCTCCCACCCTCCCTCCCTCTTTACCCTAGCTCCCACCCTCCCTCCCTCTTTACCCTAGCTCCCACCCTCCCTCTTTACCCTAGCTCCCACCCTCCCTCCCTCTTCACTCTAGCTCCCACCCTCCCTCTTTACCCTAGCTCCCACCCTCCCTCCCTCTTTACCCTAGCTCCTACCCTCCCTCTTTACCCTAGCTCCCACCCTCCCTCCCTCTTTACCCTAGCTCCTACCCTCCCTCTTTACCCTAGCTCCCACCCTCCCTCTTTACCCTAGCTCCCACCCTCCCTCTTTACCCTAGCTCCTACCCTAGCTCCCACCCTCCCTCTTTACCCTAGCTCCTACCCTCCCTCTTTACCCTAGCTCCCACCCTCCCTTCCTCCCTCCCTCTACATCCTAGCTCCCACCCTCCCTCTACGTCCTAGCTCCCACCCTCCCTCCCTCTACGTCCTATCTCCCACTCTCCCTCCCTCCCTCCCTATCTCCCACCCTCCCACCCACCCTCTACACGTAG
>CAUJGJ010000307.1:17500-60000 GCA_963170055.1 Halisarca cf. caerulea | reverse complement strand
ATACCACACACAGTAGTTGGAGTGGACCTCTACCACACACAGTAGTTGGAGTGGTCCTATACCACACACAGGAGATGGAGTGGTCCTATACCACACAGTAGATGGAGTGGTCCTATACCACACACAGTAGTTGGAGTGGTCCTATACCACACACAGTAGCTGGAGTGGTCCTATACCACACACAGTAGTTGGAGTGGTCCTCTACCATACACAGTAGCTGGAGTGGTCCTATACCACACAGTAGTTGGAGTGGACCTCTACCACACAATAGTTGGAGTGGTCCTTTACCACACACAGTAGTTAGAGTGGTCCTCTACCATACACAGTAGTTGGAGTGGTCCTCTACCATACACAGTAGTTGGAGTGGTCCTATACCACACAGTAGTTGGAGTGGTCCTATACCACACACAGTAGCTGGAGTGGTCCTATACCACACACAGTAGCTGGAGTGGTCCTATACCACACACAGTAGCTGGAGTGGTCCTCTACCACACAGTAGTTGGAGTGGTCCTATACCACACACAGTAGATGGAGTGGTCCTATACCACACAGTAGTTGGAGTGGTCCTATACCACACACAGTAGATGGAGTGGTCCTATACCACACAGTAGTTGGAGTGGTCCTATACCACACAGTAGTTGGAGTGGTCCTATACCACACAGTAGTTGGAGTGGACCTCTACCACACAGTAGTTGGAGTGGTCCTATACCATACACAGTAGTTGGAGTGGTCCTATACCATACACAGTAGTTGGAGTGGTCCTATACCACACAGTAGTTGGAGTGGACCTCTACCACACAGTAGTTGGAGTGGACCTCTACCACACAGTAGTTGGAGTGGACCTCTACCACACAGTAGTTGGAGTGGTCCTACACCACACAGTAGTTGGAGTGGTCCTATACCACACAGTAGTTGGAGTGGACCTCTACCACACAGTAGTTGGAGTGGTCCTATACCATACACAGTAGTTGGAGTGGTCCTATACCATACACAGTAGTTGGAGTGGTCCTATACAACACAGTAGTTGGAGTGGACCTCTACCACACAGTAGTTGGAGTGGTCCTATACCACACAGTAGTTGGAGTGGTCCTATACCACACACAGTAGCTGGAGTGATATACATACTTGTAATGTCATAGACAACAACTGCTACTGTTGAGTCTCGGATGTATGATGGTATAAGACTTCTGAACCTCTCCTGACCAGCAGTGTCCCACAGTTGAAGCCGCACCTACGGAAAACAACACAACAGGAAATGTTAGTGCGTGCACACACACACACACACACACACACACACA
The DNA here is from genome assembly GCA_963170055.1 of Halisarca cf. caerulea. NCBI lineage: Eukaryota > Metazoa > Porifera > Demospongiae > Chondrillida > Halisarcidae > Halisarca > Halisarca cf. caerulea. The sequence goes on along the minus strand of CAUJGJ010000307.1, from coordinate 58,702 downwards.
CACACACACACACATACACACCGTCCGATCATCCAAGTACATTGTTTTAGACAAGAAGTCAATCCCAATGGTAGCCTGAGGGGAGGGAGAAGCACAGGGACAGTATAAATGGCTGACATAATTATAATCAATGCTTAAACTTACTTGATATGTGCTGTCAAAACTGTCATACATAAATCTTGTAATAATAGACGTTTTACCGACTACATTGGTTAAGAATAAAAGAAGAGTAAATCATACTAAATCAACAAAAGGGTGTTAGTATACGCACTGGCGTTTCCTACTCACCGCTTTGTTCTCCTAAAAAGACGAGTTTAAATCGTTTTAAAGGACTTCCAAATTCTGACATTACTGAATTCTCTCAAAGACTATGCTTAAAAATACTGACCCTGAACTGGTAAAAATAGTGGAAAAGCCAAAATTAACGCAAAATAAGACTAATGACAATTCATATAGATTCTAACTAGCTGTCCTATTGACAACAGGCAAGTAATTCTCTGCTATCAACGTCAGTCAAAGCTCACCTAAGAAGTGGAAATTCTGTTAAACCTATGACAAGTAAGGAATTCGATGTGTGCTCTTTCTACGTAGCCAACATTCACTCTTCGGCAAAATAAAGCGTTTTCGAGCGTTACCAAGCGTTAAAACCGCAATCGGCTTTGTCGTTATTCGTCGTTAGAATAAAATGCACTGTATGCATGAATAGATACTGATAATTGAAGCATACATATCTAATTAATGGAGCCGATATTGGACCTCAATTTGAAGGGAATACTGCAAGTGGAGCTGTTCACGGATGATTCTTTAGTAGCCAGTTTCAAAGATGGTTCTATCATTCAATTATCTTCTTGTGGTTCAGTTTTCCAGCATTGCTCTCAAGGAGGCAGTAACTTGCTCATGCAGCACGTGGACTACTGCCTCAGCAGATACAAAGCAGCTGTTGATGCCTTGATCAGGTTCAGGAATGCTTGGGCTCAAAGACCTTTCATCCCAAATGCCCATGTTGCCATGGTAATACCTTAGTCATTTCATTTTGTTAATTTCATGGATAGCCGTTAGCATTCTGTGCTCTAATGTAGCTAGTCATTACAGCATATCTACTTTAGCTTGCTCTCCACCCATGTCATCCTCACCCCCACCCCCATCATCCTCATCCCACCCTGTCATCTTCACCCCCACCACCGTCATTCTCACCCCCACCCCCACCCCCCGTCCCCTCACCCTCACCTTCTATCATCCTCACCCCCATCTTTCCCACCCCCGTCATCCTCACCCCATTATTTTCACCTGTCCATAACCACCCCCCCCATAACCTCCCTCCCCCCACACCCACTTTTCGTATACTGGCAGGTGAAGAATTGTCAATGGCCAGATGATATATTGGGCAACATAAGGACTTTGGAAAATGGTAACAAGGTGTTGTACTCTTGTGATGAATCACACTCTGTGGAAGTGGTTGGCCATAGCCAAGTGTTCACCATCTCCCAACTGGTCCATGTGGAGAAAGGGGGTGTGTCCCTTCCTCCTCTTTGGTTGCGTCAAATTCACAGTACATGGTCTGTCCCAGTGGGATGGGAGGGTGTTGTGAGCCTCCTGATATCAGATGGTGCAGATCACGTGAAGGGGTCTCCTACAGCGTACATAGGACCTGTGGATGAGATGCCACTCCTGTTTGGACATTGCTCAAGGTCTCACTTACACACCTGGAGGGAATATGTGGGTTGCCTGGTTGATACTTTGTGTATTTTTGCTGCTTTGTTGTCGTATGCTATGGTGTTGCTATTTCCCAGGGTCATGTGAACACCAAAGGGAAGGTTCTGAAAGTGTTGTGGACTTCTGAGGGTGTACACTACAGGTAACTCTGTATGTCTGTGTCCAGGATATTTTTGTTGTTGAAACTTCTCCTCCTCCTCCCCACTATTTCCTCCTCTCCAATAACCCCCTCCTCCCCACCATCTCCTCCTCCTCCCCACAATCTCCTCACCATCTTCCCCCCTCCTCACATTCTCCTCCCCTCCAATACCCCCTCCTCCCCACCATCTTGCCCTCCTCCTCCTCTCCAATACCCCCCTCCTCCCCACAATCTCCTCCTCTCCTCCTCACTGTCATCCCCACTCCCTTGATTCCAGACTGAACTACAAGCCAGCTGTGTGTGTTGAGGTCTATGGAAATGATGGTAGCTACATCAGATTAACTAGCACAAATGGGCAGTTCTTCTCGTACTGGATACCTGTTCCTTCCTCGGGTAGTGGGCCTGTAAAGTGGGTAGAACAAACCTGCTCCACCCACCACCCTCCACCCACTAATGTTGGTGGGTGTGGCTTGTTGCTCAGCAAGGTTGTTGGTAGATGTGAGGAGCTGATGAGGAGCGCATGTGAACTGATACAACCTGATTCCAGTGAGAGATGCTGGGATGTATGTCTCCTCCCACCATGGCCAGCTAACCCAACACTACTGTTAGAAAGTGAAGTCGCTAAGAACCGTGTTGATGGAGTTGGTGTGTTCAAGGCTGCATCGTCTGGTAGAGTGAGGGTGGACTTCCTTGATGGTGTCAGCTTAGAGTCTTACTGTCCGTGTATTGACACAAGGAGAAAAGGTCTTGTCTCTAGTGCAAGTGGATCCCAACTAACCTCAAATGTCTGCGAACTGTCTCTAGTCAGTGGCCACTCATCTCTTGTGTCCACCTGTGACCTCCACAACTGGTACGTAGGTTGTCTACTGACTCAGTGCAGATTAGCTGTGTGTGTGGTAAACTGATCCTAAAAGGTATGTTATCATCATGATACTCCTCTACCATTAAAATTACTCATAATATTCCATTAATTTTGTCCTGTAATTGCCAACACACGACGGAGATAAGACATTTGGTATGTTTTGTATTTTTGCCTCTACAAACTCTATCCAGAATGAATATTTTTCACATCTCGAAAAGCTCCCATAGATATTCATCCTAAAAATTGTTTTCATATTTACTAGCTGTGCCCAAAAGGAAGGGTTTGCTGTCACGTACTTGATGTAGGTTTGTACCCTTTATACACTGGCCTGATGTGAGCTAGGTTAGATCCACAGTGTTTGAGTACTTGATGTTATGGTGTGTGTTCATTTGCAGGTATGTGTGTGCTAGTGCTGAGTGGTGCAAGTGGTTGTCACTGCCAGTTGAAGGGAAAATCCCTTTCAAATTTGATGTTGTGACAAGAGAAGACATTGTACACAAGGAAATAGAGAGAATAAAATCTGTTTTACTTGACTGAGAGACTCGTGCAGTTGTTAATGATTTTACAATGTTGAACATATGAATACTGATGCAGATGACGGGCATGCACAAGAAGAATGGAGTTCACAACAGTCCCAGTGACTTCCGCACCACATGATCAGCTATTTCATTGAATTTCTTTCTATCATTTCTCCAAAGTTTCTGAAGAACAAGAAATTGAGGGTGAACATACACAGGTAGACATAAGCCACACTCCAGTAGGCAACTCACAGCAGCATCAACATTTGCAGGGCTTTCATCATTGGGTTCTGCACAAACCACACAATATCGTACAAGCCCATTAACACACCCTCCTTGACAAACCCTCACCTGCTAACATGCTGACCACAGAGAGTAACACTTTCTCCACAGACTGCACTGGACTCCACCTCTCTGTGGGTGACTCGTAACCAAGAGGGTCATCCCCAGGAGTGTGAAGGATGCTTATGCAGACTCTACCATCTGGGTATACTGTAGATGGGTCCGCGTTGCAGCACAATACATCCCATAGGTGACAAACACATCAGTTCAACAGGCCAGAGATACACTTGCAAGACACCAGGCATAGTAACTGACCATTTGGATGGAAGATCTCTGATATAAACTTCATTTTCGGAGGACTCATGGGGTAGTCAGTTGGGAACACCAGCTGAGCCACAAACACTCCATCTTCAAAAGATGTTCCTTCAGGTCCACTGAACACATGACAAATAAAACAAGGGATAAGAGAGGTATTACGAGAACCCATCTTCAATACAACAGTTGTACATACACAATCTGTCAATACTATCATTGATTTCAATATTTCTTCCAGGAATAAAACCGCCATTCATATTTTAAATATAATCACAACGTCACTTATCATGAAGTTCACGGCACATAATATTTACAGCTTCTCTGCGAATCAAAACTATTGAATTCTTTGGTCTGGTACACCAAGTATAACCATAGATACTGTCTGTGGTATAGCAGGATATAGTGGTGTACATAAATCCCATCTCATTAAAACCAGTATCTTCCATCCCAAAGCAGTTGTAAGCACAATTTGAAATGATAGTATCGATTGTCCATGCAGTAAACATACGTGATGCAGCATTCCCATTCAAAGAAGTTTTCTTCTTGCTTAGGGCCTGCAGAGAATAAAATAAATAGACCAGTTGTCATATTATATACACATCATCACACAGCGTGCAAGAGTAGCTGATAAGAGGATCTACTGTACTGACTGATTCTATTGAGCTACAGTAACTTACCAGCAGCTATTCCTTCAGGAGGATTCTTAGACAACTCTAAAATTTTAAAAAAGGTATATACTGTTATATTGATAGACAATAGTACACATCTTAAGATATAAACGTACGCTTATATTCCGCCATTAATCTCTTTAGGGCCGAGCCAGCCATTTTAGTACCGTTATGATCACGTGTTCGGTACGAATAAGTTTGGCGGCCAAAATGGACACAGCTGATTCCCGTTCGAGCGAATTTAGTGACCAAGAAATGGAGGAAAACCGACGAGGTCTTCGTCAGAGATATAGAGAAGTGAACGAAAGATTGGAAGGTGACTACACAGCTTATAGAAGTTACCTAAGGGTAAACAGTCAGTGTACCTTTTTTAATAGAAAACCGTCCCAGGCTCATCGTTCCAGGCCATGAAGGGCTGATAAATCATTTGCAAAGTTTAAATGAACAAGTACACAATAGTTAGTGGAAATTCAGTTTTTATACATTTTCTCAAGATCATATTATTTGTATATGATGTGCCTACTTCAGTTGCTCATCCAAGGGAATTTGCCATTGACACATCAATCATCAGAAGAGTGGCAGAAATGGGGACTCAACAAGCTGAAGGAATAAGAATAGACACCTTCGATAAGGAAGAATTTATGAAGAAACTTGTATGCCCAATGATATATTCACCCTACTTATGCTGTTTGTGAAGTGATCACCTATCATTGTATTTGCAGTTCACTGAAATGGGTGGACATAAACGAAGTGTTCTGGATTGGTCTAGTCTGGGTTGCAAGAGTCTGCCTATATTCAAGTGTTCACCAGACATTGAATTTATGTTAGTGTGTACCTCCTTTTTTCTCCTCTTTTGTGTGTGTGTGTGTGTGTGTGTGTGTGTGTGTGTGTGTGTGTAATAGTTCTGATGTTGGGTTGAAACATATTGTGGTGGTTATTGCTATCTGTCTTCTATCAGGTATGGATCCCTCAACTTGACTCCAAGGGTCAGGACATTGCGTAAGATGTCAAGGCAGGAGCGTCCTCAGGCTAGTGAAACTACTCGTCCAAGTGAAGTCCAACAAACAGGAGATGTGGAGGAGGCTACCACTAAAGATGTTCAGAACCTCTTGCAGCATTTAAGAGCAGCTTTAAAGGAAAGTCAAAGGAATGCTGTCCACTACTTCAAGTTCCTAGTACACCCAACATCATTTTCCCAAACAGTGGAGAACATATTTCACCTATCCTTTCTGATTAAAGTATGCTCTTGTTCTTACAGTATCTGTTCTGTATCAATGTGTAATGCTCCTTCCCACAGGATGGACGTGTCGCTTTGGAATTAATAGATGGTCAGCCCTACATTTCTATTCCAAAGTCTGTGGCAACCAGTGGTCAGTCAACAAAGTCCACCAGAAAACAGGCCATTCTGAGGATCGACATGTCTCTCTGGCAGGTAAGTCGGAACAGACTAATTACCTCTTCACTGTATCACTTTCAATTCTTCCTGCAGGAAATAATTGACTTGTATCAAATAACTGAGCCCATGATCAGGCCAATTGAACATTAATCTTAATTGTTGTTTTTAAATGGAGTAGGTGTTAATTTGCATAGCACTACGTTTTACATTTGCTTCAATCATTCTCTCCTGGGACAAGACTTGTTTTTTGCATGCATGGATATGTGATGTTTTAGACTGGGGAGGTGTTGTCCATGGAAGGGAAGAACAGGGTGCCATGCAAAGTCCTGTTACAGGAATGCAAGTACATCCACAGATCATTTTGACTGGGAAGGAAAGAGGAAGGGTCTGTACCCAAACTTTAATCTGCACGGCATAACTGATTTTATCTTCGGGCACTTCTTCAGTGGAGATTAGGCGAGCTCAATAGACGACCTAAGCATAAAATTTAGCTCAGTACTGTAGGCCATTCCTTCTGGTGCTGGTGTAACAGAATAGAGTATTTCCCTAGTCAGTTTAAAAGAATCCCTCTCATTATGAAAATATAACCTGGCACTACTAATACTAGTACTGGCAAACATTGAAGGTGCATCATTTTAGCAGCATATTTATATTAGATGGTTGTCATATCAGTCACTGCTATTCAGGGCAAACACTCACACGAACAAAGAATACGCCATTTTATGATGCTAATAGTGGAAAGATGCATGCATTGGATGGCTATTGGGGTCAGAGACAACTAGGTTGTATCATAGATACTCAGCTTGAACTCTTATCAATAGAAGTTCTGCTGCATGCTTCCAATCTAAGTTAGACTTATCAGGAACCAGAAGCAGAAAGGCATTTATAATTACTATTTAGATTATTATAATTTGCAGATCAGGGTACATTAATTATATTATAATAATTATACGGATATTTGCTTCCCTGCAGTATCTTGAGTGTACACAATTAGTGTGTTGGTGTTACTGTAACACTACCCTTTTATAATTCATAGGATAGGTGGTTGTATATGTGTACTGTAGGCATATAAGTATAGTTTATTAGTGTAGTTGAAATTTAGCTATAACATAATAATTGTTCAATTAATATGTTCCATAATGTAATTTTAACTTCAGCTTTGTATGTACATTAATTGCTTGTTATTTTGACAGCCGGTCATCTTTCGTTATATTTGGCTTTGTGTAATCATAGATACTTTTTGGGGAGGGGCATACAAAGTTTATCCCAAAGGGGGTTGAATTTTCCTAGGGTACTTTATCTTGGGGGAAATCATAAAATATCCCATGGCTAGTAACCGGGACGGGGTTGGGGGTAAAAAATAAGGGGGTTAATTATAGAATTCGGAGCAGTATGTACCCCGGAAAAATAAAATGGCTGCCCCATCGATATCCAGGCGACTACTCTGTTATGCCAGTAGGTATTCTAAGAGGTTCTTGCGTACCAAAGTTCTTCCTTCGGGTACATTCCCGACTATGCTAACCCCTTTCAAGCAAGACATGTCAATTGACTGGATGGCCGTAGACAGTAAGTGACACGGATGCTTGGTAGGTCCCAGCAGTACTTTAACACCTGTCAGTGTGTTCTTGTTCGGTGAAAACTGGGCGTGTTTCTTTTTGCTTCGTGATTTTGTAGGTCTTGTGGAGTGGTACATCGAAAATAAAGTTGATGGCCTGTTCGCCGTTTGCCAGTCAAGTGAAATGCTCAATGTAAACATAATATGTGGCTCGAGTGTAGCTGTTTTATTGTCACCGGTAGGTGTGTGTTATCATTAGATTTAAAATTATTACTTCATTTGCCCTCATCAGCTGACAAATGAGGAAAGACTTCAGTTGGTAAGAAGAGTGGCAGATCGAGTGAATGGACGTGTCCCTATCATTGCCGGAGGTACGGAATAGATGTGTCCCTATCATTGCTGGTGTCATAAAATTTGCCCCCCCCCCCCCCTCATTCCAGACCCCCCCAGTGGGTCTAAAATTTTAAAATTTTAGACCCCCAGCATGAGATCTGCCCCCTTCAGAAAATGGTAGCAGATGTGAAATGTTTCCTCAAATAGACATTTCATTTGTCTCACAGGCTTTGAAAGGAATGGCCTCATCTCTCCTTTGTATGTTAAAGCAGTTAATGTTATATCATGAATTGCTGGCTGGCGGTATTTACAGACTTTTAACACTCTTAAAAGATGAATTTTGCTCAACACCTACAAACTAGTTTCCAAGCTGTGTTTGCTTTGCTCATAGTATCTATGGTTGGCTATAGTACTGTACATGAAGGATCATGTCCTGATAACATGAAGAAGACATTCTCTTGATAACAGAAAAATAATTTTATGGGTGCCCTAAAGTTCACATTAATGAGATTTGACTGTAACCATTACAATAATAGCATTATAATTCTCTCGCACCTGAATCCGTGTGGGACGTTTCCACTAAAACAAAACAATCTGTCTAAATGGCCGATGTGCACAATCTAAAGTTTTTTTTTCTGTGTGCTGAAAGTGAACCTAATGAATTTACAATCAAATTAATGCTTTAAATTGATCAATATTGCATGAAAATTGCCTCAGAACTAGCTCATGCAGTATGCGCCTCTCCTATGACTTCAATCTAGTAAGGCAAATTATGGAAATACCTGCAAATACTTAGATTGAGATCTATTTGTGTGGCTGTAACTGTCATTTTTGTAGGGAGGCCTAATTTCACAAGTGGGGGTCCAGAATTTTGAAATTATACACCTCCTGGGGGCCTAGAATTTTAACATTCTAGGCCCGGGGGGCTCAAAATTGTAATATTCTAGACCGGGGGGGGGGGGGGACAAAATTTTATGACACTGGGGATAGGAGTGGGCATGTCCCTATCACTGCCGGAGGTATGGAATAGGTGTGTCCCTATCATTGCTGGGAATAGGAATGGGTGTGTCCCTATCATTGCTGGGGATAGGAACGGGTGTGTCCCTATCATTGCTGGGGATAGGAATGGGTGTGTCCCTATCATTGCTGGTGATAGGAATGGGTGTGTCCCTATCATTGCTGGGGATACTATAGGAATAGGTGCAATTATATTGGGCTGGATAAAATGGCGCAAAAAGTGGACAATACCAGACTAGTTGTTACCCTGGAACTTGTCCCTTAGTGAAACTCGGACTAGCTGTACCGTACAATCTCTGTGTGACTGTTTGTCATGTAGCAACATTTGGTGGAGCTTTGGAAGAACAGGCTGAATTTATGTCAGAAGTTGGTAGATGTGTTGATGTCCCTGTGATCTTGTCCAATCAAATTGCTTCCTTTGATGAGGTAGTCCATTGAGGTATGTGTACTGTAAAGCAGAGTCCTTTGATGCTGTGAGTCTGCCTGCTGATAGAATGATGAGCAATGGATGGCAAATGCCGAAACTCTGATGAAACGGACTGGAGACATTCCACTGGGCATTTATGAAACTCCCGTCCCTAGATGTCGGTGAGTGGCGTCTTGTACAATTTGCAAGTTTTCTATATTGTCACTGTTGTTCTGCTGTCAGAGCATTGACTCCAGAAATGGTTGAGTGGGCTGCATCAACAGGTAAGTTTGTCTTCCTCAAGGACCCAGTGACTGATGTCAATGTTATGAATCGGAAGATCACTGCTGCTCGCTCTGTCAAGGACACCCCATTGAAGTAATGTTTCCCCTACGAATGCTGTATATGTTTTAGCTAACATGGATTCCTATGAAGGTACTACACTGCCAAGCTTGCCCTTCTCTCTACTTGCTTGGAGCTGGGAGGACAGTGAGTTGGTTGTTCATTGTGACTCCTTTCTTTGATGCTAACTTTTTTCCTTGTACATTTTCAGTGGTTTTTGTGGAATATCACTAAACTTTTTCCCTCACCTCATCACATGGATGTGTCACAACTACAAGGCTAGCACTGAGCAACTTATGTCTCTTCAAAGAATGTTTTCTGTGGCTGAAGCTGTGGCTTATAGGAAGGTAAGTATTTCTCCTTGTAAACTTACAGTCAACCTCCAGAGTACTGACCTCCAGTGGGCAGCTGGCCTCCAGTGGGCAGCTGGCCTCCAGTGGGCAGCTGGTCTCTGGTGGGTAGCTGGTCTCTGGTGAGCAGCTGGCCTCTGGTGAGCAGCTGGTCTCTGGTGAGCAGCTGGTCTCTGGTGAGCAGCTGGCCTCTGATGGGCAGCTGGCCTCTGATGGGTAGCTGGCCTCTGATGGGTAGCTGGCCTCTGATGGGTAGCTGGCCTCTGGTGGGCAGCTGGTCTCTGGTGAGCAGCTGGTCTCTGGTGAGCAGCTGGTCTCTGGTGGGTAGCTGGCCTCTGGTGAGCAGCTGGTCTCTGGTGAGCAGCTGGTCTCTGATGGGTAGCTAGCCTCTGGTGAGCAGCTGGCCTCTGGTGAGCAGCTGGCCTCTGATGGGTAGCTAGCCTCCAGTGGGCAGCTAGCCTCCAGTGGGCAGCTGGCCTCTGGTGGGCAGCTGGCCTCTGATGGGCAGCTAGCCTCCAGTGGGCAGCTGGCCTCTGATGGGTAGCTAGCCTCCAGAGGGCAGCTGGCCTCTGGTGAGCAGCTGGCCTCTGGTGAGCAGCTGGCCTCTGATGGGCAGCTGGCCTCGTGTGCATAGCTACTCTAGTTCTAGACAGGTAGGTGACTATTAATCTACTCTACTCTCTCTCTCTCTCTCTCTCTCTCTCTCTCTCTCTCTCTCTCTCTCTCTCTCTCTCTCTCTCTCTCTCTCTCTCTCTCTCTCTCTCTCTCTCTCTCTCTCTCTCTCTCTCTCTCTCTCTCTCTCTCTCTCTCTCTCTCTCTCTCTCTCTCTCTCTCTCTCTCTCTCTCTCTCTCTCTCTCTCTCTCTCTCTCTCTCTCTCTCTCTCTCTCTCTCTCTCTCTCTCTCTCTCTCTCTCTCTCTCTCTCTCTCTCCTCTCTCTCTCTCTCTCTCTCTCTCTCTCTCTCTCTCTCTCTCTCTTGCAGTATCCTGCATCATCCAAGTATTATATCGCCAAGTTTTATGGTATTCCTATGAAGCCATTATGTAGAGTGGAGGATTTGTCACTCAATGACCAAGATGTATGTTCCGTGACAGTGTGATTGTCCTCGGGCACTTGTGATATATTTAGCTATCTCCTTTCTGTTCTTTGTCCATTTTAGAAAATAGCACTGAAGCACATGAATTCAGCTCTTGATGAACTTCAGCACTCAATAGGAGGAATTTGAAGTTTATTTATATTTTAGAATTATCTCCACCTTATAGATTTTGAACATTAAATTTGAATCTTGTCGACTGGTCACAAAAGTGGGGAAATCCTGTGATTATATGGCTTGGTCACGCCCATCTGAACAACCTCTAATAGCCGTGGGAGAGATGAGCGCCCCGACGAAGACTCAGCCGAAGAAAGAGGGAAAAATGAGGATTAGAGCATTTCCTGTAAGCTGTGTTATCCATGAGCTCTGTTCAGTGATTTAAAGTTCCCAGTTATACTCCTCCCATCATCCAAGGCGCAAATCGATCCAAAGTACGTGGACGATATTTGGTCGTTGTTGAAGAACGCAATTCGAGAGATACAAAAGAAAAATAACAGCGGATTGAGCTTTGAAGAACTGTACAGGTGCAGTGGATAGTGGTAGTAAAATGAGTTGGAAATTGCTCTTTGTTAATCTCCAGTTTTTGCTTTACCTTTAGGAATGCGTACACTATGGTCCTGCATAAGCATGGCAAGAAGCTCTACGAGGGGTTGAAGGAGGTGGTTGCGGACCATTTGGGCAAAGAGGTTGGACTTACTCGTTTCCTACCAACTCAATGCTCATTATGCAATTTTGATTTGCAGATTCGTAACACCATACTCGAATCATTACAAAACAACTTCTTGGAAACATTGAGTGAGATGTGGTTTGACCACCAAACGGCTATGGTGATGATTAGGGACATCTTAATGTACATGGTGTGTGTGTACGTGTGTGTGTGTGTGTGTGTGTGTGTGTTTTGAACAAAGTATTACTGATTTCTAATATTTCAGGATAGAGTGTATGTTCCTCAAAATTCTGAGCTTGCTGTCTATGATCTTGGCCTACTACTATTCAAGGAGGAGGTGTGTGTGTGTGTGTGTTTGTACGTATGTATGTACGTACGTATGTACGTATGTATGTATGTGTGGTGCACATGTAAGTGTAGTGTGTAATGTGTACGTCTACATACATTTATCTGTCTGTTTTTTTTGCTGATTGACTTGTGTGGTTGTGGCTGTATATTTCTTCTTGTGTGTTAGTTGTTTTCCTGCGTTGATGTACACATTTGCTTTGATGTGTAGGTAATCTTGTTCCCTGAAATTCGTGAACATCTCAGAAATCAACTGCTTCATTTGATTGGCCAAGAACGCAGAGGAGAAGTGATAGACAGGTGGGTTATGGTTGTACCTGTTCTTTGTCAGATCACAGTTGGATGTTCTGCTTCCACTGGTGTGCAGGGCCAACGTGAAGACAATGTGTCAGATGTTGATGACACTTGGAATAGGCAGTAGAACTGTTTATGAGGAACAGTTTGAAGGTGACTTTCTCACAGTCTCTAGGGAGTTCTATGCATCAGAGAGTCAGACGTTCTTAGCAGAAAACAGTGCCTCTTCTTACATCCGAAAGGTCAGGGTCTGTGTGTGTGTGTGTGTGTGTGTGTGTCTGTGTGTGTGTGTGTGTGTGTGTGTGTGTGTATGTGTGTGTGTGCGTGTGTGTCTGTGTGTGGATGATTTGTTCCTTCGCAAGCCACCACATGGATGAAACCTTCTACTGCTTCGTTCTGGAGATGTAGAGAGGAACCCTGGACCAAAGGAGCTTGCCGTGAGGAAGATGAAGAAGACTCAACTCACCATAGTTCACGTGAACACCCGAAGTCTGCTGTGCCACTTTGACGATGTTGCTAGGCTTGTTTCTTTGCATCAACCTGACGTTCTTGCACTGTCTGAAACCTGGTTAGACTCTTCCATAGATGATAAAGAAATATCCCTTCCTAGCTTTGTTTTGTTTCGTTCAGATCGTAATCGTTGTGGGGGTGGTGTAGCAATCTACTGTGCTGATCACCTACGTTGTTCTTTGATTTCTAATGGTCCTACTACTTCTGCTGCTGAATTCTTGTGGGTTTCTGTAACTTCTCCACGCTCATCTTTTGCTCTAGGCTGCTTCTAGGGTATAGGGTATTCTTATTTAACCTGGGGAACCTTTAGCCAGAGGCTACTGTAAGTGGCACCTCCTAGTGCTAGTTCTCAATCTGTTGATAGTATTTGCGATAATATTGAATCTATGCTTCTCTCTAAGAAAAATCTATTTGCGTGTGAAGACTTTAACATTGATTTGTCCAATACCAACAAACCATTTGCCAAAATATTTCAGAATTTCTTAACTTCTCGCCTCATCAATTGATTTCTGAGCCCACACACTTTTCTGACGCTTCTAATGCCATTTTAGACCTTTTTATCTCATCATCAGACCTTCAGATTGCGAAATCCCTAGTTCTTCAATCCTCCTTCTCTGACCACCTACCTATCCTACTTCAACTTCCCCAGATTTGGTAAAGGAGAATCTTGTGAGTCTTAAACGTAAATGTGCTACCGGTATTGATAAAATTCCTTCTTGTGCCCTTATTGATGCTCGCTCTGTCATCTGTGATCCTCTTTGCGGGATTATAAATTCTTCCATTACTTCTTCAACCTTCCCAACAGCTTGGAAATGTGCATCTGTCTTTCCATTACATAAAGCTGGCGTTTGAACCACTCCTTCAAACTATCGTCCTATCTCTCTTCTCCCTGTCGCCAGTAAATTTCTCGAGCAACAACTTTCTTTGCATTTAAACAAAACGATCTTTTGTTCCCATTTCAATCTGGCTTTCGTCAAAACCACTCTACACAATCTCTCCTTTATTGCCTTGACCAATACTAGGCCCAACCCTTTTTTCTGCTTTTATAAATGACCTACCCTCTGTCCTCCCTTCTAACTCCACAGTACTTTTTGCTAATGACACAAACATTTTCCTAATTAGCAATGATATTCAGGAACTAAACTCATCCCTCCAACTCATTCTTAATCTAGCAAATGTATGGTTACAAAAAAATGGCCTCAAACTAAACATCTCTAAGACCAAGACCATGTTGATTCACTCCACTAGAAAAAAGGTTAGTGACAGATTAGCCCTCAGCGTAGAAAATGTAGACATAGAACAGGTTCAAAAGTTCAAATTTCTAGGAGTAATAGTTAATGACACATTATCTTGGGGTGATTGCATTGAGTTGGTTTGTAACAAGGTTACTCATAGTCTCGGCCTTCTGTGTCGCCTCACTTGGTTTCTCCCCCAACCTCTTCTTCTCTATCTCAAATCGTACATTCTTCCTCTATTTGACTACTGTGATAATGTGTGGTCTGTTTACATCAAACAGGATAGTCATCGGTTAGAAACACTTTTAACTTTGCTTGTAGAACCGTCCTTCACAAATGTAGAGATTATTCTGCCTCTTCTGCTCGTAAAGAATTAGGTATTTCAACTCTTAGTGCTAGACAAGAAGTACACTTGGCCCAAACTGTTTATAAGTGCTTATCTCTACAATCACCTACTTATCTCAGCAACCTTTTTCCACACCAGCCTCTCATTATAATACTCGAGCATCTTCTACTTCACAATAACGTCTTCCACGTTTTTGTACTTCCCTTGGCCAGAAGGCATTTAGTTTTGTTGGCACATCATTATGGCGATCGTTACCAAATAACATCTGATGCTGTGCTGACTTTCGGGTGTTCACAAAACTATGTGAAAATCACTTTTTTAATGAATAACTCAATATAATTTTGTACATATCATCAATCAGACACTATTTTCATACTCGTATACCAATGATCATATCTCATTACAGATTGAATTTATTCCATTCACTAATGTCTCTCTCACTAAATTTATAAATTTTGCTCATCTATTCATTCTATTGTCTTTTCACCATAATACAAACTTTAATCTCTTTTGTTGAATCTTTGTACACCCCTTTTGTTTGTTTTCGTTTTTGCCTTTTGTCCCGTTTCTTTTCTGAGTGCCACTTACAGTAGCCTCTGGCTAAAGGTTCCCCAGGTTAAATAAGAATACCCTATACCCTACATGTGTGTGTGTGTGTGTGTGTGTGTGTGTGTGTGTGTGTGTGTGTGTGTGTGTGTACATGTGTGTGTGTGTGTGTGCGTGTGTGTGTGTGCGTGTGTGTGCGTGTGTGTGCGTGTGTGTGTGTGTGTACATGTGTGTGTGTGTGTGTGTGTACATGTGTGTGTGTGTGTGTGTGTGTGTGTGTGTGTGTGTGTGTGTGTTTTATCCAGTCATCCTGCGTGTGCTGGTGGGTCTACATTTGTGTGGTGCTGGTCTAGGTGGAGGCTCGGTTAGAAGAAGAAGGAGAACGTTCCCAGCACTATCTTGATCCATCGACTGAACCACACATACTAGCAGTTTTAGATGAGGAACTAATCCAGCGACATATGGAGACTGTGGTTGCTATGGAGAACAGTGGTGTAGTGCATATGCTTCAGACACAGAAGTATGAGGATTTGGAGTGTATGTATCGTCTTCTGAAGCGAGTGGACAGCGGAGTGAAGGTGATTGTACGAACTATGAATGTGCACTTGAAAGAAAGAGGTCGAGCTTTAGTGATGGGTGAGGAGGGGGTGTCGGGAGATGGCGGACCAGGTGGAAAGACAGCTACTTCTTATGTTCAGGTACGTATATATATATAAAACTGTATGCATATGTGTGTGTGTAGTAAAGGTGTGTTTAATTCCAGCATGTATATACATACATGTATGGACATTATATGTATTTATGATTACTTGTGTTGTAGGGGTTACTTGAACTACGAGGACAGTACGATCTGTACCTGGAGAGGTCGTTCCACAGTGACATCTTGTTCAGACAAGCCATGTCCTCCGTAAGCATGCTTGTTGTTATCATTTTACAAATTGTACAAATGTACACACTATTTGTACGTATCATCTATACATACACCATCTGTACACACACCATCTGTACACACACCATCTTTACACATGCACCCTCTGTACACACTCCATCTGTACACACACCATCTGTACACACACCAAGTACAAACTATCTGTGCAAACCATCTGTACACACCCTCTATACACACCATCTGTATGCACCATCTGTACACACACCATCTGTATGCACTGTACACATTGTCAGATACTGCTTTTGTTTTTGTAGGATTTTGAGGAGTTTATAAATTTAAATTCTCGATCTCCGGAATACCTCTCTCTGTATATTGATGAGATGCTAAAGAAAGGAGTAAAAGAAGTGTGTGTGTGTGTGTGTGTGTGTGTACACATGTGTGTGTGTGTGTGTGTGTGTGTGTGTGTGTATGTGTGTGTATGTGCATGTGTGTGCACATGTGTGTGTGTGTGTGTGTGTGTGTGTGTGTGTGTGTGTGTGTGTGTGTGTGTATGTATATGTGTGTGTATGTGCATGTGTGTGCACATGTGTGTGTGTGTGTGTGTGTGTGTGTGTGTGTGTGTGTGTGTGTGTGTGTGCACATGTGTGTGTGCATGTGTGTGTATGTTCAGGTATAATGTGACTGAGACACGGCTGCTGTGCATTCTGTAGCATTCGGAACAAGAAGTGGAAGTTATTTTGGACAAGTGTCTTGTTCTATTTCGGTACCTCCAAGACAAGGTGGGAGCATGCTTTGCTGTGCTACGTTCACACAGTGTTGTGGTTTTCTACACAACTGGACTCTGTTGTTGTTGCATGGGTTCTAGGACATTTTCGAACGATACTACAAGCAACATTTGGCCAAAAGACTTCTACTCAATAGATCTGTCTCAGATGATGCAGAAAAGGGAATGATATCTCGTTTGAAGGTGTGTGTGGACGGGGTATTGTTAGGGGTGTGCAGGGTTTTATCTGGGGTCAAATTTTTGGGGGGGAACCTACACGTCTGTATGTACGCATGTACACACGCACACACGGCGCGGCACAAGCATGTGTATTGAATGATAATACTACCCACACTCATGCATGCAGCACGCATATCAGGTTTTCTTTCAGGATAATGATAAAGATGGGGCAATGGCAAAGTAGTGATGTAATGAGGTGCAGATTTGTGTGTGAAATGATAGTGGTCTAAGCTGGGGGGGGGGTCTAGGAGTATGCTCCCTGGGGAAATTTTTAGTTCTTATGCCTCAGAAGGTGATAAATGAGGCTGTTTTACGCCACTCAAGCTGCTTCTGAATACAGTCCACAGATCAGTCTGTTGCAACTGTGCATGTGTGTTATAGCTAGGATAAAGTTTCAAGGGAGAGATACCCCCTGTGCCCCCTACCTCTAAAAGAAACCCTGCACATGTGCAAACATGCGTACGTGCCCTATACATGAATAAATCCTTACATGAATGCTTATGCCATGCTGTTGGAGCAATTGAAGCTAAACCATGTGCAATTTACATTAGAACTCCTAAATTTTGACACATGTATTCAATGTAATTGCTAAATACACATACTTACCAATGGACTCAAGATTGATTAATACAAGCTATTAATGATATTATAAGCATTTTTGGCAAATTCTACCCTTTATAAATGGATTCGTGATCAATTTGTGACAGTGTTCCTTCACAAAAATGAAGCCTGCATAATTTAATTTTTTGGGGGGGAACCTTTCTGCTTGGGGGGGGGGGGGGGCATACCCAGGTTCCCCCCCCCCAGATAAAGCCCTGGTGTGTACTGAAGGCATGTCAAAACCCACATACGGTACGCGTCACAAAAAACTTTACGTATTGTATTGTTATTACGTCGTTGCGTAATGTTATTGCGCTGTTTTGTAATGTAGTTACAAATGGCGTCGAACGACGAAATCAGCGCAGTCGAGAATATTATTTCGTATTGCCTCGGTAGTTACAAATTGTTATTCGTTTGTACTAAATTTGTAATTCTAGCTCGTGTAATTCGATCCTAGCGTAATCCGATACAAGGTAAACGCTTGCAGCCACATCAGAAGAGAAGAGCGTACGCGTACACCTACACGAAGAGGTCGTTCAACGGATATGCGCATTAATTTGTTCTGAACGAATTTACTGCAGAAATGGTTTATTCGGAGTACAAGCAGCAGAGAATTGTATTTTATGCAGTTCTTGCCGTCATTTTAGTAAACTGTCGTTGCGAGGCGCTTTAAAACTTTAGGGAAAAAATCGATGAAGAGGGATAGACGCGAACGGACCAGCTGCTTCATAACCGCACATGGAAGCGCAATATTGTGAACCAGGCTTAAGGATAGAATGGATGTAGTTTAATGTTCCTACCATTTTGTACTACAATCGTAGTTCGTTTGTTATAATTCTCGTAGTTTACCTGTAGTTCGTCTGTAGCTGACTTGTACCCTGAGCTGTAGTTCTCAATCGACGATTTGTTATTGCTCTGTAATAACGGCGTTATAAATTCGTTATTCTGCCGTACTGTATTTACAATACGTAAAGTTTTTTGTGATGCCTACCGTATCTTCCTCTTAGAACGACTGTGGCTGCCAATTCACCTCTAAACTAGAAGGAATGTTTAAAGACATCAGTCTATCAGGATCTCTGATGGAGCACTTCAGAGAACATCTTAATTCAACTAGAGTATGTGTGTGTGTGTGTGTGTGTGTGTGTGTGTGTGTGTGTGTGTGTGTGTGTGTGTGTGTGTGCGTGCATTTACGTATATGTGTGTGCACACACGTGCATGTGTGTGTGTGTGTGTGTGTGTGTGTGTGCATATGTGTGTGTGTGTGTGTGTGTGTGTGTGTGTGTGTGTGTGTGTGTGTGTGTTAGGTAGTGATAGTAGTGTTGCTCCTCTACACCAATGTAGGTGGAGATGTTGGGTATAGACCTAGGTGTTCGTGTACTAACCATGGGCTACTGGCCCTCCACCAGTAACCCGGCACCTTGTGTGGTGCCCCCATCACCTTCCAAAGTGTTTGAAATATTTAAAAGGTAAACCATATCTGTCTACTGGTGTACTCGCATCTACTGGTGTACTCCTGTCTTCTCTCTTGTATGTGTTTAGGTACTACTTGAATAGGCACAGTGGTAGAAAGCTAATGTTACAAACACACTTGGGAAATGCTGACTTAAATGCTGTGTTTTATCCCACATCCCGGGAGATGGAAGTGTCCACTAAGAAGCACATCCTCCAGGTATCCACCCACCAGATGTGTATACTTATGCTCTTTAACAGAAGACAGGAGTGCAGCTTAGCCGAGTTGCAGGAAGAAACGGGCATTGTACAGAAGGAGCTGGTCCGAGCCCTACAACCTCTTGCTGTGGGCAAGCCTGCGCAAAGAGTCTTAGTAAAGCTACCAAAAGCAAAGGAATTCGGTCTGTTTTGTAGTGTACATGCACTGGTCGCCACTTAACAACTCATCTTGGTCACTTTAGAACCAAATGATGTGTTCTCTGTTAATGATCAGTTCACATCGAAGCTCCATAGAGTCAAGATTCAAGGAGGTAGGGATAGGGTCAATGTGGTCACCAGTGATGTCTTGGCTGTTAGTAGTAGTCTAGGTCTTTTGAGACTGGGGAGAAGTGAGGGTAGTGATGGTTGTGTGTGGTGGTTGGAGAATAGACAATATAAACATTACAGGATTGGCAACTTTAATATTTGTGTTATAGTGTGTAGTCAGTGTTAACTGAGAACCTTGCGTGTTGCAATTGCATGGGCTCCAAGAAAGTTCTTTTCTACTATTCACTGTCCTTCAGAGTACTGTTAGTTTTCTATGTAGCGCAGACTACTAATATCTATCCTTCAGACCATTCAAGAAACCATAAATCTTCAAATAAGAAGAAACCACCATTAATAGCAAATCTGTTATTAGAACTTTGTGTACACAGTTTTGGAAACAGCCAACACTCTTAACATTCAGAAAAGGTTTCGATCATTATGGAGTACGGTAGTACTTCATATGTAGGATTGACACCGAGAAACATGGCCGCCATACATCAGCGCAAATTTTGTTTGGCCAGTTAGCATCACCTTTGAACAGTTTGGCCGGGTGCTATTGTCATTAGAAAGCATTTTGCGCAGCTCTTTTTATGTACACAATTTCTTCCGTAAACTACTTCTGACTATTTTCGTGCTAGCCACAGTGGCTTCAGTATTGGTCAATGTAATCATAGCATACGTCATCTAGATTTACGGAATATCCTATACAAAGCATTGTCAAACATGGAAGCCAGGCCATTTGTAATGGGTATGCTAATTTTTTGCACTTGTCTGTTTACGATGATGTCACCATTTGGCAGAATCTCTGCTTAAAGAATTGATCCACCCTTTTCAATATTTAAGTTACATTTTGTAGCAATGGAAAGGATTTCATCGTGAATGACTGCCTCTAAACTGTTCAAAAGCAAAGAAATGCTGGAAATTTCACCGATAGATGCCATTTTTACACCATATAAAGAGGCAAAATTTGGATTGGTCAATGACATAATAAATTTTCCACTTGCAGCACGCATGGGTCATCATTGAAACTGGGAGTTTCCAATCCTGTAACGTTTTTGAATTATATTATCTATGGTTGGAGCACCATGATGTCTGGCTTGTCTTTATGACCACAACTGGTACTTTCTGCAGTGACAGCTCGGGGAGAAACTGAGGTCGAACGCAAGGAAACCAAGCAGAAAGTTGATGATGATCGGAAGCATGTGTATCCACACCTGTTTATACCAGTCCACACCAGTTTACACCTGTCCACACCAGTTCACACCTGTCCACACCATTCTACACCAGTCCACATCAGTCCACACCTGTCCACGCCTGTTTATACCACTCCACACAAGGATATTACTTGGTGTATGTTTAGCTTCCTGACATGCAATACAGTATAGAGGCAGCCATTGTACGGATCATGAAAGCAAGAAAGACATTAAGCCACATTACATTAATTGCTGAGGTGTGCTCTAGAGCAAGTTGATGTGTGTGTGTGTGCGTGCGTGCGTGCGTGCGTGGCCACAATACATCACCATATCAGCATATTGTGAAATAGGTGCAGTCAGAATCATCTAAAGATCTATTGGGTGATCACATGTTCAGATGTGAGCCTTTTACATTTGTCTACAATCACATTTTCGAGTACTTAAAGAGACCTTCCAGTCCAAGACATCTCCATTTGTGGCATTGACATACACAGGCTGTGGTGATACTGGTTTAGGCTGAGCATTTCTTCAGCCATTTAGCCAATGGGTCTGTGCGCTGTGCAAATAATTGACTCGTTCTGATTGATTAATTGTGGGCTGAGGTGTAGGGACTATGGGCGTGAGGTGTAGGGACTGTGGGTGTGAGGTGTAGGAACTGTGGGTGTGAGGTGTAGGAACTGTGGGTGTGAGGTGTAGGAACTGTGGGTGTGAGGTGTAGGGACTGTGGGTGTGAGGTGTAGGGACTGTGGGCGCGAGGTGTAGGGACTGTGGGTGTGAGGTGTAGGGACTGTGGGGTGAGGTGTAGGGACTGTGGGGTGAGGTGTAGGGACTGTGGGCGTGAGGTGTAGGAACTGTGGGTGTGAGGTGTAGGGACTGTGGGCGTGAGGTGTAGGAACTGTGGGTGTGAGGTGTAGGGACTGTGGGTGTGAGGTGTAGGGACTGTGGGTGTGAGGTGTAGGAACTGTGGGTGTGAGGTGTAGGAACTGTGGGTGTGAGGTGTAGGGACTGTGACCACAATGCTGTGCTTGTTAGTAAAGGTCACAGCACTCACCAGCATTGCAACCTCCTCGGTACTGCCTACTGAGATAGGTGTCTGTATCATGACATGAAGTGCAGTGTGCCCTCGTTTATCTGACCACATCTTTCCTCATAAAATGTGTTGGATAAATCAGATTAGATTAGATTATGTCACTTGACGATGGGGATTTACAGCAGAGGGTCGGATAAACAAGGTGTGACTGTATGTCAGCGTGTTGTATTGTCTATAGAAGAGATTGTGATGTATATATGTATTGTGGTCATCACAGCAACACTAGTGTGTGTGTGTGTGTGTGTTGTGGTTATCTGTAGTTTCCACTTTCCAGGTCACCTCACAGCTCCAAAGCAGGTTCATACCAGACCCTATGGTCATAAAGAGGAGAATAGAAGGCCTTATCGAACGAGAATATCTCAAAAGATCTTCATCAGATAGGTACACTGCCTATCCTTGCATGCATGTTGACCGTACCACTTGTTACCTCTCCTCTCTCTTGCTCCCACAGGAAGATATACGATTATGTTGCATGAACTCCTCAAACTATTCATGTTCTGTCATTGAAATTCCTTTGTTTGCTATTGTAAAGTGTTAGAATGAATGGATTTGCATGACAATTGGGGGAGGGGGAGCTGATGTGTGTAGCTTTCCCATTATCTGTCATATATAGTTCAGGCTGCAGCCGAAAGTTTGTTGTCTTGTGCTCATTGATCATTACAGGTAGGAATGAATTGAGGGTCTATGGACTACACAATTTGTGGTCAAACCATAGTCTCGTACCCAGACCGTCACTCGGGTGCCGCCATTTTATGCCGCCCTCGCGAACGGTCTGGAAAAGACTGAGCCAAAATCTGTACCAGGGTCCACGTCTGCCTGGGACCAAAACACCCTTTGTAATAGTAATTGCCGAATAGTAAACGTTATTAAAAGTAATGCAAACAATTTGCAACGAACGCATCGACTATCTTGAAAAATGGCCGAATAGGATCAAGTTCACTGTTCTACAACAGGTTTACGTGTCTTCTTTAGCCAAGTGGCAAACAATCTCTTCTGTTATCGTCATTATAAGTGAAAAGATTTTTCTGTCTGTGATCTGCGCCCTTGCTACCAATGAATGTCTGCGAAGACGCCAAATGCAGAACTTTCACCCCCTAAAAAGCCCGGATTGCTTATAAAACGTTTGATTTCGTATGTTGATGACTAGAGGGGTTGATTACGCGATATGTACTACCGCGATATTATTGCGCAATACGTATGACGTCATCACTATGAATATAATTATAGGCGGGAAATTTGAATCAGTCTTGACATCCTCTGATCAATCCATTTCTAATAAAGACAAGAAATGTGCATACACAATCATTCACTGACAATGGCTCAGCAACAAATAACCTCAAGACTGAATGTGGAATTGACTTACTGTGATCTATGCCGGAAACTTGGAACAACCCAAGATGCTATATCTTGGTGTAGGCAAACTGGCCTCTTAAGACAAAACTTGGACTGTCCCCGTTGTGGGCGTGATTGTAGGGAAGTACCCAGAGAGGGATATCCCGAGAAGGTTGCCTTTCGATGCCCCAGGAAAGGCTGCCAGAAAGTGATGTCTTTAAGACATGGTAGTTATTTTTCCAACTCAAAACTAAGTATTGAGTTAATATTACGCTTGATACTTTTGTGGATCAAGAAAACTCCTGTTTCCAAAGCAGCTTCCGAATTGGAAATTCGCAAGGGTACTGTGGTGGACTGGTACAATTTCAATAGAGATGTTTGTGCCCAGTATTTTATTGATCACCCTGTGAAGATAGGTGGGCCAAATGTGGAAGTAGAGATTGATGAGTCCAAATTTGGACGTCGGCTTAATAATAGTTTGGCATACCCAGTGGAAAGCTGAACGAAAGCACATTCCCGGCATTCCCCGGCCTAATGTAGCCATTGCAGCGCATCTTTGCTTTTCTATGAGGGATTAGCTCGTATACGTATTTAGCTGCTGAAACCCCTCCAGCAAAGAAGAATCTATCGAATTCGACTACGCCATATTGAAATCGCTACCGTGATTTCCTACCCAGATAGACCATACTAACATTGGAGTGCGGTATAATTTGTCAATTGTCGACGTTTGCGGTTGTCTGCTATTCACTGCAACTCCTCCCCCTTGGTACAGCTTAGGCCTCAGTCTTTTCCAGACCCTTTCGTCGGGTAGAATAAAATGGCGGCCGGCGGGAGGGTCTGGGTATCAGACTAGTCAAACCACACACAGCTAGCACTACCCAAATCCAAAAGCAGTGTTGTTGAAGACTAGTAAACAGACCCTTAGTTTCAAACCCCCATAAGTACAGGTAAAGCAGTTCGTATAAAAATCACTGTAAAGTGTGTTAGACACATACAGAACAAACAAACCTCTTGCAGAATACAGACAGCTACCAATCATGAATGGCACACTTCAAGACACAAGAAAGTACTGGGTATATTGTTATTCTTTGATGTGAATACTTTTCGACAGTCCATCCCAAGTCTGACCAAGTCTATAAGCTTTCTTTAGAGTCTTTGGCGGTAAAGAACTTGGAGCATAGCGCGCATCGACATTAACCTTCAACCCGTGCCAGTGACTAAGAAGGCACTCGGAAAAACCCTTTAAGAAGTACAGAAGACTGGGGTACACATGCTGATAAACGTAAAAAGTGACGTTCACGATATTTTCTTTCCTTTTGATGACGAGGTCAGATATTCCTTGAGGGTAGATCCCTGTTATCAAAGTTCGCATTGCAAGTTCATCGAAGACAGCATCTCCTAAAGAATAAGGGATTCTAGCATTTTCTCTCGATACCCAACTTGTCCCTTTAATCATCTTGGATCTTCCCCCTGCAGCTGTGCTAGCTGTTAGCCTGCAAAAAAGTAACAAACGCTTTGGTAGCGTCTTCACGTGCACAGCGCCCAAGGTAGCCATTTTCACATGCAAAAATGATATTGCGTAATAAAAAAATAAAAAGATATAAAGTTCATAAAGCTGTGAGACTCGACAAACTTCCAGATTCGTTATCGAGCGCGGGCATTCTGTTGAGACCTCTGTAGAAAATGTAGAAACTTACACTTAGCACAGAGGAATAGTTACCATTGGCAAGAAGGAAGGGGCTTTGAAGCCAACTTCCAATTTTATAGCATGTACTGGCAGCTCACCTCATACAATGATGCTTCATCACTTGTACCAGTTGATCACTGACTCCAGGACTTGACACTTCAGCAAATTCGAAAGCTTTCATTAGTTCATCTATTACATCCAAGTCTTTGATGTGTTCATACTGAGCCCCTTCCTTGATCTACACAACAGAGATTTATCAAAACACTTGAGAACACAGTTCACTATTCATAGGCCAGACCAACTTACCTGCTGCAAAACTGGTTTCACAATAGTTTGAATACACTTTGATGTTTTGACAGCAGGTGATAGGGACATGGATGTCTACAGAATTCCAAATATACACTACTTACATCTTTGCCACCTCACTATCCCGCCACCCACCACCTACCACCCTGCCACGTCACCACCTACCACCCTGCCACGTCACCACCTCACTATCCCGCCACATCACCACCCTACCACCTCACTATTCTGCCACCCCGCCAAATACCACCTTACCATCCCACCACCTACCACCTCACCATCCCACCACCTACCACCTCACTATCCCTCCACCTACCACCCTGCCACCCCAGCACCTACCACCACCCCATCACTCACAACCCTGCCACCTCACCACCTCACTATCCTGCCACTCTGCCACCCCACCACTCACCACCCTGCCATCCCACCACCTCACCACCCTGCCACCCCACCACTCACCACCCTGTCACCCTGCCATCCCACCACCTCACCACCCTGGCATCCCACCACTCACCACCCCATCACCCCTCACCTGTGGTAACTCCATGGGACCATTAGAAGCTGGATTGCTAGGAGTTGTGGGCTCTGTTTTGGGTGTCTTTGTAAGAGGAGCGAACCCATTGATGGGGTGTGACGAGTCCTGGGGTGATATGGCAACTTGTTTCAACTCTCTTAGGGATTCAAACAACCATCCTTCATCCTGGTCATCATATACACTGTAAGGTTTGTCCCTACAAATGGAGCAGCAGAGGGTGCCGAGACACCGTCAGAGACTGGACACACACATGTACATCAGTGGACACAACACATGTACGTCAGTGGACACAACACATGTACGTCAGTGGACACAACACATGTACGTCAGTGGACACAACACATGTACGTCAGTGGACACAACACATGTATGTCAGTGGACACAACACATGTACGTCAGTGGACACAACACATGTACGTCAGTGGACACAACACATGTATGTCAGTGGACACAACACATGTACGTCAGCGGACACAACACATGTACGTCAGTGGACACACTTTTGTTCATCATCTGAATCTGACTCAACAGCTCCTGATGCCTTCCAGCGTTTGTACCGCTCTATCAGATCAACGAGCTGCGATGTTTTCTTTGGGGCACTTTTTATGAACTTGTGCTTTAGCAGTTCACTTGGAGTGGGTCTCTTTGGGAAGTCAACATAAAATGAGGTCAGTTTGTGGGTGCTTCACAAGATAAAACACCCTTACCTCACTGGGGTTCTTCTGACAGCACTGACTAACAAAGTCCTTTAGATGCTTGGAAAACGTTCCCTTGAGAGTAGGCGGAGGATTTTTGGGAATGAGAAAGAGAACTCTCATTGGATGGAGGTCGGCATAGGGAGGGTCACCGTGGGCTAGCTCAATAGCTGTTATGCCAAGTGACCAGATGTCAGCTTTTGTATCGTAAGCAGACTGGCGGATCACTTCCGGGGCCATCCAAAATGGAGTACCCACAAAAGTGTGGCATCGATTGAGTGTGTCAGTGAGTTGACCTGCCACTCCAAAGTCAGCCAATTTGACAGCACCTTGTTCAGACAGAAGAACATTTGCCGCTGCATAAAATGAAATTATTTGAAATAAATGTTCTTTTCCCATACATATACCGTATAGCAGGAAACTTTCGCGAATTGTCTAAAAAGACAAATTTCGTGAAGAAAACTTTTGCGAATCGTCCAAAAGAAATAAGAAAAATTTTGCAGATTGGTAAGGCAGCCATTGTTTACCTGGCCATATCAAAGCATGTGTGTGGACGAGATGGAAACCTACGTACTGGAAACTGTCGTGCCTACAAGGAGCTCTGGGAACTCGCCTTATATCCTTGTTTGCAACTGTAATCGTAGATGAAGAGACTGTATAAGCAGAGAGGACCAGTAGCGTCGGTTTAGAAGGTTGAAAGTATTTGAACAAATCCATAGCAGCTATAAGCTGTACTACTAAGCGCTATGACCAAGTAAATCTTCAAATAAAAGGCTTAGCACAAACAAAACTGGTTACATTGTGTCCTCGATAGCGTCTACGTATTGAATAACGCACCACGAGGCTCACTCCTTTTGACTTTTCGCGAATAAAAATTTCGTGAATCCTCTCTTGTTCGCGAAATTTGCAAAGGTTTTCTCCTGCGAAAGTTTCCCACTATATGGTACTTTCAAAGCAAAAATGTCTACTCGAGGCATTTGGGGGAATAACTGTGCACGCACACACACATACACACACACACACACACAATCATATGAGATATGCAAATTAAACTTGTGTTTTAATTTCCATTTGTATTTCTTTGTTGTGTGTGTGTGCATGTGTAAGTATATATGTGTGCATGTGTAAGTATATGTGTGCATGTGTAAGTATATGTGTGCATGTGTAAGTATGTGTGCTTGTGTGTGCATGTGTGTGTTTGTGTGTGTGTAGATGGGAATTCGGAATCCTAACCCACCAGCCTGAACTGTACATTTCTCAATTTTTGGCACCCTTACTTTCACCACCTAAATAGGACCTTGTCAAACCATAGACCTTAATACTGGGACTGGCAACTCCCGCTCATTAGTGAAGCTAAGCACGTTGTCACATCTGGAATAATTCAATTTAGAATGATGTATAATAACCCGTGATGTGCGAGCCGAAGTAGTACCACAAATGTGCACCGTGTTCTACGGAATTCAGGATCTACATCCTCTGTGTATAGGGAACCTTGTGAACGGAGAGTTCCTGAATGCCGCAGCCTTTGAACGGAAGCAATCAGTCACAGATTTGCAGAGATAACGTGTGCAGAACTTACCTTATGGGAACGGCTAGAAGTCGTCGCATTTCACATATTGTGACCAAGGAGCCTCTTCGAAGTATTTTACTTTGTGCAGTGTTTGCCTACCTCTACACAGTAAGAACTGTTCAGGCTGTTAAAGGTTCGTTCACTCTGAAAATGTTCACAAGGAATTTGACGGCTGTTTTTCTTCAAAGAACGTATAGTGTCCTCTATTTTTTGGGCTTTAACATAAAAAAAATATATGAAACATTGGAGAATCAAAACCAGTTTAAACTGTTGAAGTCCTTCAGGTATCAGGTATCAGGTATTCTTATTTAATCTGGGGAACCTTTAGCTAGAGGCTACTGTAAGTGGCACCCAGAAAAGAAAAAAAAAAGGGACAAAAGCAAAACACAAAAGAAACACGGAGGAAGTACAAAGATTCCAAAAAAAAATTGAAATGCAGCAAAAAAACACCTTTCACCATATTTTGTCTTAAGGTTAGAAATAAGAAAAAGTTCACGCCCACGCACCATTCAACATGCTTGTTTCCTTGCGGTTTTGTATTTATACTGTAGACATAGACGATACACAGCATATAAATGTTGTAGTTGCCAGTCCCGGTATTTAGGGTCTATGGTCAGACTACATTCTATATTATCATCATTCATTGCCAATCTTCCCATTTGCACTTCTGTTCTAATCATTGTACCTCAAATTGCCAACCCAGACCTGAAATTTAGCTATGCCAAAAAAGTTTAGGAATGCAAGTAAGTATTGCGTAATACCTTTAATATCACGATGTAGTTTCCTCTCCTGATGCAAATATTCTAATCCTTTCAAAATTTCTCGCAAAATAATAGCAATTTGAGCTTCTGAGAAGGGACCAGGCACTCTCTGGAAACAAACAATGGGATAGTGGTTGTCATAGCTACATCATCTCAGCCATACCCTCACCAATCTTTGAGCTGACCCTCCACCCAAGTACTCCATAATAATCCACAAATTAGTTTCCTTTAAGTAAGATCCGTAGTATCTGGTAACAAATGGACTATCACACTGGGATAGGATTGTTATTTCTTGTTGGATGTCTTCTATTTCATCTTCTGCTTCTTCTAAATCAATAATCTTTATGGCCACAACTTGGCGAGTTCGATTGTCGATTCTGAAAGTGACAAGTATAGAACCACAAGAATAGAGGCAATCACAACCAACAGACAACACTGAGCATAAGCAAGGAGCACATTCATCTAGCACGTTCTATGTAAGACACTCGACGTTCACGCAGCCGACCCACCCTTTGAAGACCTCTCCAAATGATCCGCGACCCACCCTCTCGTGTTTAGTAAACAAATCCTCCGGATCACAGTTGACCGAAGACGGTCGCTTCTAGGCAAGAAAAATGACATTTTAACGCACAACGCTAGCAGTATTCTACTAGGAAGGTCGGATCCACCCCAACTAAACACAACTTACCTTATTCACACGGCGATCCATGAGGATCAAAGCAAACTAATTTGGATGACCAATACTAAGCGCGCTGCTCAGAGAAGACGAATCATCAGTAATAGGAGAAAAAGATGTTTAGTTTTTCGTACACAAACACTTCAAACGCTTCCAATCTCCTTTCCGAGTGTTAGTCCTTCTGCCCTCGTTCTCTCTAGGGCTCGCTCTAGGGGGTAGCGCAGTGGAGATAGTTGGGCGTTGCAGGGCGTGGCCTTAGGACGGTCTTAAGAGCCCAGGGCGAATAAACAAACGCAATGCCATAAACCGCACTGCATGCACCACGCACGGGACAAAACAGACTAAAATCATTGGAATTGCGAGCAAATGTTGTATTAAAATTGGCTTTTAGACCGCTTGGATAAAAAGAGTAGCCCTCGGATAGAGGTTGACTTCTCTGAAAGTTAATGATAAATTGAGAGCTGAAATGATGCGATTGGGAAAGTTTGCCACCACCTCATAGTTGCCATGACTACAGTCATAGCCCATCTTCGTGAGAAAGACCATGAGATCCTAAAGGTAAGATAATCAAATTATTTTAATTAACTCATTAGATCAATTGAAGTAATTGATCAAATCAACCCCAGCCCACTGTTCCCCCCAGCTCACACACCTGCAGTGGACAGTCAGCAGGAAACCGCTCCTCTAGTCTTTCCCCACATGGCAGACGAATGATGAGGGCAGCTTGATCCTCTTCTGGCCCTGTGGTTTGAGACTGCTGGTGGATTTTGTAGTGGGTGTGTCCCACACAATAGGGTGTATGTCCTTGGGTGGAGTCACATAATGCGTGTCCATGCGGTAAGAGGAGGGTGTGCTCTTTTGACAAAGAATAGTCAGGCTCATCAGGAGAGGGGGAGCTTTCTTTGCTGTCAGTTAAGTCTACAGTATTTAAAGCATTAGAAAGTGAAGAAGATGACGGTTGGTCCTCCAAAGAAGCCGCAATAGCAGCGACCATCTGACTGTCTTCAGACTCATCCAACAATGAAACTACATCTTCCTAAGCACAAAGGATATAGAGATACAATAGCATTGGGAGTGTGCTGTTTGGGAGTGTGCTGTTTGGGAGTGTGCTGTTTGGGAGTGTGCAGCTGGGAGTGTGCTGTTGGGGAGTGTGCTGTTGGGAGTGTGCTGCTCGGAGTGTGCTGTTTGGGAGTGTGCTGTTTGGGAGTGTGCAGCTGGGAGTGTGCTGTTGGGGAGTGTGCTGTTGGGAGTGTGCTGCTCGGAGTGTGCTGTTTGGGAGTGTGCTGTTGGGGAGTGTGCTGTTGGGGAGTGTGCTGCTGGGAGTGTGCTGTTTGGGAGTGTGCTGTTTGGGAGTGTGCTGTTGGGGAGTGTGCTGTTTGGGAGTGTGCAGCTGGGAGTGTGCTGTTGGGGAGTGTGCTGTTGGGAGTGTGCTGCTCGGAGTGTGCTGTTTGGGAGTGCGCTGTTGGGGAGTGTGCTGTTGGGGAGTGTGCTGCTGGGAGTGTGCTGTTTGGGAGTGTGCTGTTGGGGAGTGTGCTGTTGGGGAGTATGCTGTTAGGGAGTGTGTTGTTGGGGAGGGTGCTGTTGGAGGGTACTGTTGGGGAGGGTGCTGTTGGAGGGTACTGTTGGGGAGGGTGCTGTTGGGGGGATGCTGTTAGGGGGATGCTGTTGGGGGGGATGCTGTTGGGGAGGGTACTGTTGGGGGGATGCTGTTGGGGGGGATGCTGTTGGGGAGGGTGCTGTTGGGGGGATGCTGTTGGGGGTACTGTTGGGGAGGGTGCTACTGTATGTGTGCTAGTGGGGGAGAGTACTACTGGAGAAGTGGGAGAATGAATGTGAAACATATCTATCAGTGTTACTTGCCTTTTGGTCCTTCTTGCGTTTTGCTACTGGTAAAAGTTCTTCTTCAAAGGAATGGTCTGTTAAGAAGCTCATGACTGAGTTTTAGAAGTAAAACTTTAATAATCAAGAACAAACAGCTCTAAGCAGACAAACACGCACATGAGCACACACATGCACACACATGCACACACACACAGCACACGCACACACACACACACACACAGCACACACACACACACACACACACACACACACACACACACACAGACACACACACAGACACAGCACACACACAGACACACACACACACACACACACACACACACATACACACACACAGCACACACACACACACACACACACACACACACACACACACACACACACACACAGAGAGAGACACAGCACACACACACACACACACACACACACACACACACACACACACACACACACACACAGCATACAGTTACGACAGGAAATAACTAAGCTGCATACCTGCCCCTTTGAAGACATCAACAGTGATCTGGTTCCAATGGGTTAACTTCTCTCCAGTACGTGGATCAACAACAGCAACATATGGGTACTTATCAACATGATAGAGTCTGCTGAACTCAATTCCATCATCGGTTATTGAGCTCACCTGGACGGGTACAACATAAGCAGGTAGTAAAGGAAAAGGATCTTCTCTCAAAGTTGGCACAACACTCACTTGCCAAAATACAAAATGGCTCTTGATTGTGCATTTCAGTTCTGGGTTATTCCAAACATCTCTGTTCAAAATCTGACAAGAAAACTCCTTTGTATCCTGGACATTAATTAGCAACCACTTTTGTTGTCTGCGTGCTTCGATGCGAGCCTAAGTGGATGTTCAATACCTCCACTAAACAAGTCCTACAAGTACACATGTACCCAGACATACATACATGTCTACACGTACATACATCTACATTTGCACACACACACACACACACACACACACACACACACACACACACACACACACACACGTGCATGTCTAAGATCTACACTCACATCTATATTACACAGATATCATCACAACACATTTCATGCACACACACAAGTAAACATGCAAATGCCACAAGCACAACTACACACTTCTTTGAATGTTCCTGCAAATATGATGTCTACTGGAGGACGGAACAGATCTGCTAGAGACGCCACTTTCGAGCTTGTTCCCGAATGCCCTGTGTCCTTGCACGTCATTTACCAGGAAACAGTAACACATACAAAGAGCACAAAACCCTCACTCACCATGAGCACTACGGGACACACGATGAAAGGGTGACTGATCAAATATACTTTCAGGTAAACGTCTTCTTTTCCTTGGACCTGCACGTCAGGCATAAACACCATAAAAGGGGCAAAGACCAGCCCAACAGGCAGTGATAGATAGTACACAGTACCATTTCTGTGAATTGGTGGATCCACTAGAACCTCTCGAACCGGTGCTATTGGAGCTCTAATACTGAAAATAAGGTATACTTCTCAACGTTATATATTTGAACATTTCAAACAAATACTCCGTCCGCATACTCTTCAGATGATGATGATTGGCTTTCGTCCATGAAAAACGAAGGATTATCATAATAACTCTGCACGGCATTGACAAGGTTATTTCTGCAAGTTTCTAAGTACTTCTTTGCAACATATTTTGACGCTCCTGTAATCGAGCAGAAACTCTCCACGTGGTCCTCCTCGTCGGCCATTTTCGTGTATACCCAGCCGATCGGTGAAAATGGGCGACTCTGTCCCGAGGGACGCGGCCTTCATTGAAAGTCTACTCGGTGAAATGGGAGTCGAATCATTCGAGCCTTTAGTCGTCCATCAGTTACTAGAAGTTACTTACAGTTAGTAGTTTCTACATCGTTATTAACATCATTACTATCGATTCGAACATTGAGTGTACGATAGTAATGATTTATAGCGTGACCTTCACGTATATGTACTTATCCAGGATATGTGACTTCGGTGCTGGAAGATGCTAAAGTCTACTCTGAGCATGCCCAAAAGCGAGAAATCGACTTATCAGATGTAAGACTAGCTGTTCACATGAAAACGGAGCAGTCATTTTCATCACCCCCTCCACGTGATGTGAGCTATACATATGCATGCAATGCTGCTTTTGGGGGGAAATGTCTTGCATGAGGTAGTCTCCACCAAAGACACTTAAGGTGTACTTTATATTGTGGAGAGCATTACCCAGGACATGTGTTTTATTTAATCTTGGTCTGTTCTATAGTATTTGATGGAAACTGCACGACACAAAAACTCCACTCCCATTCCTTTGGTGCACGAGAAATTTGGACTGCGTCTTCCTCCAGAACGTTACTGTTTAACTGCCCCTAATTACAATGTAAAGGCAACTCAAAAACTGGTCAGCTGTTTTGTGTGCTTCCTTCTATTCCAACCTTTGGTACTGGTTTGTTTAAAATGTATTTAGTCCAAACCAAAAGGCCCTGCTGTACCCCTAACAGCCACGTTCAGAACATCCACTCAACCAATACGAACAACTGTTCCTCAAGTAAGCTTCAAGGTGCTATTAGTAGCCATAAGCAGATTACCTACCCTTTGTGTTCCCTACAGACAAGTAGTGGGGTTGGATCAGACCTGCAAGCATCATCTCTCTTCCCCATGTCTCCTCTATTGACCTCCCACCAACTTAGTATGGGCTCTGGAGATACAGCCAAAGACAGTGGGATCACTGCAACTATGGCTCAGCTTGGGCCTTCTGTGCAAGGAGGTTCTAGTATCCCTCTTATAGGCAGCAGCCCTTCTGTGTCCAGTGGTGTCTCTACTACAGAGGATATACTAAACATGCCTTCAGTTCTAGGACAAAACAACTTTTAATGTTCATTATTATTAAGTAAAAGCAATTAAATGATATTAAATGACTATTTCTTATTGAAGAAACTTGTGATAGCTTTCTGCTTTGCTGTGTTCTTCCTCTTTGCTTTTCCTGTCGGGTGTGACAGTTCAGCAGTGTGTAGATTTGATACAATCTCTGGCGGCTCATCTTTTTCACTAGCATCTGTTGAATCACTTTCATAGTACTTTTCTGTCACTGCATTCATTACATTTGCATAAAAGAAAAAACTTTAAAGCTACACATTGACAATCCTTACCCATTGAGCCATCACTTGTAGTATACATTCTTGATTTCAGTCTTTTTACACGTTTGCGATACTTCTTGTCTGTAGTGACTACTCCCGTACTCTTGTCATTGTCACTTTCAGTATCACTGTCAAAAGCTATTTTTCTCCTCCTTTTTCGCTCTAATTCTCCTTGCATTCTCTCTACCTTGAAAAGGCTGTCTCCTTGTGATTCCTTAGTACTTTCTTCTTGAGCAATACTTTTCTCTTTGACATGAGGGTTGGGCTTAGAATGGGAAGGAACCTCTCTAGGTGGCACATCTTTCTCTAATGTGGACAGCCCACAGTCAACTACAGAGGGGAATTTCAGTTTGCTATAAGATAGTTTAGGAGGCTCTGGAAAAAGTAGTTCATTCTCTACCACTATCTTCCTGTTTGTTGATATTACTATCTTATTGTCCAACTGTGCCGTCTTCTTGTCTGTCTGTGCTGTCGTCTTGTCTGACTGTGCATTCTTCTTGTCTGTCTGTACTGTCTTGTCTGCCTGTGCTGTCTTCTTGTCTGACAATGCTGCCATCTTGTTTGGCAGTACTGCCATCTTGTTTGCCTGTGCTGTCTTCTTGTCTGGCTGTACTGTCTTCTTGTCTGGCTGTACTGTCTTCTTGTCTGGCTGTACTGTCTTCTTGTCTGACAATGCTGCCATCTTGTTTGCCTGTGCTGTCTTCTTGTCTGCCTGTGCTGTCTTCTTGTCTGGCTGTACTGTCTTCTTGTCTGCCTGTGCTGTCTTCTTGTCTGGCTGTACTGTCTTCTTGTCTGCATGTGCTGTCTTCTTGTCTGCCTGTGCTGTCTTCTTGTCTGCCTGTGCTGTCTTCTTGTCTGCCTGTGCTGTCTTCTTGTCTGCCTGTACCGTGTACTTAGGGGCAGAAACAAGTGAAACCTCACTCAAGCTAGAATACAACATCAGCTGATCAGACGTTAGTGTACTGTCTATGGCATGTAGTAACGATACTTCACTGTCTGCCATTTGCAAACTGTAAGCATGAGTAGACCAAACTTCGCTAAAATGACTCTTGCACTCTATGGTGAAAAGCAACAATTCCATTAGTAATTCTCTGGTCTATGAAACGACATCACGTATCATACGCGTATGACAAAAAATTGCATACCTTCCAAGTTTACCTCCCCTTTAACCAGTGCGACTGATACACAACGAATAGTACTGGCCCGTAGGATTCCGCTGACACAAAATGTAATGAGCATATTGCTACACTCCCTAGTTTTTCTCTGGCTCCAATACGTGTATATCATCCTGCACATTAAGCGAGTTGTCAATACGATTCAAGAAAAACCTAACCCTGGACTTACCTTTTAGCAACGTTTGCAGGTACCCGAAGTGTGTGACTCAGCCATTTATACGTGACCTACATAACAGGAGTAGAGTGGTGCACTCGATCTTCCGTAAGAATTTACACCCAGCTCACGATTCTCTTTCCTTCTTCAAGCGACTCCTGCAAGTTGTCCAAATACATAAGTTCATTTCCACCCGCCATTTTAAACCCGCATCTACGTTCTAGTCACGTGATTTTTGATGACGTAAAATAATGGTAAGTGATCACATTATTACGATGGAAGCTAACAGAAATTCAATGAGAATATATACAAAAACAATAATGATAATGCACTGCCCACATTAGCACGATGTACTTAATGGTGCACATGATTAAAGCACTGTGCTCTGACTACAGACACAGGCTGATGACAAATCTCTAGGAAACACTCAATTAGTGCCATGCTTGAGGTCAAGGAATTTCAGGAAATAATCACTAATTAAATTGATTCACAATAACATACAAGATGATTTCTTCTTTTTTGACGGCTGGGGAAATAAAACTATTCTGATAGCTTCGTCAAAGATGTCCTTGAGGCCAACTTGTGTCAAAGCAGAACATTCCAAATAAGCAACAGCACCTACCCTCTTCCTCATAGTCTCTCCTTGCTGCGATGATATAGGGGTCTTATTCTTCTGCTTTAGTTTTTCAATCTCTGAAGGATCATCTCTCAAATCCAACTTAGTACCCACTAGAATTTTAGGCACTCCTGGGCAATGATGGTCAATTTCTGGTGACCATTTGTCAGCCACATTTGCAAAGGAATTGGAGTTTACAAGAGAAAAACATAAAAGGAAGACGTCTGTGTCAGGATAGGAGAGAGGGCGCAGTCGGTCATAGTCATCCTGTCCAGCTGTGTCCCACAGTCCTAAACTGATAGGTCTTGAATCCACATACACATTGGCAGTGTAGTTGTCGAAACTATACAATGAAAAGCAAGGTAAAAACTGCACAGGACAAGGATGAGTGAAACTATTAATAGAACATGAGTTCTATTTTTAAAACACCCATATAAGGCATATATCATATATTGTTGAACTCACATTGTAGGTACGTATTCTCCAGGAAATGAGTTAGTTGTATAAGATATCAGCATACAGGTCTTCCCAACAGAACCATCACCTACTACAACACATTTGATATCTCTTTCCACTTTGGCCATTTTTCTACAAGAAGGAAGAAATGACAAGTGTTACAACCCAGGCATCCCGTAAATGTGACTCCTTGGTTGCCCATGGTAAAACTAACCAGCTAACATTAACAGGACACACTTATCTACGCTCGTGTATATACCTTGCCATGCCTAATCCGTCTCCAAATACACTACCAAAAGCAATCAACTCCCATAAGCCAATGAATTCCAATACGAAATGGTAAGAATACACATGAGTCGCTATAAACAACAGATTAAACAGCTAATATATACAGACCCCACGAAACATTAAGCAGGAAAAAACTTATCGCTGTTCGGAAGGCTATATAGTAAACTGGAAAATTCCCTGCTCACCTTCTTGTTAGTCTCCAAGTATTAAAAAGACTACAATATACGTTACTAGCCGGTATTAACGGAAGAACAAGACAAAACCCGGTCCAAAGGGATCAATCCAAACCCAGACCACATTCAGCCATTTTCCTACCTTTGCTGCGTTGGTGAAGGATGACGTCACAACCCAGTCACTAATAAAAAACAGACTTTCCTTCTTTCCCAACCATGAATATCATTAAAACCTTTCACTATCGGGTATAGTACACTCAAACTCCTACCGTATATTACGGACACCCCGGGACCCGACCCTGTCCGTAAGTCAGAAAAATCCGTATGTTAGAACAAGTACAATTTCATGCATAGAACAATATAAGTGATCCTATCATTAAAATGGACACAATTCTGTATATAAGGCCAGCCAAAAAAATTGATTCCCAGTTTATCATCAAGCCTTCTAAATTATAGCGTGAGGGAGGAAGGTCATTTTTCATTATTCATTTATAATGAAATGCACTTTAAGTTATTATTTATACATACATATTTGTACTCCTTGATCATTGTAATACTACAAACTATGTAAAGAAATAAATGTATTACAGTATATCATTTTATTTGTTCTAAGACTAATACATGTATAACTACACAGCATACTGAAATCGTATTTTACACACAAATTAATGAAAACAATATGTAGGGTAGTAATGGCTAGGCTCATCTATGATCACATAACCACAAATAATGAATAATGAAAATAGTCAGGCGCAAGTCAAATCACATGTGGGCGGAAACAATAAACTGGGAATTAACTTTGCCTGGCCTAACCTAGCCTTTGACAATATAGAACATGATTCTATTGTCTGGGGTAGAGCTGATTAATGTTGTCAAGGAAGTATTCTTGTGAAAATACTAAACCAGCAGACAAACGTGGGTATATCTTGCAATGTAAGACAGGTCAGTCTGTAATAGAGGAGTCCATAATAGAGGTGTTTGAGTGTACAGATACTAGTATCTATGATACAATATACAGGTAATCTCTATACACAAGGACACAACTGGAGTTCCCAAAATATGTTCTCTTAATAGTTCCAATAAATTATGGATCTCCCAAAGAGGACAATCTCCTTACAAAGGACACAAAGACCATGGCAGTCCCAAAGTATCTTTTATTTGAAGATTCCATTGTGCATATTGCAAAGAGGTGTGACTCTCACCAAGGTACAAGTGTTCATACAGTGGAAACATAGACAACCCCGCCTCTATTATCTATGGTGGAACGAATAGAGAACACTATGGGACACTCTTTTTTTCCTTTGTTTGCCGTTTCTTCTTTTTGGGAGGTCCAAAATTTATTGAAACTATAGGGAATGGAAAAAATA
Organism: Halisarca cf. caerulea; assembly: GCA_963170055.1. Lineage (NCBI taxonomy): Eukaryota > Metazoa > Porifera > Demospongiae > Chondrillida > Halisarcidae > Halisarca > Halisarca cf. caerulea. The sequence continues at coordinate 20,261 of CAUJGJ010000307.1, read as the reverse complement.
TCTTGGAACCTCTAGCTGTGTCTGTATTTGGTCCCAGACTGAATTTTTAATGACACAGGCCATTAGCACAGCCATTTAAATGTCAGGTGATATTGGTGTAGTGATGTTATCCTGTGCTTGAGTTTGACTCAGTGCTCTGTGTAATATAGAAGATATATATATATATATATATACGTACTCAAACAACAGTATCTACATGTGGAGTATTCAAAATGGGTTGTCAACCCCCTTATTGTTTAGTCTGGCGAGATCACCCAGCTGCAGACGGTGTGTCTGATTTGCCTGTTAGTATACTCAGACTAAAGGGTGACAATGAAACATATATTTAAACTAAATGCAGCACAACACATCAGTCATTTAATATCATGCAGGTGTCACAATTCATGCAGCTACACAATTCTGTGAGGTTCTGAACTTTGCTCACAACTAATGCAAAATCTCTCATAGCATTGACATGTGTAAGACTCATATGGGTATGGACTAGTATAGACATGCATTTTTAAATTGTTAAAATTAAGCTCTAATTCAGTCTGCGTGAAAACATTTATCAAGGCTACATGTACGTATGATGTCATTTCTGTGTGTGTGTGTGTGTGTGTGTGTGTGTGTGTGTGTGTGCTGAGTTCTCTCTATATAGGATTTAAATTTGGGGGGAAGCTTGAGTAATACAGTGAATGACTACTGCCCAAGCTATATATGCATGCAGATTTGATGCAAGTATTGTATGCACATATATAAAGCGAGGTTTCTTTCGAGATAATGATAGGGGGGGGGGGGGGGGGTAATTACAAAGTAGGGTAAAGTGGGGTAACTTGGAACAGGGCCTGCATGTATCTTTTGCTATGAGCTGCCCAGCCATACTGGCTATTGCTGAACGCCCAATTCACGGAGACATTACTGACCAAAAATTGTACCTGTAGCTTACTACTGACACTGCTTTTACTTGGCCTTTCCAAGTTACCCCGCCTTACCCTATATAGTATAGGGGGGCAGATCCATGTATACATATGTAATATCCTAGATATCTATGAAACACATGCCTGTACAGTGATGATAGAGGTGCATGCAGATATGTATATGGAGTATATGGAGTGCAGGGGTATACGTACTTAACTAGAGGGATCTGGGCACATGCCCCTTATGGGAAATTTGAGTTTTTAGGTTATATATAAGGTTGTATTTGAGGCCATTTTAGTTCATTCAAGGTTGATTTTGTCACTCAAGTGGGACATTCTCTATAGTAATTTGTATTGCAGTTGGAATTTTTGGGGTGGAAGCTGCATGGGGAGAAGCTTCCCCCTCCCCCCCACTGAATAGAACCCTGGTGTGTGTGTGGGGGGGGGGGGGGGTGTCACTATTATGTGATTGAGCAGAGTGTCACCATAAGTGTGCAGAGTGAGTTTCCCAATTGCAATGAGTATACAAAGTGTCCCAGTGAGTATGCAGAGTGTCCCAGTGAGTATACAAAGTGTACCAGTGAGTATGCAGAGTGTACCAGTGAGTATGCAGAGTGTCCTAGCAAGTATACAAAGTGTGTCAGTGAGAATACAGAGTGTCCCAGTCCAACCAGGTGAAGAAATGTACTTGTGCAGCAGAAGTTGTATCACTTTGCAGCTGTTTGTCAAGGACAACCAAGGTGATGAGGATGAAACGTGTCTGGAGTATTTGTCAAGGACAACCAAGGTGATGAGGATGAAACGTGTCTGGAGTATTTGTCAAGGACAACCAAGGTGATGAGGATGAAACATGTCTGGAGTATTTGTCAAGGACAACCAAGGTGTTAAGGTTAAACGTGTCTGGAGTATTTGTCAAGGACAACCAAGGTGATGAGGATGAAACGTGTCTGGAGTATTTGTCAAGGACAACCAAGGTGATGTGGGTGAAACGTGTCTGGAGTATTTGTCAAGGACAACTGAGGTGATGAGGGTGAAACGTGTCTGGAGTATGTGTCCTTCTATATGGAACTCCTTTGGATATGTGACTAACATGAAGGACTTTGAGAGAGTATGTCTCCATGGTAACATCACCATGCATTTAAGCTAAATCTGCATTCTGTGTATTAATGGCCTATTTCCTCTGGTCCAGGTGACTGGTGAAACAGGAGAGAGTCACTAGACTGTGCAACTACATGTACTACTGTACTCAGAAATTGTATGTTAGACAAACTTAATTGATTGATGATAGTAACTTCAGATATATAATTACTATCATTATACACTAATCTAATACACAATGTACTAAGTCAGAGATTACAACATTGAAACTTGGAGCTGCTATATAGAAGAGCTGATGTTTTCACTTTAAAGGGGGTCTGAACTTGGCTCCAGCAAACACAGCTTTATCTCTGAGCTCCTCCTCGATCCTGAGGAGTTGGTTGTACTTGGCGAGACGTTCAGACCTACAAGGTGCTCCTGTCTTGATCTGCCCTGTGGCAAGTCCTACAAGATCTGCAATAAACGTGCACTTAGTTTCTCCACTACGATGGCTGACCATGACACCCCAACCACTAGACTGGGCTAGCTTGCAGGACTCAATGACTTCACTCACAGATCCTATTTGGTTCACCTTAAGTAAAAGGGCATTACAAGCACCACTTGAAATAGCTTTCTGGATACTTTTGTGTTTGTCACAGTCAAATCATCACCCAAGACTTGGATTTTGGAGAACTCCTGTGTGAACTGTACCCAGGAATCCCAGTCATCCTGGTCAAATCCATCCTCAATTGATACAATGGGATAGGACTCAACAAAACTCAAGTACA
>CAUJGJ010000307.1:0-10000 GCA_963170055.1 Halisarca cf. caerulea | reverse complement strand
ACCAAGTGAAGAAGTTGTATCAAGTGAATTTATTGATTTGAGTGTAATTACTATATCAAGAAAAGTCTGTAGTAAGCTAGTGCTATATATTACATATATATACAGTGGAACCTGTCTATTGTGGTCACTGTGTAATGCAGCCACCTGTCTATACCAGCCACTAATTCTTCTCCGAATCAGCAGTAATGTATGGTATTCTACCTCATTAAAGTAGCCACCTGTCTATAACAGTCAAAATATTTCGCCCCAATGGTGACCGCAATGGACAGGTTCCACTGTATATATATGTAACAATTGCTGTATAGGCCATGTTTGGTCTTTGACCACCTTCTCCCCTAGTTAGTCACACGGGTGCATCCCTTATGTCAAGTGTATAGTAGATATACATGAAGTGCAGCTCTTGTTTTCAAAAATGCCCATGAAGCTGTTTTATTGTAGTACACTCACACACACACACACACGTACACACACACACACACACACACATACACACACACACACATGCACAACACACACACACACACACACATCCACCCGGCACACACACACACACCAACACACATACATGCACACACACACACACACACACACACACACACACACACACACACACACACACACACACACACACACACACACACACACACACTCACACGCGCACACACACACACTGTGACACACACACACACACACACACACACACGACACACGCACACACACACACACACACACACACTGTGACACACACACACAAACACACACAGGCAACCCATACACACACACACACACACACACACACACACACACACACACACACACACACACAAACACACAGGCAACCCATACACACACACACACACACACACACACACACACACACACACACACACACACACACACACACACGTGTGTGCGCGTATAGTACATGGAGTGTAGTACTTATATGCAAAACTATGTTGCAGCTAATAATAAGGATTCTCCAAAAACACTTGGAACAAGGGTAAGTTGCAAAACCGGTACAGGGTTAGGTGGGCAAAGGGCAGGACAGGCATAGGGCTAGACGAGCATAGGGCTACACATACATGAGGCTAGACGGGTATAGAGCTAGACAGAGTTTAGTTGGATTGAGTGCACACTATGCAAATTCCTACATCCCGCACGTGCAGCACATTACAAGTACATATGTGCTGTGGGATGTAGGAATTTGCACAGTGTGCACAGCATTGTGGTTTCCTACACCTCACACCCACAGTCAATCAAGCAATCAATCAATTGAATGAGTTGTTTGGGCATAGCAACAAGGCACAGAATGCTTAGCCTAAACTAGTGTGACCATTGCCAGTTTGTATTTGAATGCGAGAAGAGGAGATGTCATGCACTGGAAGGTCTCTTATCGATAAATGCATTTGCACGTAAACAAGTGATCAGCTAATATTTCTTTCTGATAACTCTGACTCTATACCTATTTCGCAATATGCTGATATCGTGATGTATTGTGATACATGTCTAGATAAATAAATATTATCGTGATACACTTATAGCAGTATCGTGGAAACATTAGTACAGACTCTATGGTACAGACTCTATGGTATGGACTCTATGGTACGGACTCTATGGTACGGACTCTATGGTACGGACTCTATGGTACGGACTCTACGGTACGGACTCTATGGTACAGAATCAGACTAGTTTTCAAACTGCCATTACAAATGTAAATGTGGCGTTCCCTTGCATGCATGAGGCCACAGTGTTGGTACCACATGATACAGTAAGTAAAGGCTATTACAGTACAATGTGTCCATAATACCACTATTTTTGTACACCATGTGCCCATGATCATGGCTTTTAGAAACCCCCTTATTTTCTTTATCCAGTATCTTTAGCCAGGAATCATTCATTTCTTCATTGAATTCATCCATTAAGTCTGCGTGTACCTTAGCTGGCAGTGTAGCCATAGAAAGACATAGAAAGTCTCAGAACACATCACTCAATGTAGAAAGAATACACCACTCAATGTAGAGAGAACACATGCACACTCAATGTAGAGAGAACACACACTCAATGCAGAGAGAACACACACTCAATGCGGAGAGAACACACCACTCAATGGGGAGAGAACACACCACTCAATGGGGAGAGAACACACCACTCAATGTAGAGAGAACACACACTCAATGTACAGAGAACACATCACTCAATGTAGATCCTCGAGAGAACACACTACTCAATGTGGAGAGAACACACCACTCAATGTAGAGAACACACACTCAATCTACAAAGAACACATCACTCAATGTGGAGAGAAGAACGCATCACTCAATGTAGAGAGAATACATCACTCAATGTAGAGAGAGAACAACCACTCAATGTAGAGAGAACACACATTCAATGTGGAGAGAACACACACTCCATGTGAAGAGAACACACACTCAATGTAGAGAGAACACACCACTCAATGTAGAGAGAACACACCACTCAATGAACAGAGAACACACACTCAATGTATACCCACCACTCAATGTGGAGAGAACACACACTCAATGTAGAGAGAACACACACTCAATGTGGAGACAACACATCACTTTGACTCAATGTAGAGAGAACACACACTCAATGTGGTTAGGCACACTAGTCTAAAGCTGCATATATGCCCAGCAGTAAACTACTGCATTGTCTCACATCTGCTGATCCGAAGTCACTTGATCCAATGTGCCCCGTGTGCTATACAGGCAAGAAAAAGTAAAAGTTTGTGAAAAGTCAAACAGTAGAGATCCCTGCCAAGCAGTCTCAAGAGCTAACTTGAAAAATTCAAGGTAATCCAATCATACTCTTGTCAACTATCGTTCTTCTAGGCTGTGGAAGGCTGTGGAGAACACAAAACAAATTATATTGCTCTAATACTAGAGGCATCACATTGCCCACTTTATGCCATAGGTCTGTAACTTTCGTTAGTGAGCTAACCCATCGAAGGGGCACAGACATGTCTACCTGTACGCTAAGGGGTGGCCCCTCCATTTCACCAATTAATTAGATTGGCACACAAAGCGCGCCAAAACAAGACAACAGCCAATCAGAATGCTCAACACAAAACGGAAGTAGAACTTTAGTATAAAAGCTGCTGTCCTCGCCATTTTCCTTTGTGAGTAGTTGTCGTGTTGGTTGCAGGCTCCAATAGCGCTGAATTCAGAAAAGGGGTAACTCCGAACCCGGGTGACCAAACCGACCAGGCTACTACCTTGCGCCCATGCTGGCGGGATCTAGGAAGCCCGTAGTAGTCTCCCTTAAGGGGTCCTGGAGTAAGTCTTTGGTGCGGGGCGTTAAGAGTCAGCCGCATGGCGCTACTCACCAACCTTTTGTCGGTGTACGGTCGGAGCTTGCAGATTGGGTACGGTCCTTGCTCCTTAAAGACGCGGGAGTTGTGAGTTTGAGTTCGCCCTTGCAGTGTTGCTTGCCACATAGTCCTTTGGAGGCAGGTCCGCTTCATTGGAAGTGGGAAGGGCCTGTAAGTTACCGTTCTCTTCTCCATCTCTTTGCTGTCTAGTACCCAGCGGTGTGATGTAAGGCCCGTGAGACTTGCAGATCATCGCCCGGTTACACGTATCGTATGTGTGCCGGTGTACGGTGTCAGTCGATGTACGGTCGGAGCTTGTGATCGGGTGCGTCCTTGCTCCTAGCAGACATTTGGGGGCGGTGTCGGAAAGTACCCAGCGGTGACGTGTCACCGCACGGCTACACTTTGTGTGCCACAGTCGTTGTACGGGTCGGTGTACGGTCGGAGCTTGTGATTGGGTGCGTCCTTGCTCCTAGCAGACATTTGGGAGGGTGTCTGAAAGTACCCAGCGGTGACGTGTCATCGCACGGCTACACTTTGTGTGCCACAGTCGTTGTACGGGTCGGTGTACGGTCGGAGCTTGTGATTGGGTACGTCCTTGCTCCTTAAAGACGCGGGAGTTGTGAGTTTGAGTTCGCCCTTGCAGTGTTGCTTGCCACATAGTCCTTTGGAGGCAGGTCCGCTTCATCGGAAGTGGGAAGGGCCTGTGAGTTACCGTTCTCTTCTCCACTTCTTTGCTGTCTAGTACCCAGCGGTGTGATGTAAGGCCCGTGAGACTTGCAGATCATCGCCCGGTTACACGTATCGTATGCGTGCCGGTGTACGGTGTCAGTCGATGTACGGTTTCAGTCGGTGTACGGTCCTAGCCAGTGACTGTGGCAAGTTTTTGCCTGAAGATTCCAGGGTAGTCTTGTGGACGATGTGCGACCTGTCTAATTGTGTTCTGGGAGAGGAACTGGTGTTGCAGCTGTTTCAGCAACTTTTGTTGGTTAGTATTCAGTTGCTGATCCATACATGTGTACGTCATAATATCTAAGAATGAGAATACCTGGTCTTCGTAATTTTGTCAATTACATATATGTACGTAGTAAATAATAATTTATAATAATTGCCTACTGAAGACGTAAAATGGCTGTAATTGCTGTACACTTCCTAGGGTCAAGTCCCTTTGTTTCTTTACTTTACCATGTCATATATTTCAGTATCTTTAGGAATCAATTATTTCTTCATTGGATTCATCCATTAAGTCTTGTGTGTGCCTTAGCTGGTGGTGTATAGCCTTTTGAAATGCCTGAATAACCTGAAACTTGAATTTCAAATATATTCTTGATGATTGATTTGATTTTTATGATTTTTATAGAACCTGTGGCGGCAGCATGGTGGTGCTCGCTTTGTGGGGTAGCTGTGCAGTTGCAGGAGCTCAACACCAGTGGATGGGCATCCGTGGTACTCGATGTGTAGGACGTAATGGTTCCACTACCCTGAAATCCTGCCTGCTCGAGTAGCCTTTCCAATAAGCCACTGAACTGATTGATGTTGTCCATCTCCTCCATGTTGCTGGACCTGTCCTACCAAGACGACCTGAATCTGGTGCATTGTGGTGCTTGGACTAGTCTGAGTAGTGTCAGTGTTCAGGTGTCCAGCAGCTGATTGGCGCCCGTGGTACTCGTTGTGTAGGATGTAATGGTTCCACAGCCCTGAAGTCTTGCCCACTCGAGTAGCCAGTCCACCCTGTCCATCAATTGATCTGTTCAAAGTGGCACCTCCCAGTGATGTCTAGTCCGGATCCCCTTCTGATGATTCCACCGATGCAACTGATCTGACGGTAGACTTGTCACAGCCTGGCTTTTGGGGCATGATGTACCTCCCCGTCCTCGCCGGATGCCCTGGGCACACAAGTTAGTCGTGTGGCAAAGAGAGGTACAAGAATGACTGCTATTTATAGCTATCCTGCATGTGACAATTACATAGCTAGCATTTAATTTTACATATTATGACACTATTTGGTTGGTTCTCTAATATTTTTTTGGTGTTTTATATATATATTCACAAACTCAACTCGTTAGGTTTGTCTATATATGCTAGGATATTATGCATTTGATTGATCTACTCAGTTGTTAACACTTTCACTGGTGGGCATTTAATCAATTACACAACCCCTTCCCGGTGACCGATTTTCGGGTTGCGTTTCCAATTCTACATGCACTCCAATGTTTGTAACAGCGTCATTTTTCAAAAATCCCCTTAGCAACCTATATCATGTGATAGCCCAAGAAATTCTGCATTATATGACATAAGATTTAAACTTGTGCTAATCTATACGTGTGCGTGAGCTTCCTCAAAAATGGACGGTAGCGAAAAACGTTTTTTTCGTCGTTTTGAATTGATTTGTAATGGCAAATACCAAGAAAGGGAAAGGAGACCAGCTTGCTACCCGTAGCTGAACTACAAACGTTGCCATAAGGTCCAGATCTGTCAGAAAGAACGGTATTATTGTATATACACGTACACCGACTTATCTTTCAAACACACAGATTTACATACAAATATGAGGTACGCAGTAAAAGTATTATCTTTTTGCGCTCTTTCCCTCTATGTTCTGTGAATGTTTCATCGAACGTTAAGACTAGGTTGTTTTCTAGAAAGTAAGCAACTTTAGAAGGAATTTGAGTTTATGGTACAGCATTGATACTCGTACAGAAAGTCGGGCCACTATAGTGGCCTTCACCGAAATCATTTGACCTGTTTTTGGGCCACTACAGTGGCCTTCACTGGTGAAAGTGTTAAATTGAACTAAGTTTCACTAGTATGCAGACTGAGATTGATTGCATGGTATTTATACAATGGGTAGTTGCCATGTACAGTAGTTGGTTCACTTGTTCAGTAGCTGGTTGGTGCACCACACCCAAAACAATGCTATAGGACCCCACATGGGTCCAATGCAGCAATACAAACTCACAAGATAACTTGTATTTTTGTTAAGTACAGCCAATACAGGCTTACTGCATATTCTCTAAAGATTTGTCACACCTATGGATAGTTTAACAAAAATTTCCTTTGACAAGAAGTAGAATTTACGTAGAATTGTTTTCCAGAACCTATACCTAGGGTAACCCTAGAATGGCTGATGAAACTTTGGAGTCAAAGAACGAATACTTAGGCTATTACAAACATATACGAACGTACATGGTTATAATAATCTCAATTGTAGTGAAAAGAACATTAAAGTGCAACTCTTTGGTATACAGTTTGCAAGTTTTGAGGGGTATGTATATCTATAGCTCATCACATTGTTATCCCTAGCTGCTATTTTGTCGGTAACACTCAGCAGTATACCTACCCCAACAGAACAAAAACAGCAAATAATCCAAAGCACAGAAAGAATCATTGTAAAAATTGCAAAACTTGAACCTGGTTCTAAAGTATATTTTCTGTTGAAAGGTTTGAAAGCATGGTGGTGGTCGCTTTGTGGGATAGCTGTACAGTTACAGGATGCTCAACATCAGTGGATGGGCATCCGTACGCATGGTACTCGATGTGTAGGACGTAATAGTTTCACTGCCCTGAAATCCTGCCTGCTCGAGTAGTCAGCACCTTGTCACAGCCTGGCTTTTGGGGCATGATGTACCTCCCCGTCCTCGTCGGATGCCCTGGGCACACAAGTTAGTTGTGTGGCAAAGAGAGGTACAAGAATGATTGTTATTTGTAGCTATATATAATACTAGAGAACAAAGTTTTTTATATTAGACAACACAACAAAGTTTTTGACAATGGTGCATGGTTTCATCAAATTTTAGCAATATTTTGACACAATCCAAGGATGGCAGAATTACTGAGTGCCAAACTTTTAGTGGATATAATGGTACCAGTCTGACCGACTCCAAAATAATTGCGCAATATCCAAGTTTGTCATGATTATTTTTAGTATTTTCACAAGAGCATTATAAGTGACCTTAAGACCATTCATCATGTTCTGTTAATATAATCCAGTAAAGCACGGCAGCACATTTTGGCTTTATTTCCACTCTAGTATAACAATCGTTTGAGGTAAACCAATGTAACTACTACCAGGGGAACATAATACTGTGAAACATCTATAGACCACATTAACTGCCATCCCTGCTAATTCACCATAAATTGACAGTAAGGCTATATGTGAAGTGTATGTTTTGGCAATGACTCGGTGCTAGAAGATCGGATTGTAAACTGTATGAAGTGAAAAAAAGTTTCAAATGTTATGACGAAGTTATAGTCACAATTAATTTTTAGCACTTATCTCGAATTATATGCACCTACACACAAACATACCCAAGTACACTCATAAACAAGTGCTACAGATTTAAGAGTTTATATAGTACATTTGTGGATCTTTGAAAATAAAACGGGGAACCCTTATGGTATAGGGAATGCATGTGAATTTTGTATATCATACACTTCTCTGTAGGGAAATATGTGTGTGCGTGTGTACATATATATGTGGTGTGCTTGTGTGTGTGTGTGTACATGTGTCTGTGCATGTGCATGTGAGTGTGTATGTAATACGTAGGTGACTACAATTTGACTAGTGGATAGTGTGTCATACATTATTCCCTAGAGAATTGCGTATCATTCCCGCAATGATTTCTGCTATCTGCGATTCATCATGGCTTATTCAATGAGTGTTTATATAGTACATTTGTGGACCTTTGAAAGAGAAACAGGGGGAACCCTTATGATATAGGGAATGTGTATACACACGTGTGTGTGTCTATGTGCATGTGAGTGTCTATTTAATACGTAAATGACTACAATTTGAGCTGTGGATAGTGTGTCATACATTATTTCCTAGAGAATTGTGTATCACCCGCAATGATTTCGGCTATCTTCGATTCATCATGGCTTATTCAGCGAGTGTTTAATGTAGTACATTTGTGAACCTTTGATAATGAAACAGAGGAAACAATTATGGTATAGGGAATGCATGTGAATTTTGTATATCGTACACTTCTCTGTAAGTAATTATGTGTATGCGTATGTACGTATATGTGGTGTGCGCGCGCATGTGTGTGTGTGTGTGTGTGTGTGTGTGTGTATGTGTGCATGTGTATGTGTGTGTGTATGTTCTTGTGAGTGTCTATTTAATACATAAGTGACTACAATTTGACTAGTGGATACTGTGTCATACAGTATTCCCTAGAGAATTGTGTATCATTCCCGTAATGCTTTCTGCTATCTGCGATTCATCATGGCTTATTCAGCGAGTGTTTATGTAGTACATTTGTGGACCTTTGAAAATGAAAAAGGGGGAACCCTTATGGTATAAGAAATGCATGTGAATTTTGTATATCGTACACTTCTTTGTAGGGAATTATGTGTGTGCGTATGTGCGTATATGAGGTGTGTGTGTGTACATGTGTCTGTGCATGTGCACTGAAGTGCTATGGGCGTACTTGTGTAGTTTTGGATACACTGGTGCTAATACCAATATTTGATACTAGCACCACGCATATTCCCAGTATACACGCATGAAGTTACTGAAATACTGTGGGCTTATTTTTGTACTGTTGGATATGGTGGTTCTAAGACCAATATTTGGTACTAGCACCACGCACATTCCCACACATGAAGTTTCTGAAGTGTTGCGGGCATATCTTTATAGTGTTAAATACGCTGGTGTTAAGACCAATATTTGGCATTAGCACCACGCACTTTCCCAGTGGAAGCACATTAAGTTTCTGTAGTGCTATGGGAATATTTGTGTAGTGTTGGATATGGTGGTTCTAAGAACAATATTTGGCACTAAAACCACGCACATTCCCAGTGGACACAATTGAAGTTTATGAAGTGCTGTGGGCATATTTGTGTAGTGTTGAATATGGTGGTTCTAAGACCAAAATTTGGCACTAGCACCATGCACATTCCCAGTCCGCACGCATGAAGTTTCTGAAGCGCTGTGGGCGTATTTGTGTAGTGTCGGATATGCTGGTGCTAATACAAATATTTGGCATTAGCACCACGCACATTCCCAGTGGAAGCACATTAAGTTTCTATAGTGCTGTAGGATATTTGTGTAGTGTTGGATATAGTGGTTCTAAGACCAATATTTGGCACTAGCACCACGCACATTCCCAGTGGACACACATGAGGTTTCTAAAGTGCTGTGGGCGTATTTGTGTAGTGTTGGATACGCTGGTGCTAATACCAATATTTGGCACTAGCACCACGCACATTCCAAGTAGACACGCATGAAGTTTCTGAAGTGCTGTGGACGTATTTTTGTACTGTTGGATATGGTGGTTCTAAGACAAATATTATGTACTAGCACCACGCACATTACCACACATGGAGATTCTGAAGTGTTGCGGGCATATCTGTGTAGTGTTAAATATGCGGGTGCTAAGACCAATATTTGGCATTAGCACCGCGCACATTCCCAGTGGACACACATGAAGTTTCTAAAGTGCTGTGGGTGTATTTGTGCAGAGTTGGAGATGGTAGTTCTAAGACCAAAATTTGGCACTAGCACCACGCACATTCCCAGTTGACACACATGAATTTTCTTAAGGGTTATGGGCATATTTGTGTAGTGTTGGGTATGGTGGTTCTCAGACCAATATTTGGAACTAGCACCACGCACATTGTAAGTGGATACACATGAAGTTTCTGAAGTGCTGTGGGCGCATTTGTGTA
>CAUJGJ010000306.1:0-18000 GCA_963170055.1 Halisarca cf. caerulea | reverse complement strand
CAATTCAAACTTTACAATCACGTATTGTTGGTTGAGGTAGGAAGTGGTGACAGTGAACTAATCAGATGATGCAAGTGTGATGGTCCGGGCCATACGTCAACATGTGATGTAGCCAAAAATTCATGCTGTGCGAGACGTGTTTGAACAATCAGAAACTGAAGGAGTTCTTTTAATAGATGCCTCGAACGCTTTCAACTCCCTGAATCAGAAAGTTGCCTTGCTTAACATGAAGTTCGTCTGCCCTGCTCTGGAGACCACTTTGATGAACTGTTACCAGAGTCCGGTACGCCTGTTTGTTTCAGGAGGAGGTGAGATTCTTTCTAAAGAGGGGACAACACAGGGGGATCCACTGGGTATGGCTATGTTCGCACTATCTATGGTACCCCTTATAAAGAAGCTGATGGAAAAATGTGAATCTGCCATGCAAATCTGGTTTGCGGATGATGCAGCAGGAGTGGGTACTTTAGTCAATCTCAAGAAGTGGTGGTCCTGTCTGGTCAAGATAGGTCCACTCTTTGGATACCATCCAAATGCTGCAAAAACTTGCCTTGTTGTTAAGGAAGAGAAAGAAGAAGAAGCTAAATGTGTCTTTCAAGATACGGGCATCTGCATCACAACAGAGGGCAAGAGGCACTTAGGGGCTGCAATAGGCTCATCATCATTTGTCGAAAGGTTTGTTTCCAAGAAAGTTGACGAGTGGAGCGAGGAAGTGGAAAAGTTGGCATCTGTTGCAGGAAGTCAGCCTCATGCTGCTTATGCCGCCTTTGTACATGGAACGAAGCACAAGTGGTCATATCTTTGTAGAACTGTACCAAATTGTGGGCACCTACTGCAACCACTCGAGGAAGCAATCCAGCAGAAGCTTATCCCTGCTATTTCTGGCAGACTTCCTTGCTCCTCAACAGAGAGGGACCTGCTAGCTCTTCCAACGAAAATGGGGGGGTTGGACCTACCAAATCCTACTGCTACAGCTGAAAACGAGTTTGAATCATCTAAACAGGTGACAGCTACCCTTGTACAGTCAATCATTCGGCAGAGTGCATCATTTGATAATGATCGTACTCAGAAGAATCCTGCTGTCAATGAACTGAAAAAGAAAAAAAACGAGCGGATCAAACATGAGGCTGAGAGGGTCTATGACCATTTGGACGCATCCAAGATGAGGCTAGTTGAATGTGCCATTGAGCCAGGAGCTTCAACCTGGCTCAATGCTCTACCAATTGAGGAGCATGGTTTTCTCTTGTCCAAAGGGGCATTCCGAGATGCACTTTGTTTGCGGTATGGATGGCCAATTGCAGGTGTTAGCTCACAATGTGCTTGTGGTGCTGCATTTTCCGTGGATCATGCAATGATTTGCCACAAAGGCGGTTTACCATCTTTACGTCACAATGAAATTCGTGATCTCACTGCCGAGTTTCTATCCGAGACATCCCATTGTGTATCTATTGAACCCAGGTTGCAGTCCCTTCACGATGAAGAATTTCATTTCCGCACTGCCAACAAGGAAGATGAAGCACGTCTGGATGTGCAAGCAAGCAATTTCTGGTGCAAAGGTCAGGAGGCCTTTTTCGACATAAGGGTGTTTTACCCATTTGCCTCCTCGTACCGCCAGAAGGACCTGAAAGCTGTGTACACCATGCACGAAAAGCAGAAGAAGAGAGCCTATGCCGAGCGTGTGAGGGAGGTGGAACACGGTGCATTCACTCCCCTCGTCTTCGCATCCACAGGGGGTATGGCCAGAGAATGCTCGATTTTTATCAGGAGAGTTGGAGATCTATTGGCTGACAAGAAAAAGATTCCTTATGCCAAGATGATGTTCCTGATTAGATGCCGATATTCGTTTGCCCTACTTAGATCCTCCATCAGAGCAATCAGGGGATCTCGCCAACTAAGGCACATGCAGCATGGGGGATGTGATTTCTCTCGTGCCCTTGTTGATGGACAATTCTAAATAAACAATGGTTGCCTTATTTGCTTTCTTTATTTTCTTTATTTTCAATTCACCATATATGTAGCCAAAAATTGAGGTATAAAAATTATCATAACACTGGTGAAATACGTAATACATGCGTGAGAAATCAGAAATTTACAGATGTGACAAATGACAACGGAGCATGGGCAAACAAAGTGGAATGTCAGTAGTACTACAGGGATGATCTGGATTGAAATGAAATTTAAAGTGACTCCAAAAAATATCCATTAATGAGATCTTAAGACTAAAGGGAAATGCATAAGATGTCAATTGGAGGTAGTACGTTCCAGAGAAGAGCCGTGTAGTGTTGGTCCGTTTGAACTTATACTGTAGCTTGCAGTCAGAGCCTTGTCGTGTGGAAGCAGTGATGAAAGATATGTAATTACGCATCTGGAAATTGTCATGTGGTGGTTGTAGGCATTTAACTAAGAACAGAATATCTTGGATTTCCAGCCAATACATCAGAGGAAGTAGATTTAATGCTATGAGTCGCTGTTTGCAATCAGATTTGTAATCATTGAGAATGTACTTAGCTGCTCTACACTGTACTGATTCAATGGCTGTAATGGCTGTAATAGTGTGCGGCCTCCAAAGTTGGGAACAGTACTGGCTACGTTAGTTTCAATCTGACCAAAAACATGTACAAAGATTAGCTTATGCTACCCCTTTCAGAGTAAAAAACTTACAATGCTCCTCCACCATTTCATGCCATCCACATTTTTATTACCTATGCATGCCTCCACTATCCTAGTCTGGCTGGTCGAGCAAGCCAGACTACCACTATCCCCGACAGCTGCCATTCTATATGCCATCATCTTACATCCCAACAGCACAAAACGAGTGGTTATGCAGTAGAGTACAAAGCTGTGTAAACAATGTGTTCTTCACCTAAATGTGCTGAAGAGCTTGAGCTAGCTTGAGAAGTCATTGGGTGGTGCTATTTTAAGAGATCCAGCACGATACTGGTTTATACTGGATGTATGTGGCACCACCCTAATTTTGTTCTGGATTCACCTATGATAATTGTCATTAAATCTCATAATTTTATGGATGAGTTTAGTATCATCTGCAAATAGATATGGTAATGACAAGTGGATGTTCAGAGGTAGACCGTTTATGTAGACGATGAAGAGGAGTGGTCCCAGTATGCTTCCTTGAGGGACACCAAAGAGGACTGGTAGCATCGATGATGAGGTACCACTGATCTCTACATAGTGCAGGCGGTGTTGCAGGTATGATCTGAACCAGGACCATACGTACATATATATAGGGGTCCACATATTCCGCACTCTAGATCACCCCTTCACTATATTATTTTGTCGGGTAGAATAAAATGGCAACTGGCAGGAGGGTCTGGGTATCAGACTACATCATAGTCTCGTTCCCAGCCCAACATTCGCCCGCCATTTTATTGCAGGCAGATATTGGGCTGGGAACGAGACTATGTGCATTATGGATAACTATTATACGTGCATGGCACCACGATGGCACCTATATGGCACCACGATGGCACCTATATGGCACCACAATGGCACCACGATGGCACCACGATGGCACCACGATGGCACCATGATGGCACCACGATGGCACCACGATGGCACCACGATAGCACCAGGATGGCACCAGGATGGCACCTATATGGCACCACGATGGCACCACGATGGCACCACGATGGCACCAGGATGGCACCAGGATGGCACCATGATGGCACCACGATGGCACCATGATGGCACCACGATGGCACCAGGATGGCACCAGGATGGCACCATGATGGCACCAGGATGGCACTATGATGGCACTATATATACTATGATATGACACATTTCCTCCTCCAATCTGGTGGTGCTTTCCCCTTATATACTGTGTACCACAGTACCAAATCCCCCAGTTTGCTGCCCCTACATGTGTGAGTACTAGTACCCCTCTAGCAACTATCCCCTGTCTACCACTACATCTGTCACTGATGAGAGGAGACCCCCTTCCCCTCCCCTGGAAAGCAGCGGAACCTCACAGCAAATAATGCCAGATAAACCCTTTAACTCGCTGCATTCAAAATAAGTAACTTCTTTACAGAGATAATACAACTTATGAAGCTAAAGTACACATCAGTCAAATGAAATCAGTTCCACAGATTTCTGGGACATTGAGCGGTCACTCCTTGGCATAGCAGTGCTGGTGTCTCTGTTTACTCCAAACTGAGGCAAATACTGACCTCCAGGGCTGGGGACTGCACTGGGACCTTGAAGGACTTGAGGCTGTTGGAAGGAAGGTGGTGGTGGTTGCATTGGCTGCTGCATTGTGGGCTGGAAAGAAGATGGCTGCCCGAACGAAAACGGCTGTTGGAAGGAAGATGGCTGTGAAGAAGGTAGCTGCTGAAGAGGTTGTGCAGGTTGAAATCCTGGTGGCTGTAGACTAGCAAGCTGACCAGTCATCCCCACTTTGTCCAGTGATGGCTGGTAAGGTGGCTGAGCCAGTGTTGATGATGGCTCCTGGTACAGAGGAGGTCCAACTGGATTGGACTGGTTTAGTCCATGAATCGCTTGGTATGACTCCTGGGTACCTGTTCCCACAACTAAAGATCCAAATTGTTTCTCCAACAACTGCTGCTCATATGCTTGTCGCATCTGTGTCTCCATCTCCTTCTGGTGGTGCAGTTGCTGCTGATAAAGGCTTTGCTGGACAGACATTTCTTCTTGTCTCCGCTGTCTAAGCAAGTCCTGAAATGCTGACTCCTCAGCTTTTAGTTGTTGCATAAGAGCTCTTTTCTGCTCTACTTGCATTCGTGCCAGCATCATCATTTCCTCCTGCTGTTGCTTAAGCTTGTCTTGATGCTGCCGTCGCATGGCATCCAAGGAAACACGCGCTTCCTTAACATCATCCAACTTCTTCAGGACGTCTTGCTGCTTTGCCTTCTCCTCGTCAAGCCTCTCCAACTCCCTCAGGAGCTGGGGGTGCATGGCAGTCAGAGTCTGAAACATGGACTGAACAGAGATGTCAGTAGCAATGCTCCGACCAGCAGCATTCACCTCCTGCATCCTCTTGACAAACATGTCAAGTGTGTTCTTAATGCTAGAGATAATAGGGATGTCTTGCCGGCCAACCGGGGTGAGTGAAGCAGCAACAGGAGGTGGTCCTATGTCAGACGATGGCTGGACAGACACAGCATCACCTTGCTGTTTCTTACGTTGCTCCCAGTAGTTGCGATCCAGGTACTTTGAAAGCTACAGAGAGGACAACAGTGCAAGACAGTGAACAGTACACCCTGAAAAAGATCATATTTCCATCACTCACTGCTGAGTCCGACACATCATCTTCTGGAATCTGCGGTAACAAAAGTACATACTCTGATATAAGATGAAAAGGCAGGATGTGGGAGGACAGCTGACCTCTCCATAACTGATAGATGCATACTGAGTAGGCTGGGGCTCAGGCTGATGCCTACTGCTAACTTGAACTGGCTTAGGAGTGGGTTTACTGGATGACTGCTTGACCTGCTTGTTCTCTTGTTCATTGAGGGACATGGCAATGGCCAACTCCAGTTCTTCTTGTTCTTTAAGCTGGTCACTGCTGGTGCGAGTTGAGGTCTGTGACTCTCTGGCCAAAGCACTATTTAAGTATTCTTGGGGAAGTCCCTCATTCCTTGCTGAGTATGACCCAACCCCAGAGGATCCGATATCCCTACAAAGCACACAACATTAATTGATTGACTTGCATCAAATATGCCAAATGGTCCTTACCCTCTCTTGAGCTGTATGTAGCACAAATTGCACACTCTCACTGGTTCCTCGATGCCAAATCGAGGGAGAGGATGGGTCTTGTTGGAGCAATCATGACAGAAGCTCTTTCCACAGTTACGACAATGATGCTGCAAGGACACCACCACATATAACATCTGACTGAGGATTGGACCGGACAACACCAATGGCACAGTAGCAACAAATAAGACGTGAACTTACTCTTCCTTTTCCAATTATCTTTCCAAACTCAGATCTGCACTGACAACACCGTTGTGCCTCCATCCACTTGGGAGGCTTCTCAAGATATGATGCAGCACTAATCTGCACTTGAGGCATGAATATCCCCATCTGGCTCAGTTCACTGCAGACCTCACTAACCCCCGAATATTCACTTTCCCCACCAAATGCAGACTTCCATTCCGCCAAAAGCTCCAGCACACGGTTCACTGCACGGTCATTGGTGGACTCCTATAGTGGAGAGAGAGAGAATGATTCTTCCAAGGTGAATAATAAACTACTAACACACACTAGATAGGGTCACAAGAACGTATCAAGTCTATTGCACTTGTTCCAATTAGTGCACCCCCAAAAGTAAAATATTGGAGCAGAAGGTGCTTCTTTGGAAAGGAGTAAAATACAAATACGTCAACTGGGCACCATCATTAGAACGACACTTAGTAACTAAAACAAATTTCCGGTCGATGTAAACATAGATACTCAAACCCCAGCCTGTCGAGTCCACACGTGGGAGGTAGATTATGTTTTGCACAGTTGCCATGTCTACAAAGACAGATGGGAGCCTTGTAAGGGAGAGAATTGTATTCTGTTGATGCAGTTCACCAGTCAGGAGGATTCCAATTACTAAGTGCCCCAAAAAATTAATACCCTGTCCTGGAGGCTCTTCTTTAGAACAAAAATAATGGCTTTGAGTCAAAGGGGTGTCATCATTAGAGAGGAGCGCTAATTGGAACAAGTACAGTAGTACTATTCAGTTAAACCATAGATACTCTGAGTATCTATTGTCAAACTTACAATTACAATGTTCTTCAAAGCAGAAAGGAATTCTCTACTCAAAATTTCGTGCCTGACATCAATTGAACAGTTTTTCATAACAAAATCTGTCACTTCCAACGCTAAGCACACACTATATTGATTCCCTTCCGCTATTTTTTTCCTTAAATCCGCTATAGCATTTCTCAACCTGTATGGTAAGATTAGATTATAGATTTCAATGACCGTACGTTAAAAGTGGTCATGAAAACGAGCTTACTTGGAGCCCTTTAGTTTCTTTACTTCTTCCACGTATTCCATAACAGCCCCGATGTCTGGCTCATACGTAGCCTTCTCTGTCACAGTATCTGAAAGACGTCGAAACAAGAGAAGTCGAAGCGAGTCCACTCGGTACAGTTATATCACCACCTCAGCCAAATACCAAACTCGAACTCAGTACCTTACGCATAGTGTTCATACTCACCCAAAAGATTCTTCAAGTTTACCATGGTTAACGTTCTTAACCTCTAACAAGAAAATGTTTTTCACCAAGAGATCATCAATCCACAAACTCCCAATCACGTGATTTCGTACAAATTTCCGTCCAGTCGCACTACATCATATGCTATAAATAGAAGCATTGAACTAATACAATATTGGGTTGGGTATTATATTATATTATGTACATTATTGATTTGTCCGAAAAACAGCAGGTTTGGGTGGTCTAGATGGCTTGGGCTTGGAAAGTGTGTCTTGCCTGGGTGGGGGAGGGCGTGAAGGTTTGATTATTTGCAGGGTTTGGAGAGTTGGTACAGGATTCCTGCTGAGAAGATTGCCAGAAGAAAGAGAATGAGAAGGAGGTGTTGGTCTAGGAGGAGGGATCTTCTTCATCCTTTCTGGAGGGGGAGGTCTGGGTATATGCCTGGCTCCTGTAGACTGGAGGGGGATAACAATATCAAAGGTATATAACTGTGTGTGTAAAGTGCTGACACAGAAACGCTGACCACATTATCACTCTGTGATCGGCTAGGATGTGTTGAACAATCAAGGGATGGTCCTCTAGCTGGCCTGAGGGGAGGTCTACTTGGTGAAGGGACATCAATTGTCACTCTTCTTGACAGAGGTGCACATGTAGCCTGGACTCCATCACCTTGGTTACAGTCTCCATGAATCTGGCTAAAATCATCGTAGCCTTGCGTATAACCTCTACCATTTTCTTTATCACCATCATCTTGTTCATCATTGCCATAGCTACCAGATCCATCTTCATCTTGCTCACCATCTCCATGGCTACCACAGCCATCTTCATTTTGTTCATCATCTCTATGGCTACCAGATCCATCTTTAACTTGTTCATCATCTCCATGACTACCACATCCATCTTCATCTTTTTCGTCATGTCCACCAATTGTCTCTTGATTGTAATTATTTTCTAAATATGGTTCCCCATAGCCATTCTCAAAATCATCCATTTCACCATTTCTATCATCATCATCATTGTCGTCATCGTCATCATCATTGTCGTCATCATCATCATCATAATCATCATCATCATAAAAATGATCATCACCATTCACACCAGCTACCATCTCCTGTACATCATCTAATGAGTCTTCGATCAGATCTGTTTCAACACTGCAGGGAAGTTTTGATGGTTGTATCACAGGAGGTAGATGAGGCATGCTAGGAAAACCTGACATCTTTAAGTCACTGTCTTTGACAGAAAGGTGAACTGGTGACTTTTTCTCTTGATGGGGAGTTCTCAAGGTAACTTTCAACCGAATACCTTCACACTACAAAAGTAGAGAACTTTCTGTCACTAGAGAAGACGATTCAGTCAGTCCACCCCTACCTACCTCCTGACCATCCAGGGACAAGGCCTCCAACGCTGCTCGTGAGTCATGGAGGGTGATAACATAACCACCCACAATTGGCCTACAGAAAAGAAGCTACTTAACATACTATACATTGAATTCACTGATCCACCACAAAGGCTGGCCCTATTCCGTTGGCCAGGTGATTTCATTGTACCTTTTCCAACCAAATCTCCTGTGCTCTACACTCCTCTCTACCTGGATGTGCTTTCAAGCAATCCTCTCTACCTGGATGTGCTTTCAAGCAATCCTCTCTACCTGGATGTGCTTTCAAGCAATCCTTTCTACCTAGTTTTTAGGTGATATAAGGTGGTACCTGAGGCCATTTTGAACCATTCAAGGTTGAGTTGACATTCAAGTTGGGCCTTCTCTATAGTAATTCATACTACAGTTTGGATTTTTTGGGGTGCAAGCTACCCCTGCCCTCCCCCCACATGCACGCGCACGCATGCATGAACGCACGCACGCACGCACACACACACACACACACACACACACACACACACACACACACACACACACACACACAAACACACACACACACAAACACACACACACACACACACACACACACACACACACACACACAAACACACACACACACACACACACACACACACACCACTCATACTCCCCTACAAACCTCATCAAGATAATTCCACCAAATTTCATGATTTTCCTTCGTAGCTTGGGTTCATCGATCTTCCCTCCACCATCTGAGGAGACAACAACAGTCTGGTCTGCTGGCCCCAGCTCTTGCAATACCTCATTACGCACTTTGGTGTATTCATCTCCTTTCAACTTGAAGACATTAACATCGAACACAGCGATCACAGGCCTAGTATAGAAGACAATACATGTTCAATGTTGCAGTTTGTTGCTGGCAAACACTCACCTGTGGTCAGAAGTCTTCAGTTCTGCCCTACCATAAAACATCAACTTTCCAGGGTGCCAAAATGACTGCCTTGCCTTGAACTCTTCCCCATAGTTCATGAGTATGTCACTTCGGTGTGGGCCTGCATCAAGGTCTAAGGGCTGCAGAGGACCACTTGGGTACAGACTGTATTCACCTTGTCTCCTTCTCTTCCACAAAACCCTATCAGTCCATGCTGGTATCCTGCCCTTCTCACTAGTGTCATAGTCATCTGAGAACTGGTCGTACTTGTAGGTTGGTGCAAAAGAGAGCACTCCTTCAGAAAAGCCTTGAAATATCCTTCCAGCTTTCTTCTCCTTGTTGAGCTGGTCATTAGCGCTCAGTACATCCCACGACTTCGAGGAAATATATGATTTGCACTCATCAATATTCAGGTCTATCCTATAGTTGAGATCCCCACACCAAAACACATAGTCCTCTGTATCCAGAGTTCCCCCCTGATCGACAGACAAGAAACAACATTGAGGACTGAACACAAACTGTCACAATGGGCATTACTCACATAACTGAATGATATCTTTCTGATTATTTCCTGATAGTCTGAATTTCTTTCCTGGATATGGCTCTGGTGGGCTGCCAAATGAGCACAAACAAAACAAATTGATGTTCCATGTATGAGGAAGCGAATGGCCACAGCTCCTTTGTTGCCAGCACGATTCCCTAGACCTGTCTTCACTGTTGATACACAGACATCCCTACAGGACACGGCCAGTCAAATACACACACACACACACACACACACACACACACACACACACACACACACAAGTATACAATGCTAACCGTATAAATGGCACAAGCTGTGGTCGCACAAAGATGTACAAACATATGCCAACCATCTGCTCAGCTGTCAACAAGACATAAGACGTATTCTGTGACAGTATTTTCTCCAGCTCTGCTCCCCACTCCTTTCTATTGGTGGAACTGCACGAAGAACAAACTAAGATCACATGACAATCATGTGATATCTTTCCTGTTATTACCTTGTGTGAACTAGAGAGGAAGCCTTGAGATCTACTAGTTCCTCAAACCCAACAGCAAACACATCCACTGGGTTGGCAGCAGCCTGTGCCACAAAGTTAGATTTGAACACAGGAAATGGTATAAAGAGGAATCACATACTTGTAGAATATCCTTGTAGGGCTCAAACAACCAGTCTGTCAAGGTGGACTGCTTGAAGGCTATACTTCGAACGTGCTTCCCACCGTTAACATTCCACGTTCCCACAGCAACACGGACAGGCTTTAGTTCAGTATAGAGTGCAAATCGTTCTATGAGTGCTTTCCTATATGCCACAGCAGCTACAGATGTGTGCGTGTGTGTTGTGTGTGTGTGTGTGTGTGTGTGTGTGTGTGTGTGTGTGTGTGTGTGTGTGTGTGTGTGTGTGTGTGTGTGTGTGTGTGCAAACAAATGAAAGGTACATTAAACAATATCACAAATCAAATCGTAAGACTTTATTCTTTGTTCTCACTGTACGCATCTTCAGGTGATAAAAGTGTGCGTGTTTGCCTTCCAAGTTCTCCAAGGTAAGCATAGCTGGTCAGCAGCTTGTTGATGGCCTCTTGCTTTGAAGTGTCACTAAACTTGTTTTGGATGGCTCTCTGCACTGACCTGCCACCATCCATCAGCTACAACAGTACGAGAAACATGGTAGGCATCACAGGAGAGAGGGGAGGGAGGGGAGAGAGGGAAGAGAGGGAAGAGAAGCAAAAAGGAACTAATTAATGCCTTTACCTTGTCTGAGTGATTTTAGGGTAGCTCCAGTCCTCTGCTTTTAGGCAGATTGCATACCGTATAGCGGGAACTTTTCACAGGTTAAAACTTTTGCAAGTGGCTTCATTTCGCAAATTTCGTGAATAATATTTTCATGGATCCCAAATTTCAGCCCCTTTTTACTTAGGTGATGGTGGTAAAGTAGGTTTTGTGTGAACAAAATGGCTCAAGGTGAAGGTAGTTGCCTCATTCAGACTTCAGTTGAACATTGAAGATTCTCAGTGACAAGCATTTCATTATTGAAACAAAAGAGCAATGGTGCAGTTGCCTGGCATGTATGTACTATGTGAGTCAAATGTAATGTCTGAAAGAAAGTCCTCAGATTTCACGAATGTTATGTTAACTGCAAAATTTGTGAAAATATTACTCTGCAAAAGTTTCCCGCTATACGGTACACTGATGGCACACATCCTATTTAGTTGTGATGAAGTTACACAAGAAAGTTAAGCAGCTTCAAATAGATGAGCTAATCACTGCTCCAGAAGCACTGCTGCACTTCTCTCCATACTCCTGCTATATTCAGATTTGTCCTAGTATTGTTCATGAAATAATGGTTCCCTGACAGTTAGTGTGTGGTCTCCTATTGGACCTCTAGGCTTAGGGGGTTACATGTGGTCAGAATGGAGAGTGTACACTACACAGGGGTTGCTCTAAATCTAGGACAGATCAATTTCCACCTTTGATGTTTTCTTCAGAGCTCCTGAGCCAGCATAGATCCAGCTGAGATTGTCTCCATTCTTCTCCCAACAAGACCTGAAGGTGTCCACAAATCGTTGATAAGCTTTCTCTTCGATCCCCAACAAACATAACTGATTATGCAACATCTGCACAAGAAGGCAATGTCAACAATACTACAACCTTCCCCATTGTTGTCATGGTAACGGCTCACTTCCATAGCATGGAACATCTGTGTGACATTTGTCCTGTCCAAACAGTCCATACAATTGGTACGAAGTACTCCACTCTGCATGCTGCATGAGGGGGGAGGAGTCAGTGATGCTGCATGAGGGGGGAGGGGTCAG
The DNA here is from genome assembly GCA_963170055.1 of Halisarca cf. caerulea. Taxonomy (NCBI): domain Eukaryota; kingdom Metazoa; phylum Porifera; class Demospongiae; order Chondrillida; family Halisarcidae; genus Halisarca; species Halisarca cf. caerulea. Next base: position 5,698 of record CAUJGJ010000306.1, on the reverse strand, counting down.
TGATGCTGCATGAGGGGGGAGGGGTCAGTGATGCTGCATGAGGGGGGAGGGGTCAGTGATGCTGCATGAGGGGGGAGGGGTCAGTGATGCTGCATGAGTGGGGGAGGGGTCAGCAATGCTGCATGAGGGGGGAGGGGTCAGTGATGCTGCATGAGGGGGGAGGGGTCAGTGATGCTGCATGAGTGGGGGAGGGGTCAGCAATGCTGCATGAGTGGGAAAGGTCAGTGATGCTGCATGAGGGGGAGGGGCCAGTGATGCTGCACGAGGAGGAGGGGTCAGTGATGCTGCATGAGGGGGAAAGGTCAGTGATGCTGCATGAGTGGGGGAGGGGTCAGTGATGCTGCATGAGGGGGAGGGGTCAGTGATGCTGCATGAGGGGGGAGGGGTCAGTGATGCTGTACGAGGGGGAGGGGTCAGTGATGCTGCATGAGTGGGGGAGGGGTTAGTGATGCTGCATGAGTGGGGAGGGGTCAGTGATGCTGCATGAGGGGGAGGGGTCAGTGATGCTGCATGAGTGGGGGAGGGGTCAGTGATGCTGCATGAGTGGGGAGGGGTCAGTGATGCTGCATGAGGGGGGTCAGTGTTGTAAACAGAAACTAAACTAGGGTGGCAAACGTGTATATTATGTAAAGTTAACATTTCCTTCTCCCAAACTTATTAGCAATCTGCTGAGAATACTTGCGTTATAACATCACTATGACAAATACCACCTGAAGGAGGTTGCCCTTGGTATAGAGCGCAGGACTGGGTAGGAGGAGGGGGTAACCCCCCTACTTTTTTACCTAATAATTAAGCCCGTGATCCCACTATTTTCTCTGAGATCATGCTTACCTACCGTCATACCCGCATGGTGTATAGTCATATGTATCTCCCTTATAAAGTTAAATTATTTGTTATACCTCATAAGGGTAAGCTATAGCCACATTACCTACATTACATTAACTATACTTTAACTATAATTATTTCTTTTTTCACACCTCGACTTAATTGCAAGCACTTGGGGGGAAAACAATTAATGTTTCTGTGAAACAGAGCATTGGGGAATGACTATAGGGATAAATTTGAACCCAGTCCTGGACCGATCACACTGCAAGGCAGTGGAGAACTGAACCCAGTCCTGGCCCGATCACACTACAAGGCAGTGGAGAACTGAACCCAGTCCTGGCCTGATCACACTGCAAGGCAGTGGAGAACTGAACCCAGTCCTGGCCTGATCACACTGCAAGGCAGTGGAGAACTGAACCCAGTCCTGGCCTGATCACACTACAAGGCAGTGGAGAACTGAACCCAGTCCTGGCCTGATCACACTACAAGGCAGTGGGAGAACTGAACCCAGTCCTGGCCTGATCACACTACAAGGCAGTGGAGAACTGAATCTATATTTTAGCGGAGGGATGGGAGGGAAACAAGAATAAATCGCTACTTTGTTGACGATAACAGGGCTCTTGAAAGCTCGCAGGGTTGCCTCAATGCTAGCACTGGGTAGAGACTGCACGTGTACCATCTATTATGCTAGTTAGCCTGCCCGAGGCCTGCGCCCAGCATGTGAAAACGAACCTTCCCCTAAGCCTGCCTCCTCGATAATTCGCACGAACCCAGACGATACGATTTAATTAATTGCTTGTTCAAAGTATACCGCATCGATCCTTCAACCACTGCTGGGGAGAGGCTTCTATTCTAGCATACTAATGTTCCGAGGATTCTTAGTTAAGCGCCCCCCTCCTACCCAGTCATGTTAACTTCATTTACTATGTAAATGACATGCCAACTGCTGTACTACTGTTGTCTTGCAGTCTCCAAACTAGGGGTAGAATAGTGTGACCAGTCAGTCTGGGCTCCCTCTATGATCATCGAAAACAGTACATACACAAAACAGAGTTTCCCAAACTACAAAGGCTCAAAAATAGAGGAGCAATTGCTGTTGATCCCAAACATGTCCTCTGGTACGTAATACTGTCTGCTGAGCCACACACATCAGACCAGGTGTTTGGGATGCTAACAACCATAAAAGAAAGATCTAACCACGTGAATGGTGTGGTCCCACACATCTGATGCCCAGGTGGTACAAGCCTTGCAAGACTGTACAGACATTGGAATGGACTTCTGATCTCATACACATTAATATGGAGTGAAGTCAGTTGTTAAGGGTTTAAATAAGGTTGCCCATAAGGGTTGAGGGTGGAGGCATAAAAGTAGACCTTGTCAAATGTGAACTTACCAAAGAACTTCATTTCTTAAACAATGGAAAAGTCCATGGCTTTGAAGGAAGTTCTCTGTTTTCTTATAAAGAAGTGGCTTCATCTTCTCCAACTTCATACTTGAAGCAATGTAAGAATGGTAATCAAATGATACCAATTCAATATCTTTCTTGAGAGGACACTTGTCATAGTGATCCTGTCAAAGAGACAAACACAGAAAAATAGGATGCTAGCAGGAATGAGTGGATAGCAGGAGGGAGTGCACAGCAGGAGGGAGTGGACAGCAGGAGGGTGTGGACAGCAGGAGGGAGTGGATAGCAGGAGGGAGTGGACAGCAGGAGGGTGTGGACAGCAAGAGGGTGTGGACAGCAAGAGGGTCTGGACAGCAAGAGGGTGTGGACAGCAGGAAGGAGTGGACAGCAGGAGGGAGTGGACAGCAGGAGGGTGTGGACAGAAGGAGGGTGTGGACAGTAAGAGGGCCTGGACAGCAAGAGGGTGTGGACAGCAGGAAGGAGTGGACAGCAGGAGGGTGTGGACAGCAGGAGGGAGTGGACAGCAGGAGGGTGTGGACAGCAGGAGGGAGCGGACAGCAAGAGGGTGTGGACAGCAGGAGGGAGCGGACAGCAGGAGAGCACGTATAGCAGGAGGACAACAACAACAACAAATAAAGAGAGATAAAAGCAGACCTTGTAGGCTTCTGTAAGCAGCTGGTCGGAACCTCGACAACCCAACAAGTTAATAAACATCTGACGACCATATCTCCTGATCAAACGAGCACAATGCCTACAGAGAAAAACAAGGGTTGAAACCATTGTTGACTGACTGCTACCAATGAAGCAAACTTTTCAAATGCTCTTTGGCTGCACTCAAATCCTCTTGACAAGGTAACATTCCCTCTTCCCTAAAGGATGCAATGGTAACAAGAGATTTGGTATTAGCTGAGTTGACATGGTAACCATCAGTCACACTCACTCCTGCACTGGACTGGTTCCAGAAAACAGGGAGAGTCCCTCGGACTTGGACAAAGGATGTATACGCATTGTCATGGTAGACCAGCTGTTATAGAGAGAAATGGTGAACACCAGAAGTTGGTTGGTTCACACAATACTAACCTGTTCTGTTTCTACAAAGTTAGCAACATGACCTTCATCATCAACTCCTCTCACATTGAACCGAGTCCCTGCTCTTTCACAGCTCACACGAGATAGTAGCACAGACTTGACTTGGTTAGCTCCTACATACACTGTCTTAATCTCAACTGAACCACAGATAATCTTGAAACACCAGCTGTCAACACACACTCCAAAGTCTGTCAAGCAGCGCAGAAGGGAGCGGTTCCTGAAACATGATTGAAAAATCTGTGACCCCACCCTCACAACCCCACTCCCACCAGACGTACCATGTGAAGTCTGAGACTGGGTCTGTGATGTGCTGCTGTGCACTACAAGTTAAACTGAAGAACTCAGTGTCCCCAGGAACGCTAAAGTAGAAGTGACCACTTGAGAGAAGCTTGGACACGTCTGCAACATGGATTAACCGCGAATCCCTTGTCAACCCGATAAAGGAGACTTGGGTCAGACGATAGATCTCCACGTCTCCGAGCTTCGCAACGTTGAAGCATCCTGTTACCAATGCCAGATACTTCAAAACCGCATCCTCTATGAACAGGCAAGAACATTCTTCTCTAATCGTTTAATATACCTAAGTATTTGGAGCGCAAAGACACCGCTAACCTACCTTGGTTCATGCACAGAACACCCAAGCAGCCGTAAGCCTCGGCTACCTCTACGTAATCTTTACAGTACAATTCAACTTCATTTGGATCTGTCACAGTACATAAAGACAACCACTTGGTTATTATTCAACGAAGTTCCGGGACAATTGCAATACTCACAAAGGGAAAGAATTGAGGTTGATTGGAAGAAGAGAGCCTCCTTCAACAACCTAGACTCTAATACAACAGTAAAATCCTGACGACTTTCTTCCTCCTGATCTAGAGGTTCGGGCTTCCTCAACAGGCGAAAGTTCTTCTTCAGAACCATCTCAATTCATTCCTTCCTCCCCCTCGAACATTCCGCGTTCAATGGTTTGCGTTTGCAACGGAACGGCGTTCCGTGCGGAGGGACGGGATCTCTAGTTCTGCAGTACGCACTTCTCCCATAGCTTCGCGCGTTCCTTAGACTGGACATGAGCGAACGAAACACCAACAACATTGAAACAATTCCTACTGGTCAATTCAATGAATAGTGAGACTCACTTCACTTTCTGAAATAATATACTCTTCTTCTTCCTCAGAACTCAAATCCTCTTTGGTGAGGTCCTCTGCATAAGCCTGTCAGGCAGCAGCAGAAGGATTGTCAACATATACTGCATACACACACCACCTGCAAGGTCACTTACAGCGATGTCTCCTTGTCGTGAGAAGTCTAGGAGTTTTCTGAGAGATGATGGCCAATTGCAGATCACGTCTGGTTTGAAGTCTCTCCGAAGGAGTTCAGCCACTATGCTTTCTTCTTTATCCAGCCTTGGCATGGTACCCTTGCCTCCCTCTACACTCAGCTCTGATGTGCTGTCCTTGTCTCTCTCTACACCCAGCTCTGGTGTGCTGTCCTTGCCTTTCTCTACACCCAGCTCTGGTGTGCTGTCCTTGCCTCTCTCTACACCCAGTTCTGGTGTGCTGTCCTTGCCTCCCTCTACACCCAGCTCTGGTGTGCTGTCCTTGCCTCCCTCTACACCCAGCTCTGGTGTGCTATCAGAGAGATCCCTTAAAACCCTTTCTACAAGCTTAGCCCGTTCACTACTCAGCTGGAAGAGAAGGGATAACTTGTCTTTTGAGAAAGTATAGTATTGTGCAGCTTGCCCATATACCAACCTCAGCAAACGATGGTGGATCATCCATAGCTGGAGGGGAGTCCACTGACTCAGAGTACTTCAGTATACTATCCAGGACACGAAGTACCTTACTTGGAACACAGACTAGGGAACCTACAGACCAGCATATACCACAAGAGGGCCACTGTGTCATTGTGGTGCACAATACAGCTGCTACACAGGCATAACCATGGATGTACAGGTACATACTCGGGCACATCTCTTTTGGGGACACATGCGCACGCATACGCACACACACATGTACACACACACAGAGAGAGAGAGAGAGAGAGAGAGAGAGAGAGAGAGAGAGAGAGAGAGAGAGAGAGAGAGAGAGAGAGGGAGGGAGGGAGGGAGGGAGAGGGAGAGGGAGAGGGAGAGGGAGAGGAGAGAGAGAGAGAGAGAGAGAGAGAGAGAGAGAGAGAGAGAGAGAGAGAGAGAGAGAGAGGGAGGGAGGGAGGGAGGGAGGGAGGGAGAGGGAGAGGGAGAGGGAGAGAGAGAGAGAGAGAGAGAGAGAGAGAGAGAGAGAGAGAGAGAGAGAGAGAGAGAGAGAGAGAGAGAGAGAGAGAGAGAGAGAGAGAGAGAGAGAGAGAGAGAGAGAGAGAGAGAGAGAGAGAGAGAGAGAGAGA
>CAUJGJ010000305.1:10000-12000 GCA_963170055.1 Halisarca cf. caerulea | reverse complement strand
ATCGTATACACAATAATATGGGAATAATTTAATTATCATAATTAATTATAATATACTGTATATTTTGTTTTCTACTGGTGTGTAACAATTGCTTGTAGTATGTGTGTTGAACGTTTGAACCCTTACATGTGATTTGTCTGTTGACAATGTGTAAGACAGTGCATGGAACTCCTCTATAACCTATGCAGACCCTTGAATTGCGAACACCCGGACAGATTCCGCTGGAATCAAATGGTTCTCCTTGCATGCTTTGCTATAGCCATGCATTTTCAACCCGGCCCTGAAATGAGTACACCTCCATATAATACTCAGGACAGTCATTTCTGGTCCATGGCAAAGGTGTCTGTTTCAATGTATATTTAATTAAGTCATATAGACACAGGTCATGATCATGCCGCACATGCAAGGACAAATAGTGTATGTACCTTGTTTTGTTAGGAACAGGCGCTATGTCCTTCATTCTTTGCTAAGATTTCGTATCAGATTCTATTGTATGTGTAAAGACATGGCATCGTTGAGTTAGACTTTGAGGAATGATTGATTGAGTTGAGAGTTCCGCTTGCAATGATGACAAGTGTTATACAAATGTATACATCCATGATGTCAGCCACATAATATACTCATGCATGCATACATGCATGGCACGGAGTTGCAGCAATTTATGCAAGACTACACTAATACACGCCCATGCAGGCCAAACAAGATGCATGCCATCATAAACTGCATACATACATAATATTCTGCAATACGCATGCATTACATATAGCTATAGGAAAGGGCTTCATGCATGGCTGTTTGTGGAGAGCATGTCATTGAAATCATATGCATGCAAAGTTTGATCTGCAGGCATGGACTGGTATCCATCCCTATGAAAACTACGATAATAATTACTATTTTTATATTACAATTAAAATGATTTTGGTCAGCTAGCAATATAATATTATAATGAGCATAATTTATGATATTATATATGTATATAATAATTATATATATATATATATATATATATATTATAATATTAAGTTTAAACTAATGATTATACATAAATTAAATCATAACTTGCTATAATTATAATAGAATATTATAATATTTAATTTAATATTTTACATATATTATACAATCAATTGTATCATATATTATATGCAATACAGTGACTCGTACCTCTCTATACCACTGTGACTATTGCATAATAAATGTTAGTTTTATGGTGGATTACTGGGATTGGCTGATTAAGGAGGTTTGCGCTCATGATCAGTGTATGCATTTTATAATTTGCTTTTCGGAAACCTGAGTTTGGCGGATTATAGAGCTTTCACTGTACCGATGCAATAATTATATACTTATAATATTATGAATTAATGACAAATTATAATTAATGACAAATTATTATAATTATTTTATAGAGGTATCTAATTATCAAAATATTAAAAATTATAGCACCGACGAATACTTAGCATTTGTATGTAATTACAATTATTTATTATGTAAATGCATCATATATATTTTTTGATTTATGCAAAATAATAATTTTAATTACTGGTATATATCATGCTTTTTAAAAATAATAATGAAATATGGAAAAGCCCACAAGCACCCCACAACACATATGTACTGAATAAGAAATCAAACCATAGAACAACCAAACATTGACGATGTGTTAATGCATGCACTGATTAGCTGACACAGTTTCAAATAGGACTTTGTATGGATGCATGCAAGGATCATTAATTATTCAATTTTGCAATTGTCTAGTACGCATGCTGAGATCATGAAAGAGTGCAAGCATCTTTACCGAACGATATGGAGAATTTCATAGTAATTGCATGCATGCATATATGGGATTGGTGAAGAAGTATATAATAGCTAATTTAGAGTTCGATATATTAAACTTGGTGCTTGCATGAATGAGGGATTGATAATGAGGTGCCACCCCGGCTATAGGCCTATTAGCCATGAGACCTGTACCTGAGGTGACCAATGCTTAATTGTCAATGAGTGTA
>CAUJGJ010000304.1:529200-573200 GCA_963170055.1 Halisarca cf. caerulea | reverse complement strand
GCAAAGCGCAAAATTGGCAAAGTTCCTAAGATATGACAAATGAAATAGTAATTTTAACTTTCTAAGAAAGTTAAGTTTAAAATGTTACAAAGTTTCAATAAGTTTTATCGCAAAGACAATTTTAGAAACATAACTTTAAAATTAAGCAAAGCGCAAAATTGGCAAAGTTCCTAAGATATGACAAATGAAATAGTAATTTGAACTTTCTAAGAAAGTTAAGTTTAAAATGTTACAAAGTTTCAATAAGTTTTATCGCAAAGACAATTTTAGAAACATATCTTTAAAATTAAGGAAAGCGCAAAATTGACAAAGTTCCTAAGATATGACAAATGAAATAGTAATTTTAACTTTCTAAGAAAGTTAAGTTTAAAATGTTACAAAGTTTCAATAAGTTTTATCGCAAAGACAATTTTAGAAACATAACTTTAAAATTAAGCAAAGTGCAAAATTGGCAAAGTTGCTAAGATATGACAAATGAAATAGTAATTTTAACTTTCTAAGAAAGTTAAGTTTAAAATGTTACAAAGTTTCAATAAGTTTTATCGCAAAGACAATTTTAGAAACATATCTTTAAAATTAAGCAAAGCGCAAAATTGGCAAAGTTCCTAAGATTTGACAAATGAAATAGTAATTTTAACTTTCTAAGAAAGTTAAGTTTAAAATGTTACAAAGTTTCAATAAGTTTTATCGCAAAGACAATTTTAGAAACATAACTTTAAAATTTAGCAAAGCGCAAAATTGGCAAAGTTGCTAAGATATGACAAATGAAATAGTAATTTTAACTTTCTAAGAAAGTTAAGTTTAAAATGTTACAAAGTTTCAATAAGTTTTATCGCAAAGACAATTTTAGAAACATATCTTTAAAATTTAGCAAAGCGCAAAATTGGCAAAGTTCCTAAGATATGAAAATGAAATAGTAATTTGAACTTTCTAAGAAAGTTAAGTTTAAAATGTTACAAAGTTTCAATAAGTTTTATCGCAAAGACAATTTTAGAAACATATCTTTAAAATTAAGCAAAGCGCAAAATTGGCAAAGTTCCTAAGATATGACAAATGAAATAGTAATTTGAACTTTCTAAGAAAGTTAAGTTTAAAATGTTACAAAGTTTCAATAAGTTTTATCGCAAAGACAATTTTAGAAACATACCTTTAAAATTAAGCAAAGCGCAAAATTGGCAAAGTTCCTAAGATATGACAAATGAAATAGTAATTTGAACTTTCTAAGAAAGTTAAGTTTAAAATGTTACAAAGTTTCAATAAGTTTTATCGCAAAGACAATTTTAGAAACATATCTTTAAAATTAAGCAAAGCGCAAAATTGACAAAGTTCCTAAGATATGACAAATGAAATAGTAATTTTAACTTTCTAAGAAAGTTAAGTTTAAAATGTTACAAAGTTTCAATAAGTTTTATCGCAAAGACAATTTTAGAAACATAACTTTAAAATTAAGCAAAGTGCAAAATTGGCAAAGTTGCTAAGATATGACAAATGAAATAGTAATTTTAACTTTCTAAGAAAGTTAAGTTTAAAATGTTACAAAGTTTCAATAAGTTTTATCGCAAAGACAATTTTAGAAACATAACTTTAAAATTAAGCAAAGCGCAAAATTGGCAAAGTTCCTAAGATATGACAAATGAAATAGTAATTTGAACTTTCTAAGAAAGTTAAGTTTAAAATGTTACAAAGTTTCAATAAGTTTTATCGCAAAGACAATTTTAGAAACATATCTTTAAAATTAAGCAAAGCGCAAAATTGGCAAAGTTCCTAAGATATGACAAATGAAATAGTAATTTTAACTTTCTAAGAAAGTTAAGTTTAAAATGTTACAAAGTTTCAATAAGTTTTATCGCAAAGACAATTTTAGAAACATATCTTTAAAATTAAGCAAAGCGCAAAATTGGCAAAGTTCCTAAGATTTGACAAATGAAATAGTAATTTTAACTTTCTAAGAAAGTTAAGTTTAAAATGTTACAAAGTTTCAATAAGTTTTATCGCAAAGACAATTTTAGAAACATATCTTTAAAATTAAGCAAAGCGCAAAATTGGCAAAGTTCCTAAGATATGACAAATGAAATAGTAATTTTAACTTTCTAAGAAAGTTAAGTTTAAAATGTTACAAAGTTTCAATAAGTTTTATCGCAAAGACAATTTTAGAAACATACCTTTAAAATTAAGCAAAGCGCAAAATTGGCAAAGTTCCTAAGATATGACAAATGAAATAGTAATTTGAACTTTCTAAGAAAGTTAAGTTTAAAATGTTACAAAGTTTCAATAAGTTTTATCGCAAAGACAATTTTAGAAACATATCTTTAAAATGAAGCAAAGCGCAAAATTGACAAAGTTCCTAAGATATGACAAATGAAATAGTAATTTTAACTTTCTAAGAAAGTTAAGTTTAAAATGTTACAAAGTTTCAATAAGTTTTATCGCAAAGACAATTTTAGAAACATAACTTTAAAATTAAGCAAAGTGCAAAATTGGCAAAGTTGCTAAGATATGACAAATGAAATAGTAATTTTAACTTTCTAAGAAAGTTAAGTTTAAAATGTTACAAAGTTTCAATAAGTTTTATCGCAAAGACAATTTTAGAAACATATCTTTAAAATTAAGCAAAGCGCAAAATTGGCAAAGTTCCTAAGATTTGACAAATGAAATAGTAATTTTAACTTTCTAAGAAAGTTAAGTTTAAAATGTTACAAAGTTTCAATAAGTTTTATCGCAAAGACAATTTTAGAAACATATCTTTAAAATTAAGCAAAGCGCAAAATTGGCAAAGTTCCTAAGATATGAAAATGAAATAGTAATTTGAACTTTCTAAGAAAGTTAAGTTTAAAATGTTACAAAGTTTCAATAAGTTTTATCGCAAAGACAATTTTAGAAACATATCTTTAAAATTAAGCAAAGCGCAAAATTGGCAAAGTTCCTAAGATATGACAAATGAAATAGTAATTTGAACTTTCTAAGAAAGTTAAGTTTAAAATGTTACAAAGTTTCAATAAGTTTTATCGCAAAGACAATTTTAGAAACATATCTTTAAAATTAAGCAAAGCGCAAAATTGACAAAGTTCCTAAGATATGACAAATGAAATAGTAATTTTAACTTTCTAAGAAAGTTAAGTTTAAAATGTTACAAAGTTTCAATAAGTTTTATCGCAAAGACAATTTTAGAAACATAACTTTAAAATTAAGCAAAGTGCAAAATTGGCAAAGTTGCTAAGATATGACAAATGAAATAGTAATTTTAACTTTCTAAGAAAGTTAAGTTTAAAATGTTACAAAGTTTCAATAAGTTTTATCGCAAAGACAATTTTAGAAACATATCTTTAAAATTAAGCAAAGCGCAAAATTGACAAAGTTCCTAAGATTTGACAAATGAAATAGTAATTTTAACTTTCTAAGAAAGTTAAGTTTAAAATGTTACAAAGTTTCAATAAGTTTTATCGCAAAGACAATTTTAGAAACATATCTTTAAAATTAAGCAAAGCGCAAAATTGGCAAAGTTCCTAAGATATGAAAATGAAATAGTAATTTGAACTTTCTAAGAAAGTTAAGTTTAAAATGTTACAAAGTTTCAATAAGTTTTATCGCAAAGACAATTTTAGAAACATATCTTTAAAATTAAGCAAAGCGCAAAATTGGCAAAGTTCCTAAGATATGACAAATGAAATAGTAATTTGAACTTTCTAAGAAAGTTAAGTTTAAAATGTTACAAAGTTTCAATAAGTTTTATCGCAAAGACAATTTTAGAAACATACCTTTAAAATTAAGCAAAGCGCAAAATTGGCAAAGTTCCTAAGATATGACAAATGAAATAGTAATTTGAACTTTCTAAGAAAGTTAAGTTTAAAATGTTACAAAGTTTCAATAAGTTTTATCGCAAAGACAATTTTAGAAACATAACTTTAAAATTAAGCAAAGTGCAAAATTGGCAAAGTTCCTAAGATATGACAAATGAAATAGTAATTTTAACTTTCTAAGAAAGTTAAGTTTAAAATGTTACAAAGTTACAATAAGTTTTATCGCAAAGACAATTTTAGAAACATATCTTTAAAATTAAGCAAAGCGCAAAATTGACAAAGTTCCTAAGATATGACAAATGAAATAGTAATTTTAACTTTCTAAGAAAGTTAAGTTTAAAATGTTACAAAGTTTCAATAAGTTTCATCGCAAAGACAATTTTAGAAACATAACTTTAAAATTAAGCAAAGTGCAAAATTGGCAAAGTTGCTAAGATATGACAAATGAAATAGTAATTTTAACTTTCTAAGAAAGTTAAGTTTAAAATGTTACAAAGTTTCAATAAGTTTTATCGCAAAGACAATTTTAGAAACATATCTTTAAAATTAAGCAAAGCGCAAAATTGGCAAAGTTCCTAAGATATGACAAATGAAATAGTAATTTTAACTTTCTAAGAAAGTTAAGTTTAAAATGTTACAAAGTTTCAATAAGTTTTATCGCAAAGACAATTTTAGAAACATAACTTTAAAATTAAGCAAAGCGCAAAATTGGCAAAGTTCCTAAGATATGACAAATGAAATAGTAATTTGAACTTTCTAAGAAAGTTAAGTTTAAAATGTTACAAAGTTTCAATAAGTTTTATCGCAAAGACAATTTTAGAAACATATCTTTAAAATTAAGCAAAGCGCAAAATTGACAAAGTTCCTAAGATATGACAAATGAAATAGTAATTTTAACTTTCTAAGAAAGTTAAGTTTAAAATGTTACAAAGTTTCAATAAGTTTTATCGCAAAGACAATTTTAGAAACATAACTTTAAAATTAAGCAAAGTGCAAAATTGGCAAAATTCCTAAGATATGACAAATGAAATAGTAATTTTAACTTTCTAAGAAAGTTAAGTTTAAAATGTTACAAAGTTTCAATAAGTTTTATCGCAAAGACAATTTTAGAAACATATCTTTAAAATTAAGCAAAGCGCAAAATTGGCAAAGTTCCTAAGATTTGACAAATGAAATAGTAATTTTAACTTTCTAAGAAAGTTAAGTTTAAAATGTTACAAAGTTTCAATAAGTTTTATCGCAAAGACAATTTTAGAAACATAACTTTAAAATTTAGCAAAGCGCAAAATTGGCAAAGTTGCTAAGATATGACAAATGAAATAGTAATTTTAACTTTCTAAGAAAGTTAAGTTTAAAATGTTACAAAGTTTCAATAAGTTTTATCGCAAAGACAATTTTAGAAACATATCTTTAAAATTAAGCAAAGCGCAAAATTGGCAAAGTTCCTAAGATATGAAAATGAAATAGTAATTTGAACTTTCTAAGAAAGTTAAGTTTAAAATGTTACAAAGTTTCAATAAGTTTTATCGCAAAGACAATTTTAGAAACATATCTTTAAAATTAAGCAAAGCGCAAAATTGGCAAAGTTCCTAAGATATGACAAATGAAATAGTAATTTGAACTTTCTAAGAAAGTTAAGTTTAAAATGTTACAAAGTTTCAATAAGTTTTATCGCAAAGACAATTTTAGAAACATACCTTTAAAATTAAGCAAAGCGCAAAATTGGCAAAGTTCCTAAGATATGACAAATGAAATAGTAATTTGAACTTTCTAAGAAAGTTAAGTTTAAAATGTTACAAAGTTTCAATAAGTTTTATCGCAAAGACAATTTTAGAAACATAACTTTAAAATTAAGCAAAGTGCAAAATTGGCAAAGTTCCTAAGATATGACAAATGAAATAGTAATTTTAACTTTCTAAGAAAGTTAAGTTTAAAATGTTACAAAGTTTCAATAAGTTTTATCGCAAAGACAATTTTAGAAACATATCTTTAAAATTAAGCAAAGCGCAAAATTGACAAAGTTCCTAAGATATGACAAATGAAATAGTAATTTTAACTTTCTAAGAAAGTTAAGTTTAAAATGTTACAAAGTTTCAATAAGTTTTATCGCAAAGACAATTTTAGAAACATAACTTTAAAATTAAGCAAAGTGCAAAATTGGCAAAGTTGCTAAGATATGACAAATGAAATAGTAATTTTAACTTTCTAAGAAAGTTAAGTTTAAAATGTTACAAAGTTTCAATAAGTTTTATCGCAAAGACAATTTTAGAAACATAACTTTAAAATTAAGCAAAGCGCAAAATTGGCAAAGTTCCTAAGATATGACAAATGAAATAGTAATTTGAACTTTCTAAGAAAGTTAAGTTTAAAATGTTACAAAGTTTCAATAAGTTTTATCGCAAAGACAATTTTAGAAACATATCTTTAAAATTAAGCAAAGCGCAAAATTGGCAAAGTTCCTAAGATATGACAAATGAAATAGTAATTTTAACTTTCTAAGAAAGTTAAGTTTAAAATGTTACAAAGTTTCAATAAGTTTTATCGCAAAGACAATTTTAGAAACATATCTTTAAAATTAAGCAAAGCGCAAAATTGGCAAAGTTCCTAAGATTTGACAAATGAAATAGTAATTTTAACTTTCTAAGAAAGTTAAGTTTAAAATGTTACAAAGTTTCAATAAGTTTTATCGCAAAGACAATTTTAGAAACATAACTTTAAAATTAAGCAAAGTGCAAAATTGGCAAAGTTCCTAAGATATGACAAATGAAATAGTAATTTTAACTTTCTAAGAAAGTTAAGTTTAAAATGTTACAAAGTTTCAATAAGTTTTATCGCAAAGACAATTTTAGAAACATATCTTTAAAATTAAGCAAAGCGCAAAATTGGCAAAGTTCCTAAGATTTGACAAATGAAATAGTAATTTTAACTTTCTAAGAAAGTTAAGTTTAAAATGTTACAAAGTTTCAATAAGTTTTATCGCAAAGACAATTTTAGAAACATAACTTTAAAATTAAGCAAAGTGCAAAATTGGCAAAGTTCCTAAGATATGACAAATGAAATAGTAATTTTAACTTTCTAAGAAAGTTAAGTTTAAAATGTTACAAAGTTTCAATAAGTTTTATCGCAAAGACAATTTTAGAAACATATCTTTAAAATTAAGCAAAGCGCAAAATTGACAAAGTTCCTAAGATATGACAAATGAAATAGTAATTTTAACTTTCTAAGAAAGTTAAGTTTAAAATGTTACAAAGTTTCAATAAGTTTTATCGCAAAGACAATTTTAGAAACATATCTTTAAAATTAAGCAAAGCGCAAAATTGGCAAAGTTCCTAAGATTTGACAAATGAAATAGTAATTTTAACTTTCTAAGAAAGTTAAGTTTAAAATGTTACAAAGTTTCAATAAGTTTTATCGCAAAGACAATTTTAGAAACATAACTTTAAAATTTAGCAAAGCGCAAAATTGGCAAAGTTGCTAAGATATGACAAATGAAATAGTAATTTTAACTTTCTAAGAAAGTTAAGTTTAAAATGTTACAAAGTTTCAATAAGTTTTATCGCAAAGACAATTTTAGAAACATAACTTTAAAATTAAGCAAAGCGCAAAATTGGCAAAGTTCCTAAGATATGACAAATGAAATAGTAATTTTAACTTTCTAAGAAAGTTAAGTTTAAAATGTTACAAAGTTTCAATAAGTTTTATCGCAAAGACAATTTTAGAAACATAACTTTAAAATTTAGCAAAGCGCAAAATTGGCAAAGTTGCTAAGATATGACAAATGAAATAGTAATTTTAACTTTCTAAGAAAGTTAAGTTTAAAATGTTACAAAGTTTCAATAAGTTTTATCGCAAAGACAATTTTAGAAACATAACTTTAAAATTAAGCAAAGCGCAAAATTGGCAAAGTTCCTAAGATATGACAAATGAAATAGTAATTTTAACTTTCTAAGAAAGTTAAGTTTAAAATGTTACAAAGTTTCAATAAGTTTTATCGCAAAGACAATTTTAGAAACATATCTTTAAAATTAAGCAAAGCGCAAAATTGACAAAGTTCCTAAGATATGACAAATGAAATAGTAATTTTAACTTTCTAAGAAAGTTAAGTTTAAAATGTTACAAAGTTTCAATAAGTTTTATCGCAAAGACAATTTTAGAAACATATCTTTAAAATTAAGCAAAGCGCAAAATTGGCAAAGTTCCTAAGATATGACAAATGAAATAGTAATTTTAACTTTCGAAGAAAGTTAAGTTTAAAATGTTACAAAGTTTCAATAAGTTTTATCGCAAAGACAATTTTAGAAACAAATCTTTAAAATTAAGCAAAGCGCAAAATTGGCAAAGTTCCTAAGATATGACAAATGAAATAGTAATTTGAACTTTCTAAGAAAGTTAAGTTTAAAATGTTACAAAGTTTCAATAAGTTTTATCGCAAAGACAATTTTAGAAACATAACTTTAAAATTAAGCAAAGCGCAAAATTGGCAAAGTTCCTAAGATATGACAAATCAAATAGTAATTTGAACTTTCTAAGAAAGTTAAGTTTAAAATGTTACAAAGTTTCAATAAGTTTTATCGCAAAGACAATTTTAGAAACATATCTTCAAAATTAAGCAAAGCGCAAAATTGACAAAGTTCCTAAGATATGACAAATGAAATAGTAATTTGAACTTTCTAAGAAAGTTAAGTTTAAAATGTTACAAAGTTTCAATAAGTTTTATCGCAAAGACAATTTTAGAAACATAACTTTAAAATTAAGGAAAGTGCAAAATTGGCAAAGTTGCTAAGATATGACAAATGAAATAGTAATTTTAACTTTCTAAGAAAGTTAAGTTTAAAATGTTACAAAGTTTCAATAAGTTTTATCGCAAAGACAATTTTAGAAACATAACTTTAAAATTAAGCAAAGCGCAAAATTGGCAAAGTTCCTAAGATATGACAAATGAAATAGTAATTTTAACTTTCTAAGAAAGTTAAGTTTAAAATGTTACAAAGTTTCAATAAGTTTTATCGCAAAGACAATTTTAGAAACATATCTTTAAAATTAAGCAAAGCGCAAAATTGGCAAAGTTCCTAAGATATGACAAATGAAATAGTAATTTGAACTTTCTAAGAAAGTTAAGTTTAAAATGTTACAAAGTTTCAATAAGTTTTATCGCAAAGACAATTTTAGAAACATAACTTTAAAATTAAGCAAAGTGCAAAATTGGCAAACTTGCTAAGATATGACAAATGAAATAGTAATTTTAACTTTCTAAGAAAGTTAAGTTTAAAATGTTACAAAGTTTCAATAAGTTTTATCGCAAAGACAATTTTAGAAACATATCTTTAAAATTAAGCAAAGCGCAAAATTGGCAAAGTTCCTAAGATATGACAAATGAAATAGTAATTTGAACTTTCTAAGAAAGTTAAGTTTAAAATGTTACAAAGTTTCAATAAGTTTTATCGCAAAGACAATTTTAGAAACATAACTTTAAAATTAAGCAAAGTGCAAAATTGGCAAAGTTCCTAAGATATGACAAATGAAATAGTAATTTTAACTTTCTAAGAAAGTTAAGTTTAAAATGTTACAAAGTTTCAATAAGTTTTATCGCAAAGACAATTTTAGAAACATACCTTTAAAATTAAGCAAAGCGCAAAATTGGCAAAGTTCCTAAGATATGACAAATGAAATAGTAATTTGAACTTTCTAAGAAAGTTAAGTTTAAAATGTTACAAAGTTTCAATAAGTTTTATCGCAAAGACAATTTTAGAAACATACCTTTAAAATTAAGCAAAGCGCAAAATTGGCAAAGTTCCTAAGATATGACAAATGAAATAGTAATTTTAACTTTCTAAGAAAGTTAAGTTTAAAATGTTACAAAGTTTCAATAAGTTTTATCGCAAAGACAATTTTAGAAACATAACTTTAAAATTAAGCAAAGCGCAAAATTGGCAAAGTTCCTAAGATATGACAAATGAAATAGTAATTTGAACTTTCTAAGAAAGTTAAGTTTAAAATGTTACAAAGTTTCAATAAGTTTTATCGCAAAGACAATTTTAGAAACATATCTTTAAAATTAAGCAAAGCGCAAAATTGACAAAGTTCCTAAGATATGACAAATGAAATAGTAATTTTAACTTTCTAAGAAAGTTAAGTTTAAAATGTTGCAAAGTTTCAATAAGTTTTATCGCAAAGACAATTTTAGAAACATAACTTTAAAATTAAGCAAAGTGCAAAATTGGCAAAGTTGCTAAGATATGACAAATGAAATAGTAATTTTAACTTTCTAAGAAAGTTAAGTTTAAAATGTTACAAAGTTTCAATAAGTTTTATCGCAAAGACAATTTTAGAAACATAACTTTAAAATTAAGCAAAGTGCAAAATTGGCAAAGTTCCTAAGATATGACAAATGAAATAGTAATTTTAACTTTCTAAGAAAGTTAAGTTTAAAATGTTACAAAGTTTCAATAAGTTTTATCGCAAAGACAATTTTAGAAACATATCTTTAAAATTAAGCAAAGCGCAAAATTGACAAAGTTCCTAAGATATGACAAATGAAATAGTAATTTTAACTTTCTAAGAAAGTTAAGTTTAAAATGTTACAAAGTTTCAATAAGTTTTATCGCAAAGACAATTTTAGAAACATATCTTTAAAATTAAGCAAAGCGCAAAATTGACAAAGTTCCTAAGATATGACAAATGAAATAGTAATTTGAACTTTCTAAGAAAGTTAAGTTTAAAATGTTACAAAGTTTCAATAAGTTTTATCGCAAAGACAATTTTAGAAACATATCTTTAAAATTAAGCAAAGCGCAAAATTGGCAAAGTTCCTAAGATATGACAAATGAAATAGTAATTTGAACTTTCTAAGAAAGTTAAGTTTAAAATGTTACAAAGTTTCAATAAGTTTTATCGCAAAGACAATTTTAGAAACATAACTTTAAAATTAAGCAAAGCGCAAAATTGGCAAAGTTCCTAAGATATGACAAATCAAATAGTAATTTGAACTTTCTAAGAAAGTTAAGTTTAAAATGTTACAAAGTTTCAATAAGTTTTATCGCAAAGACAATTTTAGAAACATATCTTTAAAATTAAGCAAAGCGCAAAATTGGCAAAGTTCCTAAGATATGACAAATGAAATAGTAATTTGAACTTTCTAAGAAAGTTAAGTTTAAAATGTTACAAAGTTTCAATAAGTTTTATCGCAAAGACAATTTTAGAAACATAACTTTAAAATTAAGGAAAGTGCAAAATTGGCAAAGTTGCTAAGATATGACAAATGAAATAGTAATTTTAACTTTCTAAGAAAGTTAAGTTTAAAATGTTACAAAGTTTCAATAAGTTTTATCGCAAAGACAATTTTAGAAACATAACTTTAAAATTAAGCAAAGCGCAAAATTGGCAAAGTTCCTAAGATATGACAAATGAAATAGAAATTTGAACTTTCTAAGAAAGTTAAGTTTAAAATGTTACAAAGTTTCAATAAGTTTTATCGCAAAGACAATTTTAGAAACATATCTTTAAAATTAAGCAAAGCGCAAAATTGGCAAAGTTCCTAAGATATGACAAATGAAATAGTAATTTGAACTTTCTAAGAAAGTTAAGTTTAAAATGTTACAAAGTTTCAATAAGTTTTATCGCAAAGACAATTTTAGAAACATAACTTTAAAATTAAGCAAAGTGCAAAATTGGCAAAGTTCCTAAGATATGACAAATGAAATAGTAATTTTAACTTTCTAAGAAAGTTAAGTTTAAAATGTTACAAAGTTTCAATAAGTTTTATCGCAAAGAAAATTTTAGAAACATACCTTTAAAATTAAGCAAAGCGCAAAATTGGCAAAGTTCCTAAGATATGACAAATGAAATAGTAATTTGAACTTTCTAAGAAAGTTAAGTTTAAAATGTTACAAAGTTTCAATAAGTTTTATCGCAAAGACAATTTTAGAAACATACCTTTAAAATTAAGCAAAGCGCAAAATTGGCAAAGTTCCTAAGATATGACAAATGAAATAGTAATTTTAACTTTCTAAGAAAGTTAAGTTTAAAATGTTACAAAGTTTCAATAAGTTTTATCGCAAAGACAATTTTAGAAACATAACTTTAAAATTAAGCAAAGCGCAAAATTGGCAAAGTTCCTAAGATATGACAAATGAAATAGTAATTTGAACTTTCTAAGAAAGTTAAGTTTAAAATGTTACAAAGTTTCAATAAGTTTTATCGCAAAGACAATTTTAGAAACATATCTTTAAAATTAAGCAAAGCGCAAAATTGACAAAGTTCCTAAGATATGACAAATGAAATAGTAATTTTAACTTTCTAAGAAAGTTAAGTTTAAAATGTTACAAAGTTTCAATAAGTTTTATCGCAAAGACAATTTTAGAAACATAACTTTAAAATTAAGCAAAGTGCAAAATTGGCAAAGTTGCTAAGATATGACAAATGAAATAGTAATTTTAACTTTCTAAGAAAGTTAAGTTTAAAATGTTACAAAGTTTCAATAAGTTTTATCGCAAAGACAATTTTAGAAACATATCTTTAAAATTAAGCAAAGCGCAAAATTGGCAAAGTTCCTAAGATTTGACAAATGAAATAGTAATTTTAACTTTCTAAGAAAGTTAAGTTTAAAATGTTACAAAGTTTCAATAAGTTTTATCGCAAAGACAATTTTAGAAACATAACTTTAAAATTAAGCAAAGCGCAAAATTGGCAAAGTTCCTAAGATATGACAAATGAAATAGTAATTTGAACTTTCTAAGAAAGTTAAGTTTAAAATGTTACAAAGTTTCAATAAGTTTTATCGCAAAGACAATTTTAGAAACATATCTTTAAAATTAAGCAAAGCGCAAAATTGACAAAGTTCCTAAGATATGACAAATGAAATAGTAATTTTAACTTTCTAAGAAAGTTAAGTTTAAAATGTTACAAAGTTTCAATAAGTTTTATCGCAAAGACAATTTTAGAAACATAACTTTAAAATTAAGCAAAGTGCAAAATTGGCAAAGTTGCTAAGATATGACAAATGAAATAGTAATTTTAACTTTCTAAGAAAGTTAAGTTTAAAATGTTACAAAGTTTCAATAAGTTTTATCGCAAAGACAATTTTAGAAACATATCTTTAAAATTAAGCAAAGCGCAAAATTGGCAAAGTTCCTAAGATTTGACAAATGAAATAGTAATTTTAACTTTCTAAGAAAGTTAAGTTTAAAATGTTACAAAGTTTCAATAAGTTTTATCGCAAAGACAATTTTAGAAACATAACTTTAAAATTTAGCAAAGCGCAAAATTGGCAAAGTTCCTAAGATATGACAAATGAAATAGTAATTTGAACTTTCTAAGAAAGTTAAGTTTAAAATGTTACAAAGTTTCAATAAGTTTTATCGCAAAGACAATTTTAGAAACATATCTTTAAAATTAAGCAAAGCGCAAAATTGGCAAAGTTCCTAAGATATGAAAATGAAATAGTAATTTGAACTTTCTAAGAAAGTTAAGTTTAAAATGTTACAAAGTTTCAATAAGTTTTATCGCAAAGACAATTTTAGAAACATATCTTTAAAATTAAGCAAAGCGCAAAATTGGCAAAGTTCCTAAGATATGACAAATGAAATAGTAATTTGAACTTTCTAAGAAAGTTAAGTTTAAAATGTTACAAAGTTTCAATAAGTTTTATCGCAAAGACAATTTTAGAAACATACCTTTAAAATTAAGCAAAGCGCAAAATTGGCAAAGTTCCTAAGATATGACAAATCAAATAGTAATTTGAACTTTCTAAGAAAGTTAAGTTTAAAATGTTACAAAGTTTCAATAAGTTTTATCGCAAAGACAATTTTAGAAACATAACTTTAAAATTAAGCAAAGTGCAAAATTGGCAAAGTTCCTAAGATATGACAAATGAAATAGTAATTTTAACTTTCTAAGAAAGTTAAGTTTAAAATGTTACAAAGTTTCAATAAGTTTTATCGCAAAGACAATTTTAGAAACATATCTTTAAAATTAAGCAAAGCGCAAAATTGACAAAGTTCCTAAGATATGACAAATGAAATAGTAATTTTAACTTTCTAAGAAAGTTAAGTTTAAAATGTTACAAAGTTTCAATAAGTTTTATCGCAAAGACAATTTTAGAAACATAACTTTAAAATTAAGCAAAGCGCAAAATTGGCAAAGTTCCTAAGATATGACAAATGAAATAGTAATTTTAACTTTCTAAGAAAGTTAAGTTTAAAATGTTACAAAGTTTCAATAAGTTTTATCGCAAAGACAATTTTAGAAACATATCTTTAAAATTAAGCAAAGCGCAAAATTGGCAAAGTTCCTAAGATATGACAAATGAAATAGTAATTTGAACTTTCTAAGAAAGTTAAGTTTAAAATGTTACAAAGTTTCAATAAGTTTTATCGCAAAGACAATTTTAGAAACATATCTTTAAAATTAAGCAAAGCGCAAAATTGGCAAAGTTCCTAAGATATGACAAATGAAATAGTAATTTGAAAAGTTAAGTTTAAAATGTTACAAAGTTTCAATAAGTTTTATCGCATAGACAATTTTAGAAACATATCTTTAAAATTAAGCAAAGCGCAAAATTGGCAAAGTTCCTAAGATATGACAAATCAAATAGTAATTTTAACTTTCTAAGAAAGTTAAGTTTAAAATGTTACAAAGTTTCAATAAGTTTTATCGCAAAGACAATTTTAGAAACATACCTTTAAAATTAAGCAAAGCGCAAAATTGGCAAAGTTCCTAAGATATGACAAATGAAATAGTAATTTGAACTTTCTAAGAAAGTTAAGTTTAAAATGTTACAAAGTTTCAATAAGTTTTATCGCAAAGACAATTTTAGAAACATAACTTTAAAATTAAGCAAAGCGCAAAATTGGCAAAGTTCCTAAGATATGACAAATGAAATAGTAATTTGAACTTTCTAAGAAAGTTAAGTTTAAAATGTTACAAAGTTTCAATAAGTTTTATCGCAAAGACAATTTTAGAAACATATCTTTAAAATTAAGCAAAGCGCAAAATTGACAAAGTTCCTAAGATATGATAAATGAAATAGTAATTTGAACTTTCTAAGAAAGTTAAGTTTAAAATGTTACAAAGTTTCAATAAGTTTTATCGCAAAGACAATTTTAGAAACATATCTTTAAAATTAAGCAAAGCGCAAAATTGGCAAAGTTCCTAAGATATGACAAATGAAATAGTAATTTTAACTTTCTAAGAAAGTTAAGTTTAAAATGTTACAAAGTTTCAATAAGTTTTATCGCAAAGACAATTTTAGAAACATAACTTTAAAATTAAGCAAAGTGCAAAATTGGCAAAGTTCCTAAGATATGACAAATGAAATAGTAATTTTAACTTTCTAAGAAAGTTAAGTTTAAAATGTTACAAAGTTTCAATAAGTTTTATCGCAAAGACAATTTTAGAAACATAACTTTAAAATTAAGCAAAGTGCAAAATTGGCAAAGTTGCTAAGATATGACAAATGAAATAGTAATTTTAACTTTCTAAGAAAGTTAAGTTTAAAATGTTACAAAGTTTCAATAAGTTTTATCGCAAAGACAATTTTAGAAACATAACTTTAAAATTAAGCAAAGCGCAAAATTGGCAAAGTTCCTAAGATATGACAAATGAAATAGTAATTTTAACTTTCTAAGAAAGTTAAGTTTAAAATGTTACAAAATTTCAATAAGTTTTATCGCAAAGACAATTTTAGAAACATAACTTTAAAATTAAGCAAAGCGCAAAATTGGAAAAGTTCCTAAGATATGACAAATGAAATAGTAATTTTAACTTTCTAAGAAAGTTAAGTTTAAAATGTTACAAAGTTTCAATAAGTTTTATCGCAAAGACAATTTTAGAAACATAACTTTAAAATTAAGCAAAGCGCAAAATTGGCAAAGTTCCTAAGATATGACAAATCAAATAGTAATTTGAACTTTCTAAGAAAGTTAAGTTTAAAATGTTACAAAGTTTCAATAAGTTTTATCGCAAAGACAATTTTAGAAACATATCTTTAAAATTAAGCAAAGCGCAAAATTGGCAAAGTTCCTAAGATATGACAAATGAAATAGTAATTTGAACTTTCTAAGAAAGTTAAGTTTAAAATGTTACAAAGTTTCAATAAGTTTTATCGCAAAGACAATTTTAGAAACATAACTTTAAAATTAAGCAAAGCGCAAAATTGGCAAAGTTCCTAAGATATGACAAATGAAATAGTAATTTTAACTTTCTAAGAAAGTTAAGTTTAAAATGTTACAAAGTTTCAATAAGTTTTATCGCAAAGACAATTTTAGAAACATAACTTTAAAATTAAGCAAAGCGCAAAATTGGAAAAGTTCCTAAGATATGACAAATGAAATAGTAATTTTAACTTTCTAAGAAAGTTAAGTTTAAAATGTTACAAAGTTTCAATAAGTTTTATCGCAAAGACAATTTTAGAAACATATCTTTAAAATTAAGCAAAGCGCAAAATTGGCAAAGTTCCTAAGATATGACAAATGAAATAGTAATTTGAACTTTCTAAGAAAGTTAAGTTTAAAATGTTACAAAGTTTCAATAAGTTTTATCGCAAAGACAATTTTAGAAACATAACTTTAAAATTAAGCAAAGCGCAAAATTGGCAAAGTTCCTAAGATATGACAAATGAAATAGTAATTTTAACTTTCTAAGAAAGTTAAGTTTAAAATGTTACAAAGTTTCAATAAGTTTTATCGCAAAGACAATTTTAGAAACATAACTTTAAAATTAAGCAAAGTGCAAAATTGGCAAAGTTTCTAAGATATGACAAATGACAAAT
The DNA here is from genome assembly GCA_963170055.1 of Halisarca cf. caerulea. Taxonomy (NCBI): domain Eukaryota; kingdom Metazoa; phylum Porifera; class Demospongiae; order Chondrillida; family Halisarcidae; genus Halisarca; species Halisarca cf. caerulea. The sequence goes on along the minus strand of CAUJGJ010000304.1, from coordinate 556,637 downwards.
GAAATAGTAATTTTAACTTTCTAAGAAAGTTAAGTTTAAAATGTTACAAAGTTTCAATAAGTTTTATCGCAAAGACAATTTTAGAAACATAACTTTAAAATTAAGCAAAGCGCAAAATTGGCAAAGTTCCTAAGATATGACAAATGAAATAGTAATTTTAACTTTCTAAGAAAGTTAAGTTTAAAATGTTACAAAATTTCAATAAGTTTTATCGCAAAGACAATTTTAGAAACATAACTTTAAAATTAAGCAAAGCGCAAAATTGGAAAAGTTCCTAAGATATGACAAATGAAATAGTAATTTTAACTTTCTAAGAAAGTTAAGTTTAAAATGTTACAAAGTTTCAATAAGTTTTATCGCAAAGACAATTTTAGAAACATAACTTTAAAATTAAGCAAAGCGCAAAATTGGCAAAGTTCCTAAGATATGACAAATCAAATAGTAATTTGAACTTTCTAAGAAAGTTAAGTTTAAAATGTTACAAAGTTTCAATAAGTTTTATCGCAAAGACAATTTTAGAAACATACCTTTAAAATTAAGCAAAGCGCAAAATTGGCAAAGTTCCTAAGATATGACAAATGAAATAGTAATTTTAACTTTCTAAGAAAGTTAAGTTTAAAATGTTACAAAGTTTCAATAAGTTTTATCGCAAAGACAATTTTAGAAACATAACTTTAAAATTAAGCAAAGCGCAAAATTGACAAAGTTCCTAAGATATGATAAATGAAATAGTAATTTGAACTTTCTAAGAAAGTTAAGTTTAAAATGTTACAAAGTTTCAATAAGTTTTATCGCAAAGACAATTTTAGAAACATATCTTTAAAATTAAGCAAAGCGCAAAATTGGCAAAGTTCCTAAGATATGACAAATGAAATAGTAATTTTAACTTTCTAAGAAAGTTAAGTTTAAAATGTTACAAAGTTTCAATAAGTTTTATCGCAAAGACAATTTTAGAAACATAACTTTAAAATTAAGCAAAGTGCAAAATTGGCAAAGTTCCTAAGATATGACAAATGAAATAGTAATTTTAACTTTCTAAGAAAGTTAAGTTTAAAATGTTACAAAGTTTCAATAAGTTTTATCGCAAAGACAATTTTAGAAACATAACTTTAAAATTAAGCAAAGTGCAAAATTGGCAAAGTTGCTAAGATATGACAAATGAAATAGTAATTTTAACTTTCTAAGAAAGTTAAGTTTAAAATGTTACAAAGTTTCAATAAGTTTTATCGCAAAGACAATTTTAGAAACATAACTTTAAAATTAAGCAAAGCGCAAAATTGGCAAAGTTCCTAAGATATGACAAATGAAATAGTAATTTTAACTTTCTAAGAAAGTTAAGTTTAAAATGTTACAAAATTTCAATAAGTTTTATCGCAAAGACAATTTTAGAAACATAACTTTAAAATTAAGCAAAGCGCAAAATTGGAAAAGTTCCTAAGATATGACAAATGAAATAGTAATTTTAACTTTCTAAGAAAGTTAAGTTTAAAATGTTACAAAGTTTCAATAAGTTTTATCGCAAAGACAATTTTAGAAACATAACTTTAAAATTAAGCAAAGCGCAAAATTGGCAAAGTTCCTAAGATATGACAAATCAAATAGTAATTTGAACTTTCTAAGAAAGTTAAGTTTAAAATGTTACAAAGTTTCAATAAGTTTTATCGCAAAGACAATTTTAGAAACATATCTTTAAAATTAAGCAAAGCGCAAAATTGGCAAAGTTCCTAAGATATGACAAATGAAATAGTAATTTGAACTTTCTAAGAAAGTTAAGTTTAAAATGTTACAAAGTTTCAATAAGTTTTATCGCAAAGACAATTTTAGAAACATAACTTTAAAATTAAGCAAAGCGCAAAATTGGCAAAGTTCCTAAGATATGACAAATGAAATAGTAATTTTAACTTTCTAAGAAAGTTAAGTTTAAAATGTTACAAAGTTTCAATAAGTTTTATCGCAAAGACAATTTTAGAAACATAACTTTAAAATTAAGCAAAGCGCAAAATTGGAAAAGTTCCTAAGATATGACAAATGAAATAGTAATTTTAACTTTCTAAGAAAGTTAAGTTTAAAATGTTACAAAGTTTCAATAAGTTTTATCGCAAAGACAATTTTAGAAACATATCTTTAAAATTAAGCAAAGCGCAAAATTGGCAAAGTTCCTAAGATATGACAAATGAAATAGTAATTTGAACTTTCTAAGAAAGTTAAGTTTAAAATGTTACAAAGTTTCAATAAGTTTTATCGCAAAGACAATTTTAGAAACATAACTTTAAAATTAAGCAAAGCGCAAAATTGGCAAAGTTCCTAAGATATGACAAATGAAATAGTAATTTTAACTTTCTAAGAAAGTTAAGTTTAAAATGTTACAAAGTTTCAATAAGTTTTATCGCAAAGACAATTTTAGAAACATAACTTTAAAATTAAGCAAAGTGCAAAATTGGCAAAGTTTCTAAGATATGACAAATGACAAATGAAATAGTAATTTTAACTTTCTAAGAAAGTTAAGTTTAAAATGTTACAAAGTTTCAATAAGTTTTATCGCAAAGACAATTTTAGAAACATAACTTTAAAATTAAGCAAAGCGCAAAATTGGCAAAGTTCCTAAGATATGACAAATGAAATAGTAATTTTAACTTTCTAAGAAAGTTAAGTTTAAAATGTTACAAAATTTCAATAAGTTTTATCGCAAAGACAATTTTAGAAACATAACTTTAAAATTAAGCAAAGCGCAAAATTGGAAAAGTTCCTAAGATATGACAAATGAAATAGTAATTTTAACTTTCTAAGAAAGTTAAGTTTAAAATGTTACAAAGTTTCAATAAGTTTTATCGCAAAGACAATTTTAGAAACATAACTTTAAAATTAAGCAAAGCGCAAAATTGGCAAAGTTCCTAAGATATGACAAATCAAATAGTAATTTGAACTTTCTAAGAAAGTTAAGTTTAAAATGTTACAAAGTTTCAATAAGTTTTATCGCAAAGACAATTTTAGAAACATATCTTTAAAATTAAGCAAAGCGCAAAATTGGCAAAGTTCCTAAGATATGACAAATGAAATAGTAATTTTAACTTTCTAAGAAAGTTAAGTTTAAAATGTTACAAAGTTTCAATAAGTTTTATCGCAAAGACAATTTTAGAAACATAACTTAAATTAAGCAAAGTGCAAAATTGGCAAAGTTGCTAAGATATGACAAATGAAATAGTAATTTTAACTTTCTAAGAAAGTTAAGTTTAAAATGTTACAAAGTTTCAATAAGTTTTATCGCAAAGACAATTTTAGAAACATACCTTTAAAATTAAGCAAAGCGCAAAATTGGCAAAGTTCCTAAGATATGACAAATGAAATAGTAATTTTAACTTTCTAAGAAAGTTAAGTATAAAATGTTAAAAAGTTTCAATAATTTTTATCTTTAAAATTAAGCAAAGCGCAAAATTGGCAAAGTTCCTAAGATATGACAAATGAAATAGTAATTTTAACTTTCTAAGAAAGTTTAGTTTAAAATGTTACAAAGTTTCAATAAGTTTTATCGCAAAGACAATTTTAGAAACATACCTTTAAAATTAAGCAAAGCGCAAAATTGGCAAAGTTCCCAAGATATGACAAATGAAATAGTAATTTGAACTTTCTAAGAAAGTTAAGTTTAAAATGTTACAAAGTTTCAATAAGTTTTATCGCAAAGACAATTTTAGAAACATAACTTTAAAATTAAGCAAAGCGCAAAATTGGCAAAGTTCCTAAGATATGACAAATCAAATAGTAATTTGAACTTTCTAAGAAAGTTAAGTTTAAAATGTTACAAAGTTTCAATAAGTTTTATCGCAAAGACAATTTTAGAAACATATCTTTAAAATTAAGCAAAGCGCAAAATTGCCAAAGTTCCTAAGATATGACAAATGAAATAGTAATTTGAACTTTCTAAGAAAGTTAAGTTTAAAATGTTACAAAGTTTCAATAAGTTTTATCGCAAAGACAATTTTAGAAACATAACTTTAAAATTAAGCAAAGCGCAAAATTGGAAAAGTTCCTAAGATATGACAAATGAAATAGTAATTTTAACTTTCTAAGAAAGTTAAGTTTAAAATGTTAAAAAGTTTCAATAATTTTTATCTTTAAAATTAAGCAAAGCGCAAAATTGGCAAAGTTCCTAAGATATGACAAATGAAATAGTAATTTTAACTTTCTAAGAAAGTTTAGTTTAAAATGTTACAAAGTTTCAATAAGTTTTATCGCAAAGACAATTTTAGAAACATACCTTTAAAATTAAGCAAAGCGCAAAATTGGCAAAGTTCCCAAGATATGACAAATGAAATAGTAATTTGAACTTTCTAAGAAAGTTAAGTTTAAAATGTTACAAAGTTTCAATAAGTTTTATCGCAAAGACAATTTTAGAAACATAACTTTAAAATTAAGCAAAGCGCAAAATTGGCAAAGTTCCTAAGATATGACAAATCAAATAGTAATTTGAACTTTCTAAGAAAGTTAAGTTTAAAATGTTACAAAGTTTCAATAAGTTTTATCGCAAAGACAATTTTAGAAACATATCTTTAAAATTAAGCAAAGCGCAAAATTGCCAAAGTTCCTAAGATATGACAAATGAAATAGTAATTTTAACTTTCTAAGAAAGTTAAGTTTAAAATGTTACAAAGTTTCAATAAGTTTTATCGCAAAGACAATTTTAGAAACATAACTTTAAAATTAAGCAAAGCGCAAAATTGGAAAAGTTCCTAAGATATGACAAATGAAATAGTAATTTTAACTTTCTAAGAAAGTTAAGTTTAAAATGTTACAAAGTTTCAATAAGTTTTATCGCAAAGACAATTTTAGAAACATAACTTTAAAATTAAGCAAAGCGCAAAATTGGCAAAGTTCCTAAGATATGACAAATGAAATAGTAATTTTAACTTTCTAAGAAAGTTAAGTTTAAAATGTTACAAAGTTTCAATAAGTTTTATCGCAAAGACAATTTTAGAAACATATCTTTAAAATTAAGCAAAGCGCAAAATTGGCAAAGTTCCTAAGATATGACAAATGAAATAGTAATTTTAACTTTCTAAGAAAGTTAAGTTTAAAATGTTACAAAGTTTCAATAAGTTTTATCGCAAAGACAATTTTAGAAACATACCTTTAAAATTAAGCAAAGCGCAAAATTGGCAAAGTTCCTAAGATATGACAAATGAAATAGTAATTTTAACTTTCTAAGAAAGTTAAGTTTAAAATGTTAAAAAGTTTCAATAAGTTTTATCGCAAAGACAATTTTAGAAACATAACTTTAAAATTAAGCAAAGCGCAAAATTGGCAAAGTTCCTAAGATATGACAAATCAAATAGTAATTTGAACTTTCTAAGAAAGTTAAGTTTAAAATGTTACAAAGTTTCAATAAGTTTTATCGCAAAGACAATTTTAGAAACATATCTTTAAAATTAAGCAAAGCGCAAAATTGCCAAAGTTCCTAAGATATGACAAATGAAATAGTAATTTGAACTTTCTAAGAAAGTTAAGTTTAAAATGTTACAAAGTTTCAATAAGTTTTATCGCAAAGACAATTTTAGAAACATAACTTAAATTAAGCAAAGTGCAAAATTGGCAAAGTTGCTAAGATATGACAAATGAAATAGTAATTTTAACTTTCTAAGAAAGTTAAGTTTAAAATGTTACAAAGTTTCAATAAGTTTTATCGCAAAGACAATTTTAGAAACATACCTTTAAAATTAAGCAAAGCGCAAAATTGGCAAAGTTCCTAAGATATGACAAATCAAATAGTAATTTGAACTTTCTAAGAAAGTTAAGTTTAAAATGTTACAAAGTTTCAATAAGTTTTATCGCAAAGACAATTTTAGAAACATATCTTTAAAATTAAGCAAAGCGCAAAATTGGCAAAGTTCCTAAGATATGACAAATCAAATAGTAATTTGAACTTTCTAAGAAAGTTAAGTTTAAAATGTTACAAAGTTTCAATAAGTTTTATCGCAAAGACAATTTTAGAAACATAACTTAAATTAAGCAAAGTGCAAAATTGGCAAAGTTGCTAAGATATGACAAATGAAATAGTAATTTTAACTTTCTAAGAAAGTTAAGTTTAAAATGTTACAAAGTTTCAATAAGTTTTATCGCAAAGACAATTTTAGAAACATACCTTTAAAATTAAGCAAAGCGCAAAATTGGCAAAGTTCCTAAGATATGACAAATGAAATAGTAATTTTAACTTTCTAAGAAAGTTAAGTTTAAAATGTTAAAAAGTTTCAATAATTTTTATCTTTAAAATTAAGCAAAGCGCAAAATTGGCAAAGTTCCTAAGATATGACAAATGAAATAGTAATTTTAACTTTCTAAGAAAGTTTAGTTTAAAATGTTACAAAGTTTCAATAAGTTTTATCGCAAAGACAATTTTAGAAACATACCTTTAAAATTAAGCAAAGCGCAAAATTGGCAAAGTTCCCAAGATATGACAAATGAAATAGTAATTTGAACTTTCTAAGAAAGTTAAGTTTAAAATGTTACAAAGTTTCAATAAGTTTTATCGCAAAGACAATTTTAGAAACATAACTTTAAAATTAAGCAAAGCGCAAAATTGGCAAAGTTCCTAAGATATGACAAATCAAATAGTAATTTGAACTTTCTAAGAAAGTTAAGTTTAAAATGTTACAAAGTTTCAATAAGTTTTATCGCAAAGACAATTTTAGAAACATATCTTTAAAATTAAGCAAAGCGCAAAATTGCCAAAGTTCCTAAGATATGACAAATGAAATAGTAATTTGAACTTTCTAAGAAAGTTAAGTTTAAAATGTTACAAAGTTTCAATAAGTTTTATCGCAAAGACAATTTTAGAAACATACCTTTAAAATTAAGCAAAGCGCAAAATTGGCAAAGTTCCTAAGATATGACAAATAAAATAGTAATTTGAACTTTCTAAGAAAGTTAAGTTTAAAATGTTACAAAGTTTCAATAAGTTTTATCGCAAAGACAATTTTAGAAACATATCTTTAAAATTAAGCAAAGCGCAAAATTGGCAAAGTTGCTAAGATATGACAAATGAAATAGTAATTTGAACTTTCTAAGAAAGTTAAGTTTAAAATGTTACAAAGTTTCAATAAGTTTTATCGCAAAGACAATTTTAGAAACATATCTTTAAAATTAAGCAAAGCGCAAAATTGCCAAAGTTCCTAAGATATGACAAATGAAATAGTAATTTGAACTTTCTAAGAAAGTTAAGTTTAAAATGTTACAAAGTTTCAATAAGTTTTATCGCAAAGACAATTTTAGAAACATAACTTTAAAATTAAGCAAAGCGCAAAATTGGAAAAGTTCCTAAGATATGACAAATGAAATAGTAATTTTAACTTTCTAAGAAAGTTAAGTTTAAAATGTTACAAAGTTTCAATAAGTTTTATCGCAAAGACAATTTTAGAAACATAACTTTAAAATTAAGCAAAGCGCAAAATTGGCAAAGTTCCTAAGATATGACAAATGAAATAGTAATTTTAACTTTCTAAGAAAGTTAAGTTTAAAATGTTACAAAGTTTCAATAAGTTTTATCGCAAAGACAATTTTAGAAACATATCTTTAAAATTAAGCAAAGCGCAAAATTGGCAAAGTTCCTAAGATATGACAAATGAAATAGTAATTTGAACTTTCTAAGAAAGTTAAGTTTAAAATGTTACAAAGTTTCAATAAGTTTTATCGCAAAGACAATTTTAGAAACATAACTTAAATTAAGCAAAGTGCAAAATTGGCAAAGTTGCTAAGATATGACAAATGAAATAGTAATTTTAACTTTCTAAGAAAGTTAAGTTTAAAATGTTACAAAGTTTCAATAAGTTTTATCGCAAAGACAATTTTAGAAACATACCTTTAAAATTAAGCAAAGCGCAAAATTGGCAAAGTTCCTAAGATATGACAAATGAAATAGTAATTTTAACTTTCTAAGAAAGTTAAGTTTAAAATGTTAAAAAGTTTCAATAATTTTTATCTTTAAAATTAAGCAAAGCGCAAAATTGGCAAAGTTCCTAAGATATGACAAATGAAATAGTAATTTTAACTTTCTAAGAAAGTTTAGTTTAAAATGTTACAAAGTTTCAATAAGTTTTATCGCAAAGACAATTTTAGAAACATACCTTTAAAATTAAGCAAAGCGCAAAATTGGCAAAGTTCCCAAGATATGACAAATGAAATAGTAATTTGAACTTTCTAAGAAAGTTAAGTTTAAAATGTTACAAAGTTTCAATAAGTTTTATCGCAAAGACAATTTTAGAAACATAACTTTAAAATTAAGCAAAGCGCAAAATTGGCAAAGTTCCTAAGATATGACAAATCAAATAGTAATTTTAACTTTCTAAGAAAGTTAAGTTTAAAATGTTACAAAGTTTCAATAAGTTTTATCGCAAAGACAATTTTAGAAACATATCTTTAAAATTAAGCAAAGCGCAAAATTGCCAAAGTTCCTAAGATATGACAAATGAAATAGTAATTTGAACTTTCTAAGAAAGTTAAGTTTAAAATGTTACAAAGTTTCAATAAGTTTTATCGCAAAGACAATTTTAGAAACATAACTTTAAAATTAAGCAAAGCGCAAAATTGGCAAAGTTCCTAAGATATGACAAATAAAATAGTAATTTGAACTTTCTAAGAAAGTTAAGTTTAAAATGTTACAAAGTTTCAATAAGTTTTATCGCAAAGACAATTTTAGAAACATATCTTTAAAATTAAGCAAAGCGCAAAATTGGCAAAGTTGCTAAGATATGACAAATGAAATAGTAATTTTAACTTTCTAAGAAAGTTAAGTTTAAAATGTTACAAAGTTTCAATAAGTTTTATCGCAAAGACAATTTTAGAAACATATCTTTAAAATTAAGCAAAGCGCAAAATTGGCAAAGTTCCTAAGATATGACAAATGAAATAGTAATTTTAACTTTCTAAGAAAGTTAAGTTTAAAATGTTACAAAGTTTCAATAAGTTTTATCGCAAAGACAATTTTAGAAACATAACTTTAAAATTAAGCAAAGCGCAAAATTGGCAAAGTTCCTAAGATATGACAAATAAAATAGTAATTTGAACTTTCTAAGAAAGTTAAGTTTAAAATGTTACAAAGTTTCAATAAGTTTTATCGCAAAGACAATTTTAGAAACATATCTTTAAAATTAAGCAAAGCGCAAAATTGACAAAGTTCCTAAGATATGACAAATGAAATAGTAATTTTAACTTTCTAAGAAAGTTAAGTTTAAAATGTTACAAAGTTTCAATAAGTTTTATCGCAAAGACAATTTTAGAAACATATCTTTAAAATTAAGCAAAGCGCAAAATTGACAAAGTTCCTAAGATATGACAAATGAAATAGTAATTTTAACTTTCTAAGAAAGTTAAGTTTAAAATGTTACAAAGTTTCAATAAGTTTTATCGCAAAGACAATTTTAGAAACATAACTTTAAAATTAAGCAAAGTGCAAAATTGGCAAAGTTCCTAAGATATGACAAATGAAATAGTAATTTTAACTTTCTAAGAAAGTTAAGTTTAAAATGTTACAAAGTTTCAATAAGTTTTATCGCAAAGACAATTTTAGAAACATAACTTTAAAATTAAGCAAAGCGCAAAATTGGCAAAGTTCCTAAGATATGACAAATGAAATAATAATTTTAACTTTCTAAGTAAGTTAAGTTTAAAATGTTACAAAGTTTCAATAAGTTACATCTCAAAGATCATTTTAGAAACATAACTTAAAAATTAGGCAAATTGCAAATTCGGCAAAGTTCCTAAGATATGAAAAATGAAATAGTAATTTTAACCTTCTAAGAAAGTTAAGTTTAAAATGTTGCAAAGTTTCAATAAGTTTTATCGCAAAGATAATTATAGAAACATAGCTTTAAAATTAGGCAAAGCGCAAAATTGGCAAAGTTCCTAAGATATGACAAATGAAATAGGAATTTAAACTTTCTAAGAAAGTGAAGTTTAAAATGTTACAAAGTTTCAATAAGTTTAATCGTAAAAAAAATTTTAGAAACATAACTTTAAATTTAGGTAAAGCGCAAAATTGGCAAAGTTCGTAAGATATGACAAATGAAATAGTAAATTTAACTTTCTAAGAAAGTTAAGTTTCAAATGTTACAAAGTTTTAATAATTTTTATCGTAAAAACAATGTTAGAAACATAACTTTAAAAGTAAGTAAAGCACAAATTTGGCAAATTTCATAAGATTTTACAAATGAAATAGTTAAGCTTCAAATGATGCAAAGTTTTAATAATTTTTATTGTAAAGAGAACGTTAGAAACATACCTAGAAATTTAGGAACAGTGTAAAATTGGTGAAGCTAGTAATATCTTACAAACGAAAATAGTAGTTTTTACTTAGTATTAAAGTTAAGTTTGAAATGTTACAATGTATTTATGCATCTTATTTCAAAGATTACACTAGAAATATAACGTAAAAATTAAGAACAGCACAAAATTGGCAAAGTTCATGAAATATTACAAATGGTACTGGTGTTGTATAGCCATATGTTTTTGTCTAAAATTTCCAAGTTCTTTTAAGAAATTGACCTGTGAAGGGTTTTAACTTCTTCATCTTATAGCTAGTGTGTCAAAAGGCACCAATATCACTTCTAAATGCTACTAACTGTACTATATCGCCAGTTTTCAGATGAAAACAAAACTTGAACTAGTGTATGGTGGCCATGTTCTTCTGTGTCAATCCTGTATATGGAGTACTACTATACTCCATAATGAAAGTTAAGCTTCAAATGTTACAAAGTTTTAATAATGAGAACGCTAGAAACATAACTTTAAAATTAGGAAATGTGCAAAATAGGAAAAGTTGATAATATGTAATATATTATCAACTTTTCCTATTTTGCACTGTTAACTTTAGTAACATTACTTTGAAGCACAGAAGTGGGAAAGTTCATCATAGCTTATAAAATGAAGATAGCAAGTTCTATTTCCTAGAAAAGTTAAGTTTGAAATGTTACAATGTATTGGTTATTCTTTTTGCAAAAGAATGCTAGCTACATTTCTTTAAACGTAGGAACAGCGCAAAATTGGCAAAGGTCATAATATCTTATTGGGGCAGATACAAATTTGGACACCTGACACTTCGTACCGATAAAGGCTATGAACTTACATCTCCTGTCAATAGTAACCTTCTATATGTACTGGCTAAAGTAAAAAGTTTAGGTGCTTCTGTTTTACCTTTCAGGAATAGGAGTGATTCATCTCCTGTGACCAAATTAATTAATATTTTTTGCCACTTGTATTTAATATTTGTCCTCGCTTGTTTTCTCAGCCTATTCGATTCGGAAGACTCAGAAACATTCATTGCAAATCACAATGTATATCCCCTAATCTGATATAAAATTTCAGCTCCAAAGTGTTCAAGCAGGTAAGGTTGAAACAGATGATGTTACATACACTTGAAATCTGGCCTTGTGCAAATGCATACTCATGAGAATGTGAATTCACCACGTAGGGTAGTAACCTAGAACTATAAACACTGTTCCAGAGAACCTTTTGCGTTATTGTGAATAAGCTCCTTCATGCATGTTGCAATAAATTTGTAATTTTAAGACCATACATTGTAGACACAAGATTTTTATAGGTTGTCAAGGATTAGCTCGTCTATGCGTCATAAAACTATACTGTTTATAATGTGCGTGATCATGGTATACTCATGCACCTCATGCATGCAGGAGCTTATTCAAATTGTGCAAAAAAAATTCTATTTTCTGTAAAAGTTAAGTTTGAAATGTTGTAAAGTATGCAGAATTCTCTTTGGAAGGATAACGTAAGCAACATTAGAACAGCAGAAAATTGGCAAAGTTCACAGTATCCTTCCAAAAGAGGATATTAACTATTTCTATTTCCCATAAAAGCTAAGTTTGGAATGTTACAAGGTATATTTACAATTCTTTTTGCAAAGATAACGCTAGCAAGATTACTTAAAATTTAGAAACAGCACGAAATTGGCAAAGTTCATAAAATCTTTGAAAATGAAGATTGTAATTTTTAATTCTGTAAAAGTTAAGTTTGAAATCTTGCAAAATATTTACAATTTCTTTGCAAAGATAACTTTAACGAATTGCTTGTCCCGTCTATTTGCACCCCCCCCCCCCCCTCCCCCCACTTGAACGATTTGTTGGTCCCGTCTATTTGTATTTACCCCCCCCAAAGTTAGCCGTTTCGTACCCATCCAAGATTCGAGCGTGCTGAAGTAAGTAATATGAGTCACTTATGAGATTAAGCATGTCTAAACTATAGACGCATTGACGTTATAACAAGAAATACAACTACAGGCAACAACAATGTGTCAGAACTCAAATAAGTCAACGATGACAACTAAACATAAGTGACAAGCGTACCAGTAGCCTTTCTGATCCAATCACAAGCCAGTTTGGCGAATGTTCCCTCACAAATACTGCATGTGGCAACACGTGTCAGAGCGCAAATTAGTAAACAATGTTAGAATGTTATTGTAAACAGTGTTACTGTCTATGTTATTGTACAGTGTTCTAACCAGCCCTTTTAAGGAGGGTGGGCCACCCTCCTTAAAGTTTGACTTAAAACATTTCTTTCTCTAAGTAGAGTCATTCCTTCTTTGTTCAGATACTTTTTTTAGTCAATAGATTAGTTAAAACTGACACTGTGCATGGTGTACACTTGGAGCGAATTTCCTCCATTACAAAATATTAAACTAGTTGTGAACAAAGTTCAGAACCTCGCGATTGTTAAAAGGAATTAAATTCTAAAATAGAAATTGAATTGTATTCAATTCCATTGTGACTGCTGCTTATGAATTCAAAACTGATCGATGTGTGTGCTAATGCCGCTTTGAGTTAATGCTAGATTGAGTGTAATGGTATTATAATGGCCAGCTAGATGCTAAGTTAGCAGTTTTGTTGTTTACTCACTTGCCGCATGCTGCTTGCAAGACACATGCAGTGTGTCTATAGACTACAGTATCAGTCCTCATGAGACAAAATAAGACTGTACAACAGTGTAACGTTAAATTTGTTAATTTTGTGATATTTGACATTCAATTTGGTTGAGTCATGCATCAGTGATTGACACAAAATAATCTGTTCATATTGAATATTATTTCTTCTGGCGTGTTAAATATGCAAAATTACTATAGAACAAGTTATTTTCCAAACTGTCCCATTATTATCTAGTCACATGCCACCAAGTCTGGATTTCCCACTGTTTTCATAACATTTCAGCAAAATTCGTAAACAATGCTTGTTTTGATGCCAATTCTCACCAGTTTCATTGGATCCATGCACAATTGAACCAGATTTGCCTAAATCTCCAGACAACCAAAACATGTTGATGCCCAATTTGACCTATTTCAGCCATACTTGCCCTTTGATGCATAAATAACAATTACTTGAAGGCTACAAGTGTGCAATAGTTACAAATTATTGTTGTTGTTAGAGAATTAGAGGTAACAAATTTGGAGCCTTTAATAGGAAGGGAGCAGTAGAAGCTGAGCTTGAATTGTTTACTGTTTAGATCAGCTGTGGTTTTGGAAACCCTTCAAAAATAATTGGACAGTTTAAAAAATAACCTGTTATAGTCACATTTCATGATTATGCATGATTTAATTGAATTGCAATTGCTTGGTTCAATTTGGTCTGCTTGAACATTTAAATTGGCACTAGCACTAAGCAATGTGACAATCATGTATCACTGCTTGTAATCTGCACAAGATACCAAGTCCCAGTCCATGGTCCTAGAAGTATTATAATTTTGCTTCCTCAAAATAAATACCATATTGTCAATTTATCTGGACTTTGGTGGACCTGGATTTATTTCTGCATCAATATAATTCATGTACCACCACACAACTGCATGAGTGCTAAAAACAAAGTTGCAAACATTAAATCATTTGGTTCTATTAGAACAAGCATGCAGTCCGTTTTCTTCAAAAAGTCTTAGACAATAGAACATACATTACACATTTAACTTGGCAATGCTATAGTCATGCATTAAATTTGTTTCAGAATCTGTGGTGTGTAGCCAATCTGCATGACATTGCATTTAGATGATTCATACATATATGTGCATTTTGTGGATTCAAAGTATTCACGTGGTTGAATTACAGTTGTGACATAGGCTGCTGTGTACAAAGGTTCAAATTTAATTAGGGTTAAATTTGATTTGCTTGATTGCAATGAAATCCATGGTTTCTGCAAAGGGCTGCCTTCAGACAGCCCTTTGCAGAAACCATGGATATCAACCATAACCCTCTATATGTACTGGGTGCAGTTGGAAATTTAGGTGGTTCTGTTGTACCTTTCAGGAATAGGAGCAATTTATCTCCTGTGGCCGAATAAATGAATATTTGGCCGTTTGTATGTAAAATTTGTCCACACTTATTTTCTTAGCCGATTCAATTCGGAAGACTCTAAAATTTTTACAGCAAATCACAATGTACATCCCCTAATTTGATGTAAAATTTCAGCTCCAAAGTGTTCAAGCAGGTTAGGTTAAAACAGATGATGTTACATACACTTGAAATCTGGCCTTGTGCAAATGCATACTCATGAGAATGTGAATTCACCACGTAGGGTGGTAACGTAGAACTATAGACCCTGTGCCAGAGAACCTTTTGCACTATTGTGGATAATCTCCTGTATGCATGTTGCAATGAATTTGTACTTTTATGTATTGTAGACACAAGATTTTTGTTGGTTGTCAAGAATTAGCTGATGTACATAAATCTACTGTTTAATGTGCGTGATCATGGTACTCATGCACCTCATGCATGCAGGAGCTTATTCAAATAGTGCAAAAGGTTCTGGCATAGTGTCTATAGTTCTGGGTTGCCAGCCTATGCAGTGAATTCATGTTCTCATTAGTATAATATTAAATATATACATATAAGCATTTGCACAAGGCCAGATTTCAAGCGTATGTGACATCGTCTGTTATAATCTAACCTACCTGAACACTTTGGAGCTGAACTTTTATACCAAATTAGGGGGCATACATTGTGATTTGCTGTGAATTTTTCAGAGTCTTTTGAATTGGATCGGCTGAGAAAACAAGTGCGGACAAATTTTACATACAAGTGGCCAAATATTCATTTATTCGGCCACAGGAGGTGAATTGCTCCTATTCCTAAAAAGTACAACAGAAGCACCTAAATTTCCAACTACAGCCAGTACATATAGAGGGTTATGGTTGACAGGAATTGTAAGTTCATAGCCTTTATAAGTATGAAGTATCAGGTGGCCAAATTTGTATCCGGCCGAACTGGCATTTTTTACTCTAGCTGGGCGTGGTTGACAAATTCTCGTTCGGAACTGAGCGAGATTAGTCTGCCGGCTACGCCAGACTAGAACGAAATTGGGTCAGCTACGCCAGACCTAGTGCCAGACTAAACCGCAGGATGTTTGCAATTGCAGTAGGACAGCAATTCGCTCAGATATAGAGCTCGCACAGCTCTGCTGTTGAATTGAAACTGTTACTGTTCCTCCTGTTGTGTGGGAAACACGGCGTAGAAAACGATCGATCTTTTTAGTTGTTTCATTGAGAACTCTAGAGCTGGTTTAAGGTGAATCGTAGCCTTTAGAAAAGCTTTTTTTGGTTTAAGGCATCAGAGCTGTTATGTTTTAGGCATAGACTATTGGGTATCCAAAAGCTCGCATTTTAGAGTGCTAATCATTGTTCCTATCTTTTGGTATGGGTCCGCGTCCGCGCGGATGGTCTGCAAAATAGAAAGTACCACTCTCTGTTTCGTTCCTTCTAGGTAGCTCTGGAACCATCTTAATGAAGCCTGACCAAACCCGTAGCTTGTACAATAGCAACTTGTGGAAATACTATCAAACGCCCTGCTCAAATCAATGAATACAGATCCAATAATAGCATCCTAGCATTGCTTACTAACATTCTAACATCGTTTACAACAGGGTGGTCACCAGAGAAAAAAAATGAAAGAGGGTGGCATTTGTGTATAAGCCAATAGTAGGCTAGTGCACAGCTGCCATATATGGGGGGAGGGGGGGGGGGGGGGGGGCAGAGAAACCACATCATTATTCAACAACCACACAAGGATATACAATATATAATATAGTGGCTGTCCATAATGGTATAATACAAATATATGACCTCAGACACGGGATAAAAGGACACATGCAGGTGAATATATGTGTACAGACCAGGCAAGGCAGAAAGAAAACTGAAAGGAAAAGAGAAAAACTTGACAGTGTGACATAACAGTGAAGATCAGGCTAATGACAAAAAAGAAAGAAAGGGAAACAATTGCATACATACACAGACTAGACTAGGTGTATATGGTTATGATTGTTGCCATGTTGTTAGATTCCTGGCAGCAAAAATGTAGTAGCTGCCAGTGATGGCGGCTTTGGATACCTCCAACAGGGTTCTTTTCCTCTGGGCGGCGGTGCTCTTTGGTGCAATGGCTTTGAGTGTGGTGTAGGCATCATTGGTGTGGTTCCCAAGACAGCCAATCTCGTTGGTAAAAAGAGGGCTGAATATCCTTGAGCAGAGAGGTCAGATGTAAGAAGCTGGTAATTTGGCTTGTTCTCTTTCCTGGATCTTGTATTATCCAAACTGCTGGTAGAATTCCAGGGCACAGTGAGCTCAAGAATGGTGACAGTTTAGTCTTCAATCAGTATGATCTCTGGCCTGGCAGTTGTGATGGTGAGGTCTGTGGGCACAGTGGACACAGGGGCTTCACAGGCTCTTTGGTTGGGAAGGTCAGCAAACACTTTTGCTGCTGGGTTGGATTCCCTAATGAAATGTGCCAATTTGGATAACACCCAGTCATGGCGCCAAGTGTACCTGCCATCTTACAATGCTGTGGGACAGCCACTTATTATTATTATTATTATTATTATTATTATGCACAATAATAATATTATGTACAACAAAATTAAACACTTGATACATAGATAGTTAATATACTATACTAGACACAAACACAAACGGAAATTACTAAATACAGATTATTATTACAGACAACACAAAATGAAAGAAAAAAAAAATCATTACACACAAGGCCTAATTAATCAATAGAATCTGGCAGCTCCGATGAGAAATCCATGGTGCCCAGAATCGAAGAGGCATTACCTGTTTGTATGGCCACTGAAAGCCGCTGTAATAGATAGCTGAAGGACTGAGTCTCTCCAGTGGCTGATTTCAATCTTTGGCCAAGGTCATGCAGGAAACACAATGACTCTGGGCCCATTGATCCACAGGTTTCCACTGCAATTGGCTGGAAGCTGTACGACCTGTCAAGGTGCTCGTACTTTCTTGCCTTCTCTCTTTCAGCAATGGCTGCAGCTCCTCCTGCCTCCTTGGCTGCTGCACTTCTGCGGGAGCTGCAGAATGTGTCCACACATGTTGCATCCCACACGAGGAATTTCCCGCCAGACCATGGAACGTGAGTGACCCCATCTGGACGTTTCCCATCCGCTCTGTAAAGTCCAGATGGTTCAAGCCTATTGCTGATGTTGGCAGAGGCCAAAGACCGGTGGATGATGTTATTCAGCATCTGATGGCGGGGAACTCTCCCTTGGCTTGACTGACAGCTCAGACCATGGAGACCCAGATTGTCCACAGGTTTTCCACAACAGGCACAGGTGTGGGGCAGGCACAAGGGTGCACCTACTCTGAGGCCAATGGCGATGCGGACGGTATCATTAGACATGCGAAGGCCCAGGGAAGAGACAGGTAGAGCATTCAACCATGCACCAGACTCAGGTGAGGCTGCTCCCAGCAACCGAGATCTAGAGATGTCATCAGCACAGTGGCTCAAGAGGGTGTCAAACAAGTGCTGGACTGATGGCCGGTCCCAGGATTTTTGTTGGCTTGTGGCATTGGGGAGAGGTGTGTCCTCAGGCAAGGCACTTCTCCACCTGACCAGGGCATAGTCTCTGTCGAGGTATGGGGTGGATTGCAGATGGATAGGAAGGAGTTGCTGCATTAGGTCAGAGGCTCCATCAGCAGATGCCAGGAAGGCAGATGGTGCAAGGATGGAGGCACTCCGAAACCCAAGGCCACCTGATTTAATGGGAAGAGTTGCCTGAAGCCACGAGTTGCCATGGTTGAAATCAATGTTGGTGATCCTAGAAACAGTGGACTTCAGTAGATGGTCCCAGGACTCCAGGAATGGTGAAGAATAAGCAGGTGAGGTGCGGAGGATGTGCAAAAGCTTTGGGATGGAGAAGGAGTGGCGCAGGATGGTGATGGCGTCATGCATTTGAAGGTGACAAAGCCGTTTTCCTATAACATTTAGCTGATGAAGTTGTTCCTCAAAGCAGACTTGAAGTGCCTCACTTCCCAGGGGAGAACCCAACAAAATGGCGTGTGAAGCTTGAACGTACTGCAGGCCTGGAAATGTTGACAGAAGGTGACCAACTGCAGACTCACTGTGAGACACCACCTCAGATTTGTCCACATTCAGGAAAAGTCCTAAGGCTTTTCCCTGATCCTCAATTCTCTGTAAGTCTGCCACAATATCCTCAACACTTCCACCTAACGTACCGTCGTCCAGGTAAAATGCTTTGAATTCGGATGAAAGACTGGATACCATGTTGTGAATGCCCAAGCAAAACAGCATAGGAGCCAGAGGATCTCCCTGCTGAATTCCCTCTGCAGATACCACTTGAGCATCATTCCACATCAGGATGGATGAAGAAGCGTAAGCTGATTGAACATATGGTAGCAGTTCTGGGATGTGATCTTCAACAGCACCCAGTATTTTGTCCCGGCGGATGGAGTTGAATGCATTTCTAAAATCCACTTTTACCAAGGCTTTGTCAGAGGGTAGGGCGTTGAGGTAAACTCTACTGGCATGGATGGCTGCCTCGATACCCCCAGCAATTCCAAAACCCAGTTGGTAGGGGGCTAGCAAATTAGGGATGGTTTCAAGAGCATGTAAGCTGGCACATTTTGAGGCAAGTCTTCTCAGGGTGTAACCTACTGCAATTGGGCGGATGCCCCCACACTTCTTGGTGAGGGCTGTCAAATTTGCACCGAAGAAGAGGGGACGGATGGGAGTGGGAGTTCTGCCCTCAAGAATCAGTGTGATGAGCCCCACTAGGGCTGTCAATAGGGATGTGCCCCCATCACCTGCTGATGGACTGGTAAGGTCTTTTAGGTGCTGAGGGAGAAGGCCATCAGGACCCCCGCCTGAGCCCTTGGGAAAAGATGAGATTACCCTCATGATGATTTGAGTATCAATGTTAAAAGCTAGTGATGATGATGGTTCAAAAGTGGAAATGTTAGAGTCAGGAGGCGGGGCGGGATGCTTTGCCTGGAGGGCTTGTAGGGTCTCCCTACTCGGCTCCGCAATAACGTCCTCACTGCATGCCAACCTGACTGCTCCCCGGTAGTCACCCTCTTCCAGTTTGCTGGAGACTCTGGAGGCCAGATGGTCCATGTGATTGTCCTTTTTGAAAGGTTTGGGACAGTGGGGCCGATTGGCCGGCATCTCAGATGCAGATGATTCCTGGGACACCTGCTTGTTGATCAGGGTGGCCAGACTCCAACGCTTGCCCCCTCTAACAGGTGTGCAAAGGCACTTCTTAGAGAACGAGAGCAGTCTCACCCAAGATTGCAGGTCATTTCGTGAAACAACCTGTTCCACCACATTGGCGAGTTTCCGCGCGACAGTCACCCTTGACAGGCGGGGTACTCGCCTCACGACCTTAATGCGCGTGTTGAGGAGTGAAGTTAGAGACTCGATTTCGCGTGTGGAAGCATCGGGTTGTAGTTGATTGGATTCGGTGGAAGATTGGTGAAATTCGCTAGCTGATTGTTGAGTAGATTCAGTAGATAATTGGTAGGTGGATTCGTTGGTTGATTGGTGCGTTGAATGGTGATCCATAGCAGGTTGTGGAACAGCGGCCGGTGGATGGATTGGAGCGCTGTTGACCGTAGACCCTTGAGCGGTATGTATTGAATTCATGCATCGGTTGGGCTTAATTTTTGACGGCCAGCAATCTATACAGATCTGTCCTCTTTTCACACAAGCGCATCGGACACATCGACCATTCTTCATACAAGAGCAGCACCGCGAAAATGATTGAGAGCGCGGCGCTGCCGCCATCTTGTCACGTCAAATCATATTATTATTATTATTACTATTATTATTATGGCAAAAGCAAAATGAGAAGAAAGGTTATTATTATTTTTATTATTATTATTATACACGTTAATATAATAACTTATTATGGGGCAAAGTGATGAGATACATGAAAAAGTGATAAGTAAATAAAGTACTATTGATATTATATATGATGGTGACACATGCAAGAAACAGGCATGTACAACAAATTAAACACTAGATACACACATGCAGATAATCCATAAATTATTATTATTATATTAGATGATACAATAAAAGAAACAATGCAGTAATAATAAAGAAAAGTATGCACGAAAAAAAAATATGCCAAAAATTATAAGCCTAATCTAAGATGTCAACATCCCCAAGAGGGATGCCAGAAATAGGGAGGGACCCCAGAACCGAGACTGCATTCCCCACCTGAATCGCCATGGAAATCCTCTGAATCAGGAAATCGTGCAATTTTGGCTCCCCTGTGGACATTCTGAGACGTCTACCGAGATGTCTCAGGAAGATCTTTGAAAGAGGGCCAATGGTACCACCAGACTCCACAGCAACAGCTTGAAACTGGTAAAGACGGTCGAGATGTGAGTATTTCTTCACCTTTTCAACTTCAGCATGGGCAGCTGCTCCCCCAGGCTCACTGGATGCTCTGTGGAGGTTGGAAGGACAGAAGGTGTCCACACAGGTGGCATCCCACACAAGGAACTTCCCCTCTGTCCAAGGGACCATAGTCATACCATCTGGGCGTTTTCCAACTGAGCGGTGAAGGCCAGATGGCTCCAATCGAGAGGGAATCTTGGCAGCAACCAAAGAGCGATGAATGATATCATTTAAGGCATTGTGCCGGGAGATCCGCCCCTGGCTTGACCTGCAGCTCAGGCCATGGCGGGCTTGATGGTCTACATCTTTGCCACAGTGAGTGCAGGTGTGGGGTTGGAGTATTGGAGCACCTAATCTCAAACCTATTATTATTATTATTATTATTATTATTATTATTATTATTATATGCTTTACAGCCAAAGGGAAGTGTGTAATAATGTTATATTGATGAGGCACAAGTGGGAGTAAATGTGAGTGGTATGGCTGATGGTCTACCATCAACATGTGATGGAGTCAGTACAACATAACAGGTCAAAAGAAGAATGCATGGCTCGTGCATGCATTACAAAACATATATATGCAAAAGCAAATAATGAATACTTAGTCTAATGTATTTGTACAGTGGAAAAATTGTATGCAATCAAGGGTGTATGCTGTGGAGACCCATTAATTTACAGAAAGCAATGGTGACTTACATTTTATTTGAGAGGTGTATAGATGCTAAAATTATAGAAATTAATTGGTTGGGATTTAATGACAATGTGGGCATGGACATATATAGTGGTATATGCATGTATTATTAGGGTTAAAGTTCACAATGAAGTGCTGCCACAAGAATGTGGTGATTGTCTCTTTGATACTGGGAAAGGGTTCATTCAAATCAATAGTTGGTATAGAGTTCCACAGCTTTAAATCCGATTGAAGTAATAGTGCCTGAAGGTTGATGTTCGTGAGAATTGTTGAATCATTTTGCTGTTTGTGGTTAGCCTTGTACTTGAGGAAGCAAATGATATATACTCCTGAATGTTAAAATTTGGTGATGGGTTTTTTAGGGATTTGACAGTGAATAATATGTCCTGTAGCTCGAAGTAGTACATGATTGGCAGAAAATGTAGCTTTGTTAATCTCTGTCTGTAGTCTGATGTGAAATCTGAGAGAATGAGTTTAGTGGCTCGCTTTTGTATGGATTCAATAGCTTTGATGTCCTTTATAATAGTAGTGGTCTCCAGAGTTGAGAACAGTATGTAATTTTCGATTTGACTAACATCAGGTATAGGTTTTTCCTTATTATAACTGTAGATGTGTATGAATGAATTGATCGCCTAATATATCCAAGGGTATGATATGCTCTTCTATAAATTTGTTGTATGTGGTGAGACCATGTGAGATCTGATGAGATGAGAATTCCAAGATCAATTTACTTACAGAGTACTTTGATAGGTTGATTGTTCATAAAGTACAAGGAGCTAGCTTTGTTTGAATGCCTTAGTGAGAAGTGAACACATGAACACTTAGACTCATTGAGAAGGATTAGCCATTGGCTGCGCCATTTGCCTACCTCAGGCAGGACGTCCTGCAGACAAGATCTGTTTAATTGTCTGTCGTTGGATTCGGTTAATTTCGTGTCATCTGCATACATGTATATTTTGGATGAAGTGATATAGTTTGGTAGGTCATTTATATACCTATTGGGCGTGACTGTAAACTCCGGGCCATCGAATATCTACTCTACCTGATGTCCCATCAATCTAGCCAGCTACTCAATGATGCTCTCCAGTTGTCAATTTCACTAGCTGAAAAGGAACTGAACTCCTGGTTCTATCAAATCATTGCATATATCTCCACTTTGGGCCTGCAATGCATGCTCCTACAATCGTATTCCTCCAATCCAAGAAATAACCTATAGAATTAACGACATTTTTACACAAGATTTACTGTATAGAATAGACAACCAAGCAGGAGTAACAACATCTGGGGGGAACAAGCTCAGATTTTACTCTACAATTACGCATCAAGTGCACCAAATGGCTGATTACTTACTGACAATCGAGAACTTTAGCACCAGGAGACTATTCACACGTTTTAGAATCAGCAACCATAACTTGATGATTGAAAAGGGTAGACATCACTCACCTCCATTGGCAATCAAGGATCGGGTTTGCCCATTGTGCCACACGGGAGAGGTAGAAGACGAAGTGCATTTCTTGTTGGTCTGCCCCCTCTATGATTCCCTAAGAGAACAATTTCTCCCTGAGGTTTCCAGTCAATCCCATGGTGAGTGGCGGGTGGCAGTTCGAAACTTGTTCAGAGATCAAGGTACACTTCCAGTAGCAAAATTTATACAAACTGCTATGGCCACCAGAGAACGTTTGCTGTCATCCAGACTCTAAGTCAACTATATATATATATATAATATATATATATATATAATAGCATATATGGCGTTATATGTTTACTTTTAATTTCTTGGCATTATACAAGCCAAAAGGTGTCCGTAAATTCTATTTTATTTATTATTTGTTAGGGCTATAGTTTTACTTTATTATTTTACATTAATTTCCTGTATAGGCTTGTGCATACATGTTCATTTCCATGCATCCACCACAGAGCTGTGTTTTAAAATGTAGGTCACACTTGTTCTTTTTGATTTTTCAGCGTGAAGGTGCCCCTGCAGACATGTCGGGTTCTGCGCCCATTCGACTTGTGGTAATTTACATTTTGCTTTTTAGACTTTATTGTCAATCATAATGTACATGTGCTTTATGATGGGCTCACAAGACATACACTTTTATTTGCATGCAAATTATTTCATTGTGAATTTTGAGTTCATTTAGTAGTTGTTTTTGCTCACATGTGTGTCATTTTTTTTGTTTTTCCCACACTGTACTGCTTGCATGGTAATGTGCAGCAAGTTTAAGGTCAAAGGGCCATTTTGGCCTAATACGACCTAATAATAATAATAATAATAATAATATATAGATGAGAAAGAGTAGAGGACCGAGGATATTACCCTGAGGGACACCAGATCTTACAGGTAGGATTGGGGATTGAGTGTCATCTACTTGGACAAAGTGGGTACGTCCTTCAAGGTAAGATTTGAACCATGCAGGACCAGAGTGGGCCTGTTATTCCAAAATGCCAGAGTTTGTGCAACAGTTCGGGGTGGGGGATACAATCGAATGCTTTGCTAAAATCAAGATAAATCGCATCTGAGTTGAGGTCATGATCAGCTTGAGAGTATATGTGATGATATGATGCCAGGATTTGCTATAGACATGATCTGTTTGGGAGAAAGCCATATTGATGTTTACTGATATGTGGCTGTATGAAATCAATGATCTTTTTGTATATGATGCACTCTAGGACTTTAGGAACTATATTTAGCAATGAGATAGGTCTGTAGTTGGTGACATCAGATCTGCTACCACTTATGTGTATAGGACAAAGCTTGTGTACTTTCCATTCTGTTAGAATATGACAGTTTTTAATACTTGAGTGAAATAGATGAGCTAAATGTTGAAGTAAGGCTAGGGAGCAGTTCTTCAATATAAAAGGGCATATATTATCATTGCCAGGTGCTTTGTTTGTGTTTCACTTAATATGTGATGTGCATTGCAAGCGAGGAGTTGCACAAAGGGCACTTCTTGCATAAGGAGTAGCCCCATCTCACCATGGAGAGGGTATGCAATCCTAGCTAGCACGGAGTACAAAGGAGATCTGGCCGGCAGGCATTCCTGATAGGAGGCGCTGCCATAGGTGATCATGATGTTTTCACTTCTATATTATTTAATATTTTGTAATGGAGGGGGGGGGCACATCATTGAATTATAGATCATGTAATAATGGTGTGATACAAAAAAGAGCCTAGGACTCAGGGGAAAATACAGGTGAAGGCTGTACACAGACCCTGGCAAGGCAAAAACTACACATTAATGCATGGAGAGTGATACATTAAGAGATACGTGAGAGAGAGACTACGAACATACTATACTACTGAGCAGATAAGAGCACACTAATTAATAATAAAGACATATAGGAAGGTTATATGCACCACTGGTTGACAGGCCGAGCCTTAAAGATGGTATGGCTACCAGCAATGGCGGCTTTTGCAGCTTGTTGAAGTACATCTCGGCTGTCTTTGGATGATGAGGAAGGTGCAGCTGTCTTAAGTGTGGAGTAGGTGTCGTTTGTGTAGTGACCCAGGCAACCAATCTCGGTGGTGAGGAGATTCACCTTGAATCCCTTAGCATGTAAATCTGATGCAAGGAAGTGGTAGCTAACCTCGGTCTGCTTTCTGACTCTTGCATTTACAATACTGGAAGAAGAGTTCCATGGCACAGTGAGTTCCAGGATGGTGGCTAGCTTGCCTTGGATGATGAAGATGTCAGGTCAAGCTGAGGTGCTGATAACAGATGGTGGGACAGTAGAGGGTGGTTGTTCGACAGCACGGTGGTTAGGCAAGTCTGCAAAGATTTTTGCAGATGGGATAAACTACTGAAGAAAGGGAATAAGCTCAGCTAGCACTAGGTCATGGCGATACGTGTACCGACCCTCGGACAAGCTGACAGAACAGCTGCTGAGTATATGTTGAGCTTTGCAGTGTGGGTAGCTGCATAGCGGGCATTTCCTAATTGGCAAGTAGCCCCAACGTGCTAGGGAGGATGGGCTGGGCAAACAGTCACAGCTGGCTCTAAGAATGAAAGAGAGGTGGCCTTCAGGCATTCCTAAAAGGAGACGTTGCCACAGGTGGTCTTCAGAGCCAAGTGGAAGAAAATCCAAGAGCTTAGATTGCACTTCTAACTGTTGAAGGTGGGATTCCCAGTAGGCTGAATACTTCCTTGCAATGGACTTTTTGCAGGTAGATAGTACACCATGCACAGTGTCAGTTTTACCTAATCTATTGACTAAAAATGTATTTGAACAAGGAAGAAATGACTCTACTTTAAGAAAAAAATGTTTTAAGCCAAACTTTAAGGAGGGTGGGCCACCCTCCTTAAAAGGGCTGGTTAGAACACTGTACAATAACATAGACAAAAACCCTGTTTACAACAACATTCTAACATTGTTTACTAATTTGCGCTCGGACACGTGTTGCCACATGCAGTATTTGTGAGGGAACATTCGCCAAACTGGCTTGTGATTGGATCAGAAAGGCTACTGGTACGCTTGTCACTTATGTTTAGTTGTCATCGTTTACTTATTTGCGTTCTGACACATTGTTGTTGCCTGTAGTTATATTTCTTGTTATAACGTCAATGCGTCTATAGTTTAGACATGTTTAATCTCATAAGTGACTTATATCACTTACTTGAGCACGCTCGAATCTTGGATAGGTACGAAACGGCTTGTCATGCGATAATTGGTCCTGGCCAAAAGTGGTCCCCTGGACTATTTTTAGCTGCCCAAAGGGGTCCTGCTGGACAAGTTTTAGTTGCCAAAAGTGGTCCCCCTTTGCCAATAACTGGTCCTAGAGAGCTCGAGGACGATGCTTGGCACCACTTTTGGCACGCAAAAACTAGTCCAAGATACCTATAAAAGTGGTTTACATTAATACTTTTTACTTTTTAGCAAAAACAATTTAGTACTAGCATACGTAGATACTAGAAAACACGCTACTAGCTATATTAATATTATAATGCTGTTTTTTATCAATGTATAAATGAATTAAGTGTGTGTGTGTGTTTGTGTGTGTGTGTATGTGTCTGTCTGCCTGTCTGTCTGTCTGTCTGTCTCTCTCTCTCTCTCTCTCTCTCTCTCTCTCTCTCTCTCTCTCTCTCTCTCTCTCTCTCTCTCTCTCTCTCTCTCTCTCTCTCCCTCTCCCTCTCCCTCTCTCTCTCTCTCTCTCTCCCTCTCCCTCTGTGTTTGCATGTGTGTGTGTGTGTGTGTGTGTGTGTGTGCGTGTGTGTGTGTGCATGTGTGTGTGTATGTGTGTGTGTGTGTGTGTGTGTGTGTGTGTGTGTTTGTGTGTGTGATATACTTCACAGTTTTTCAACAATTTAAAATATAATAACACTACATAAAAATACATAAAGATAAAATAATAAGTACTATAATATTATTATAGACTAAAATAAAACTAAAATGCCGAACGAGGCAAGAGCCCTCCTCTTATAGTTAGTGCTTAGGATAAACTATAGCCAGTAAACATTCTCAGTGATGTCAGAAGAAAATGGCATATACTTTGGCGATATCGCTACCAGAGGATAGAAGCCACTCGCATGAAAGACAGCACAGGATAAAAAAGATTTATTGCACAAATATAATAGTTACTAATATGGGGACATAAATTTCTCTCTGGACAACATTCGGGGTAATTTAACCCAGGCTGTGATACCGGACTAGTTTTTGCACATTCTAACTTTGGGGGGTATACTAGCTATAAGATGAAGTAGTTAAAACCCTTTGTAGGCCAATTTCTCTGCAGAACTTCGAAAATTTAGACAAAAATGTTTGGCTACGCAACACCAGTAGAAATGGTAATATGTTCTGAACTTTGCCAAATTTGTGCTATTCTTAATTTTAAAGTTATATTTCTAGAGTAATCTTTGAAACTTAACTTTCTTAGAAAGTTCAAATTACTATTTCATTTGTCATATCTTAGGAACTTTGCCAATTTTGCGCTTTGCCTAATTTTAAAGTTATATTTCTAAAATTGTCTTTGCGATAAAACTTATTGAAACTTTGTAACATTTTAAACTTCACTTTCTTAGAAAGTTAAAACTACTATTTCATTTGTCATATCTTAGGAAATTTGCAA
>CAUJGJ010000304.1:442000-529000 GCA_963170055.1 Halisarca cf. caerulea | reverse complement strand
ATTTTGCACTTTGCCTTATTTTAAAGTTATGTTTCTAAAATGATCTTTAAGATAAAACTTGTTGAAACTTTGTAACATTTCAAACTTAACTTTCTTAGAAAGTTAAAATTACTATTTCATTTGTCATATCTTAGGAACTTTGCCAATTTTGAATTTTGCTTGATTTTAACGTTATGTTTCTAAAATTGTTTTTTCAATAAAACTTATTGAAACTTTATAACATTTTAAACTTAACTTTCTTAGAAAGTTCAAATTACTATTTCATTTGTCATATCTTAGGAACTTTGCCAATTTTGCGCTTTGCTGAATTTTAAAGGTAATTTTCTAAAATTGTCTTTGCGATAAAACTTATTGAAACTTTGTAACATTTTAAACTTAACCTTCTTAGAAAGTTCAAATTACTATTTCATTTGTCATATCTTAGGAACTTTGCCAATTTTGCGCTTTGCTTAATTTTAAAGTTATGTTTCTAAAATTGTCTTTGCGATAAAACTTATTGAAACTTTGTAACATTTTAAACTTAACTTTCTTAGAAAGTTCAAATTACTATTTCATTTGTCATATCTTAGGAACTTTGCCAATTTTGCGCTTTGCTTAATTTTAAAGTTATGTTTCTAAAATTGTCTTTGCGATAAAACTTATTGAAACTTTGTAACATTTTAAACTTAACCTTCTTAGAAAGTTCAAATTACTATTTCATTTGTCATATCTTAGGAACTTTGCCAATTTTGCGCTTTGCTTAATTTTAAAGTTATGTTTCTAAAATTGTCTTTGCGATAAAACTTATTGAAACTTTGTAACATTTTAAACTTAACCTTCTTAGAAAGTTCAAATTACTATTTCATTTGTCATATCTTAGGAACTTTGCCAATTTTGCGCTTTGCTTAATTTTAAAGTTATGTTTCTAAAATTGTCTTTGCGATAAAACTTATTGAAACTTTGTAAGATTTTAAACTTAACTTTCTTAGAAAGTTCAAATTACTATTTCATTTGTCATATCTTAGGAACTTTGCCAATTTTGCGCTTTGCTTAATTTTAAAGTTATGTTTCTAAAATTGTCTTTGCGATAAAACTTATTGAAACTTTGTAACATTTTAAACTTAACTTTCTTAGAAAGTTAAAATTGCTATTTCATTTGTCATATCTTAGGAACTTTGCCAATTTTGCGCTTTGCTTAATTTTAAAGTTATGTTTCTAAAATTGTCTTTGCGATAAAACTTATTGAAACTTTGTAACATTTTAAACTTAACTTTCTTAGAAAGTTCAAATTACTATTTCATTTGTCATATCTTAGGAACTTTGCCAATTTTGCGCTTTGCTTAATTTTAAAGTTATGTTTCTAAAATTGTCTTTGCGATAAAACTTATTGAAACTTTGTAACATTTTAAACTTAACTTTCTTAGAAAGTTAAAATTACTATTTCATTTGTCATATCTTAGGAACTTTGCCAATTTTGCGCTTTGCTAAATTTTAAAGGTAATTTTCTAAAATTGTCTTTGCGATAAAACTTATTGAAACTTTGTAACATTTTAAACTTAACTTTCTTAGAAAGTTAAAATTACTATTTCATTTGTCATATCTTAGGAACTTTGCCAATTTTGCGCTTTGCTTAATTTTAAAGTTATGTTTCTAAAATTGTCTTTGCGATAAAACTTATTGAAACTTTGTAACATTTTAAACTTAACTTTCTTAGAAAGTTCAAATTACTATTTCATTTGTCATATCTTAGGAACTTTGCCAATTTTGCGCTTTGCTTAATTTTAAAGTTATGTTTCTAAAATTGTCTTTGCGATAAAACTTATTGAAACTTTGTAACATTTTAAACTTAACTTTCTTAGAAAGTTAAAATTACTATTTCATTTGTCATATCTTAGGAAGTTTGCCAATTTTGCGCTTTGCTTAATTTTAAAGTTATGTTTCTAAAATTGTCTTTGCGATAAAACTTATTGAAACTTTGTAACATTTTAAACTTAACTTTCTTAGAAAGTTAAAATTACTATTTCATTTGTCATATCTTAGGAACTTTGCCAATTTTGCGCTTTGCTTAATTTTAAAGTTATGTTTCTAAAATTGTCTTTGCGATAAAACTTATTGAAACTTTGTAACATTTTAAACTTAACTTTCTTAGAAAGTTCAAATTACTATTTCATTTGTCATATCTTAGGAACTTTGCCAATTTTGCGCTTTACTGAATTTTAAAGTTATGTTTCTAAAATTGTCTTTGCGATAAAACTTATTGAAACTTTGTAACATTTTAAACTTAACTTTCTTAGAAAGTTCAAATTACTATTTCATTTGTCATATCTTAGGAACTTTGCCAATTTTGCGCTTTACTGAATTTTAAAGGTAATTTTCTAAAATTGTCTTTGCGATAAAACTTATTGAAACTTTGTAACATTTTAAACTTAACTTTCTTAGAAAGTTCAAATTACTATTTCATTTGTCATATCTTAGGAACTTTGCCAATTTTGCGCTTTGCTTAATTGTAACGTTATGTTTCTAAAATTGTCTTTGCGATAAAACTTATTGAAACTTTGTAACATTTTAAACTTAACTTTCTTAGAAAGTTAAAATTGCTATTTCATTTGTCATATCTTAGGAACTTTGCCAATTTTGCGCTTTACTGAATTTTAAAGGTAATTTTCTAAAATTGTCTTTGCGATAAAACTTATTGAAACTTTGTAACATTTTAAACTTAACTTTCTTAGAAAGTTCAAATTACTATTTCATTTGTCATATCTTAGGAACTTTGCCAATTTTGCGCTTTGCTTAATTGTAACGTTATGTTTCTAAAATTGTCTTTGCGATAAAACTTATTGAAACTTTGTAACATTTTAAACTTAACTTTCTTAGAAAGTTCAAATTACTATTTCATTTGTCATATCTTAGGAACTTTGCCAATTTTGCGCTTTGCTTAATTTTAAAGTTATGTTTCTAAAATTGTCTTTGCGATAAAACTTATTGAAACTTTGTAACATTTTAAACTTAACTTTCTTAGAAAGTTCAAATTACTATTTCATTTGTCATATCTTAGGAACTTTGCCAATTTTGCGCTTTGCTTAATTTTAAAGTTATGTTTCTAAAATTGTCTTTGCGATAAAACTTATTGAAACTTTGTAACATTTTAAACTTAACTTTCTTAGAAAGTTAAAATTACTATTTCATTTGTCATATCTTAGGAACTTTGCCAATTTTGCGCTTTGCTGAATTTTAAAGTTATGTTTCTAAAATTGTCTTTGCGATAAAACTTATTGAAACTTTGTAACATTTTAAACTTAACTTTCTTAGAAAGTTAAAATTACTATTTCATTTGTCATATCTTAGGAACTTTGCCAATTTTGCGCTTTGCTGAATTTTAAAGGTAATTTTCTAAAATTGTCTTTGCGATAAAACTTATTGAAACTTTGTAACATTTTAAACTTAACTTTCTTAGAAAGTTGAAATTACTATTTCATTTGTCATATCTTAGGAAGTTTGCCAATTTTGCGCTTTGCTTAATTTTAAAGTTATGTTTCTAAAATTGTCTTTGCGATAAAACTTATTGAAACTTTGTAACATTTTAAACTTAACTTTCTTAGAAAGTTCAAATTACTATTTCATTTGTCATATCTTAGGAACTTTGCCAATTTTGCGCTTTGCTTAATTTTAAAGTTATGTTTCTAAAATTGTCTTTGCGATAAAACTTATTGAAACTTTGTAACATTTTAAACTTAACTTTCTTAGAAAGTTCAAATTACTATTTCATTTGTCATATCTTAGGAACTTTGCCAATTTTGCGCTTTGCTTAATTTTAAAGGTAATTTTCTAAAATTGTCTTTGCGATAAAACTTATTGAAACTTTGTAACATTTTAAACTTAACTTTCTTAGAAAGTTAAAATTGCTATTTCATTTGTCATATCTTAGGAACTTTGCCAATTTTGCGCTTTGATTAATTTTAAAGTTATGTTTCTAAAATTGTCTTTGCGATAAAACTTATTGAAACTTTGTAACATTTTAAACTTAACTTTCTTATAAAGTTCAAATTACTATTTCATTTGTCATATCTTAGGAACTTTGCCAATTTTGCGCTTTGCTTAATTTTAAAGTTATGTTTCTAAAATTGTCTTTGCGATAAAACTTATTGAAACTTTGTAACATTTTAAACTTAACTTTCTTAGAAAGTTAAAATTACTATTTCATTTGTCATATCTTAGGAACTTTGCCAATTTTGCGCTTTGCTAAATTTTAAAGGTAATTTTCTAAAATTGTCTTTGCGATAAAACTTATTGAAACTTTGTAACATTTTAAACTTAACTTTCTTAGAAAGTTAAAATTACTATTTCATTTGTCATATCTTAGGAACTTTGCCAATTTTGCGCTTTGCTTAATTTTAAAGGTAATTTTCTAAAATTGTCTTTGCGATAAAACTTATTGAAACTTTGTAACATTTTAAACTTAACTTTCTTAGAAAGTTCAAATTACTATTTCATTTGTCATATCTTAGGAACTTTGCCAATTTTGCGCTTTGCTTAATTTTAAAGTTATGTTTCTAAAATTGTCTTTGCGATAAAACTTATTGAAACTTTGTAACATTTTAAACTTAACTTTCTTAGAAAGTTCAAATTACTATTTCATTTGTCATATCTTAGGAACTTTGCCAATTTTGCGCTTTGCTGAATTTTAAAGGTAATTTTCTAAAATTGTCTTTGCGATAAAACTTATTGAAACTTTGTAACATTTTAAACTTAACTTTCTTAGAAAGTTCAAATTACTATTTCATTTGTCATATCTTAGGAACTTTGCCAATTTTGCGCTTTGCTTAATTTTAAAGTTATGTTTCTAAAATTGTCTTTGCGATAAAACTTATTGAAACTTTGTAACATTTTAAACTTAACTTTCTTAGAAAGTTAAAATTACTATTTCATTTGTCATATCTTAGGAACTTTGCCAATTTTGCGCTTTGCTGAATTTTAAAGGTAATTTTCTAAAATTGTCTTTGCGATAAAACTTATTGAAACTTTGTAACATTTTAAACTTAACTTTCTTAGAAAGTTAAAATTGCTATTTCATTTGTCATATCTTAGGAACTTTGCCAATTTTGCGCTTTGCTTAATTTTAAAGTTATGTTTCTAAAATTGTCTTTGCGATAAAACTTATTGAAACTTTGTAACATTTTAAACTTAACTTTCTTAAAAAGTTCAAATTACTATTTCATTTGTCATATCTTAGGAACTTTGCCAATTTTGCGCTTTACTGAATTTCAAAGTTATGTTTCTAAAATTGTCTTTGCGATAAAACTTATTGAAACTTTGTAACATTTTAAACTTAACTTTCTTAGAAAGTTCAAATTACTATTTCATTTGTCATATCTTACGAACTTTGCCAATTTTGCGCTTTACTGAATTTTAAAGGTAATTTTCTAAAATTGTCTTTGCGATAAAACTTATTGAAACTTTGTAACATTTTAAACTTAACTTTCTTAGAAAGTTCAAATTACTATTTCATTTGTCATATCTTAGGAACTTTGCCAATTTTGCGCTTTGCTTAATTGTAACGTTATGTTTCTAAAATTGTCTTTGCGATAAAACTTATTGAAACTTTGTAACATTTTAAACTTAACTTTCTTAGAAAGTTAAAATTACTATTTCATTTGTCATATCTTAGGAACTTTGCCAATTTTGCGCTTTGCTTAATTTTAAAGTTATGTTTCTAAAATTGTCTTTGCGATAAAACTTATTGAAACTTTGTAACATTTTAAACTTAACTTTCTTAGAAAGTTCAAATTACTATTTCATTTGTCATATCTTAGGAACTTTGCCAATTTTGCGCTTTACTGAATTTTAAAGTTATGTTTCTAAAATTGTCTTTGCGATAAAACTTATTGAAACTTTGTAACATTTTAAACTTAACTTTCTTAGAAAGTTCAAATTACTATTTCATTTGTCATATCTTAGGAACTTTGCCAATTTTGCGCTTTACTGAATTTTAAAGGTAATTTTCTAAAATTGTCTTTGCGATAAAACTTATTGAAACTTTGTAACATTTTAAACTTAACTTTCTTAGAAAGTTCAAATTACTATTTCATTTGTCATATCTTAGGAACTTTGCCAATTTTGCGCTTTGCTTAATTGTAACGTTATGTTTCTAAAATTGTCTTTGCGATAAAACTTATTGAAACTTTGTAACATTTTAAACTTAACTTTCTTAGAAAGTTCAAATTACTATTTCATTTGTCATATCTTAGGAACTTTGCCAATTTTGCGCTTTACTGAATTTTAAAGGTAATTTTCTAAAATTGTCTTTGCGATAAAACTTATTGAAACTTTGTAACATTTTAAACTTAACTTTCTTAGAAAGTTCAAATTACTATTTCATTTGTCATATCTTAGGAACTTTGCCAATTTTGCGCTTTGCTTAATTGTAACGTTATGTTTCTAAAATTGTCTTTGCGATAAAACTTATTGAAACTTTGTAACATTTTAAACTTAACTTTCTTAGAAAGTTCAAATTACTATTTCATTTGTCATATCTTAGGAACTTTGCCAATTTTGCGCTTTGCTTAATTTTAAAGGTAATTTTCTAAAATTGTCTTTGCGATAAAACTTATTGAAACTTTGTAACATTTTAAACTTAACTTTCTTAGAAAGTTAAAATTACTATTTCATTTGTCATATCTTAGGAACTTTGCCAATTTTGCGCTTTGCTGAATTTTAAAGGTAACTTTCTAAAATTGTCTTTGCGATAAAACTTATTGAAACTTTGTAACATTTTAAACTTAACTTTCTTAGAAAGTTCAAATTACTATTTCATTTGTCATATCTTAGGAACTTTGCCAATTTTGCGCTTTGCTTAATTTTAAACATATGTTTCTAAAATTGTCTTTGCGATAAAACTTATTGAAACTTTGTAACATTTTAAACTTAACTTTCTTAGAAAGTTCAAATTACTATTTCATTTGTCATATCTTAGGAACTTTGCCAATTTTGCGCTTTGCTGAATTTTAAAGGTAACTTTCTAAAATTGTCTTTGCGATAAAACTTATTCAAACTTTGTAACATTTTAAACTTAACTTTCTTAGAAAGTTCAAATTACTATTTCATTTGTCATATCTGAGGAACTTTGCCAATTTTGCGCTTTGCTTAATTTTAAACATATGTTTCTAAAATTGTCTTTGCGATAAAACTTATTGAAACTTTGTAACATTTTAAACTTAACTTTCTTAGAAAGTTAAAATTACTATTTCATTTGTCATATCTTAGGAACTTTGCCAATTTTGCGCTTTGCTGAATTTTAAAGGTAATTTTCTAAAATTGTCTTTGCGATAAAACTTATTGAAACTTTGTAACATTTTAAACTTAACTTTCTTAGAAAGTTCAAATTACTATTTCATTTGTCATATCTTAGGAACTTTGCCAATTTTGCGCTTTGCTTAATTTTAAAATTATGTTTCTAAAATTGTCTTTGCGATAAAACTTATTGAAACTTTGTAACATTTTAAACTTAACTTTCTTAGAAAGTTCAAATTACTATTTCATTTGTCATATCTTAGGAACTTTGCCAATTTTGCGCTTTGCTGAATTTTAAAGGTAACTTTCTAAAATTGTCTTTGCGATAAAACTTATTCAAACTTTGTAACATTTTAAACTTAACTTTCTTAGAAAGTTCAAATTGCTATTTCATTTGTCATATCTTAGGAACTTTGCCAATTTTGCGCTTTGCTTAATTTTAAAGTTATGTTTCTAAAATTGTCTTTGCGATAAAACTTATTGAAACTTTGTAACATTTTAAACTTAACTTTCTTAGAAAGTTCAAATTACTATTTCATTTGTCATATCTTAGGAACTTTGCCAATTTTGCGCTTTGCTGAATTTTAAAGGTAACTTTCTAAAATTGTCTTTGCGATAAAACTTATTCAAACTTTGTAACATTTTAAACTTAACTTTCTTAGAAAGTTCAAATTACTATTTCATTTGTCATATCTGAGGAACTTTGCCAATTTTGCGCTTTGCTTAATTTTAAACATATGTTTCTAAAATTGTCTTTGCGATAAAACTTATTGAAACTTTGTAACATTTTAAACTTAACTTTCTTAGAAAGTTAAAATTACTATTTCATTTGTCATATCTTAGGAACTTTGCCAATTTTGCGCTTTGCTGAATTTTAAAGGTAATTTTCTAAAATTGTCTTTGCGATAAAACTTATTGAAACTTTGTAACATTTTAAACTTAACTTTCTTAGAAAGTTCAAATTACTATTTCATTTGTCATATCTTAGGAACTTTGCCAATTTTGCGCTTTGCTTAATTTTAAAATTATGTTTCTAAAATTGTCTTTGCGATAAAACTTATTGAAACTTTGTAACATTTTAAACTTAACTTTCTTAGAAAGTTCAAATTACTATTTCATTTGTCATATCTTAGGAACTTTGCCAATTTTGCGCTTTGCTGAATTTTAAAGGTAACTTTCTAAAATTGTCTTTGCGATAAAACTTATTCAAACTTTGTAACATTTTAAACTTAACTTTCTTAGAAAGTTCAAATTGCTATTTCATTTGTCATATCTTAGGAACTTTGCCAATTTTGCGCTTTGCTTAATTTTAAAGTTATGTTTCTAAAATTGTCTTTGCGATAAAACTTATTGAAACTTTGTAACATTTTAAACTTAACTTTCTTAGAAAGTTCAAATTACTATTTCATTTGTCATATCTTAGGAACTTTGCCAATTTTGCGCTTTGCTTAATTTTAAACATATGTTTCTAAAATTGTCTTTGCGATTAAACTTATTGAAACTTTGTAACATTTTAAACTTAACTTTCTTAGAAAGTTAAAATTACTATTTCATTTGTCATATCTTAGGAACTTTGCCAATTTTGCGCTTTGCTTAATTTTAAACATATGTTTCTAAAATTGTCTTTGCGATTAAACTTATTGAAACTTTGTAACATTTTAAACTTAACTTTCTTGGACAGTTAAAATTACTATTTCATTTGTCATATCTTAGGAACTTTGCCAATTTTGCGCTTTGCTTAATTTTAAAGTTATGTTTCTAAAATTGTCTTTGCGATAAAACTTATTGAAACTTTGTAACATTTTAAACTTAACTTTCTTAGAAAGTTAAAATTGCTATTTCATTTGTCATATCTTAGGAACTTTGCCAATTTTGCGCTTTGCTTAATTTTAAACATATGTTTCTAAAATTGTCTTTGCGATTAAACTTATTGAAACTTTGTAACATTTTAAACTTAACTTTCTTAGAAAGTTAAAATTACTATTTCATTTGTCATATCTTAGGAACTTTGCCAATTTTGCGCTTTGCTTAATTTTAAACATATGTTTCTAAAATTGTCTTTGCGATTAAACTTATTGAAACTTTGTAACATTTTAAACTTAACTTTCTTAGAAAGTTCAAATTACTATTTCATTTGTCATATCTTAGGAATTTTGCCAATTTTGCGCTTTGCTTAATTTTAAAGTTATGTTTCTAAAATTGTCTTTGCGATAAAACTTATTGAAACTTTTTAACATTTTAAACTTAACTTTCTTAGAAAGTTAAAATTACTATTTCATTTGTCATATCTTAGGAACTTTGCCAATTTTGCGCTTTGCTGAATTTTAAAGTTATGTTTCTAAAATTGTCTTTGCGATAAAACTTATTGAAACTTTGTAACATTTTAAACTTAACTTTCTTAGAAAGTTAAAATTACTATTTCATTTGTTATATCTTAGGAACTTTGCCAATTTTGCGCTTTTCCTAATTTTAAAGTTATGTTTCTAAAATCGTCTTTGCGATAAAACTTATTGAAACTTTGTAACACTTTAAACTTAACTTTCTTAGAAAGTTAAAATTACAATTTATTTGTCATATCTTAACAACTTTCCCAATTTTGTGCTTTGCCTAAATCTAAAGTTAGGTTTTTAAAATTGTCTTTGCGATAAAACTTATTGAAACTTTGTAACATTTTTAACTTAATTTTAACTTTCTTAGAAAGTTAAAATTACTATTTCATTTGTCATATCTTAGGAACTTTGCCAATTTTGCGCTTTGCTTCATTTTAAAGTTAATTTTCTAAAATTGTCTTTGCGATTAAACTTATTGAAACTTTGTAACATTTTAAACTTAACTTTCTTAGACAGTTAAAATTACTATTTCATTTGTCATATCTTAGGAACTTTGCCAATTTTGCGCTTTGCTTAATTTTAAAGTTATGTTTCTAAAATTGTCTTTGCGATTAAACTTATTGAAACTTTGTAACATTTTAAACTTAACTTTCTTAGAAAGTTAAAATTACTATTTCATTTGTCATATCTTAGGAACTTTGCCAATTTTGCGCTTTGCTTAATTTTAAACATATGTTTCTAAAATTGTCTTTGCGATTAAACTTATTGAAACTTTGTAACATTTTAAACTTAACTTTCTTGGACAGTTAAAATTACTATTTCATTTGTCATATCTTAGGAACTTTGCCAATTTTGCGCTTTGCTTAGTTTTAAAGTTATGTTTCTAAAATTGTCTTTGCGATAAAACTTATTGAAACTTTGTAACATTTTAAACTTAACTTTCTTAGAAAGTTCAAATTACTATTTCATTTGTCATATCTTAGGAATTTTGCCAATTTTGCGCTTTGCTTAATTTTAAAGTTATGTTTCTAAAATTGTCTTTGCGATAAAACTTATTGAAACTTTTTAACATTTTAAACTTAACTTTCTTAGAAAGTTAAAATTACTATTTCATTTGTCATATCTTAGGAACTTTGCCAATTTTGCGCTTTGCTGAATTTTAAAGTTATGTTTCTAAAATTGTCTTTGCGATAAAACTTATTGAAACTTTGTAACATTTTAAACTTAACTTTCTTAGAAAGTTAAAATTACTATTTCATTTGTTATATCTTAGGAACTTTGCCAATTTTGCGCTTTTCCTAATTTTAAAGTTATGTTTCTAAAATCGTCTTTGCGATAAAACTTATTGAAACTTTGTAACACTTTAAACTTAACTTTCTTAGAAAGTTAAAATTACAATTTATTTGTCATATCTTAACAACTTTCCCAATTTTGTGCTTTGCCTAAATCTAAAGTTAGGTTTTTAAAATTGTCTTTGCGATAAAACTTATTGAAACTTTGTAACATTTTTAACTTAATTTTAACTTTCTTAGAAAGTTAAAATTACTATTTCATTTGTCATATCTTAGGAACTTTGCCAATTTTGCGCTTTGCTTCATTTTAAAGTTAATTTTCTAAAATTGTCTTTGCGATTAAACTTATTGAAACTTTGTAACATTTTAAACTTAACTTTCTTAGACAGTTAAAATTACTATTTCATTTGTCATATCTTAGGAACTTTGCCAATTTTGCGCTTTGCTTAATTTTAAAGTTATGTTTCTAAAATTGTCTTTGCGATAAAACTTATTGAAACTTTGTAACATTTTAAACTTAACTTTCTTAGAAAGTTAAAATTGCTATTTCATTTGTCATATCTTAGGAACTTTGCCAATTTTGCGCTTTGCTTAATTTTAAACATATGTTTCTAAAATTGTCTTTGCGATTAAACTTATTGAAACTTTGTAACATTTTAAACTTAACTTTCTTAGAAAGTTAAAATTACTATTTCATTTGTCATATCTTAGGAACTTTGCCAATTTTGCGCTTTGCTTAATTTTAAACATATGTTTCTAAAATTGTCTTTGCGATTAAACTTATTGAAACTTTGTAACATTTTAAACTTAACTTTCTTAGAAAGTTCAAATTACTATTTCATTTGTCATATCTTAGGAACTTTGCCAATTTTGCGCTTTGCTTAATTTTAAAGTTATGTTTCTAAAATTGTCTTTGCGATAAAACTTATTGAAACTTTGTAACATTTTAAACTTAACTTTCTTAGAAAGTTAAAATTACTATTTCATTTGTCATATCTTAGGAACTTTGCCAATTTTGCGCTTTGCTGAATTTTAAAGATAATTTTCTAAAATTGTCTTTGCGATAAAATTTATTGAAACTTTGTAACATTTTAAACTTAACTTTCTTAGAAAGTTAAAATTGCTACTTCATTTGTCATATCTTAGGAACTTTGCCAATTTTGCGCTTTGCTGAATTTTAAAGTTATGTTTCTAAAATTGTCTTTGCGATAAAACTTATTGAAACTTTGTAACATTTTAAACTTAACTTTCTTAGAAAGTTAAAATTACTATTTCATTTGTTATATCTTAGGAACTTTGCCAATTTTGCGCTTTTCCTAATTTTAAAGTTATGTTTCTAAAATCGTCTTTGCGATAAAACTTATTGAAACTTTGTAACACTTTAAACTTAACTTTCTTAGAAAGTTAAAATTACAATTTATTTGTCATATCTTAGGAACTTTCCCAATTTTGTGCTTTGCCTAAATCTAAAGTTAGGTTTTTAAAATTGTCTTTGCGATAAAACTTATTGAAACTTTGTAACATTTTTAACTTAATTTTAACTTTCTTAGAAAGTTAAAATTACTATTTCATTTGTCATATCTTAGGAACTTTGCCAATTTTGCGCTTTGCTTCATTTTAAAGTTAATTTTCTAAAATTGTCTTTGCGATTAAACTTATTGAAACTTTGTAACATTTTAAACTTAACTTTCTTAGACAGTTAAAATTACTATTTCATTTGTCATATCTTAGGAACTTTGCCAATTTTGCGCTTTGCTTAATTTTAAAGTTATGTTTCTAAAATTGTCTTTGCGATAAAACTTATTGAAACTTTGTAACATTTTAAACTTAACTTTCTTAGAAAGTTAAAATTGCTATTTCATTTGTCATATCTTAGGAACTTTGCCAATTTTGCGCTTTGCTTAATTTTAAACATATGTTTCTAAAATTGTCTTTGCGATTAAACTTATTGAAACTTTGTAACATTTTAAACTTAACTTTCTTAGAAAGTTAAAATTACTATTTCATTTGTCATATCTTAGGAACTTTGCCAATTTTGCGCTTTGCTTAATTTTAAACATATGTTTCTAAAATTGTCTTTGCGATTAAACTTATTGAAACTTTGTAACATTTTAAACTTAACTTTCTTAGAAAGTTCAAATTACTATTTCATTTGTCATATCTTAGGAACTTTGCCAATTTTGCGCTTTGCTGAATTTTAAAGGTAACTTTCTAAAATTGTCTTTGCGATAAAACTTATTCAAACTTTGTAACATTTTAAACTTAACTTTCTTAGAAAGTTCAAATTGCTATTTCATTTGTCATATCTTAGGAACTTTGCCAATTTTGCGCTTTGCTTAATTTTAAAGTTATGTTTCTAAAATTGTCTTTGCGATAAAACTTATTGAAACTTTGTAACATTTTAAACTTAACTTTCTTAGAAAGTTCAAATTACTATTTCATTTGTCATATCTTAGGAACTTTGCCAATTTTGCGCTTTGCTTAATTTTAAAGTTATGTTTCTAAAATTGTCTTTGCGATAAAACTTATTGAAACTTTGTAACATTTTAAACTTAACTTTCTTAGAAAGTTCAAATTACTATTTCATTTGTCATATCTTAGGAACTTTGCCAATTTTGCGCTTTGCTTAATTTTAAAGTTATGTTTCTAAAATTGTCTTTGCGATAAAACTTATTGAAACTTTGTAACATTTTAAACTTAACTTTCTTAGAAAGTTAAAATTGCTATTTCATTTGTCATATCTTAGGAACTTTGCCAATTTTGCGCTTTGCTGAATTTTAAAGTTATGTTTCTAAAATTGTCTTTGCGATAAAACTTATTGAAACTTTGTAACATTTTAAACTTAACTTT
Source organism: Halisarca cf. caerulea (assembly GCA_963170055.1). Lineage (NCBI taxonomy): Eukaryota > Metazoa > Porifera > Demospongiae > Chondrillida > Halisarcidae > Halisarca > Halisarca cf. caerulea. The sequence goes on along the minus strand of CAUJGJ010000304.1, from coordinate 515,262 downwards.
CTTAGAAAGTTCAAATTACTATTTCATTTGTCATATCTTAGGAACTTTGCCAATTTTGCGCTTTGCTTAATTTTAAAGTTATGTTTCTAAAATTGTCTTTGCGATAAAACTTATTGAAACTTTGTAACATTTTAAACTTAACTTTCTTAGAAAGTTAAAATTACTATTTCATTTGTCATATCTTAGGAACTTTGCCAATTTTGCGCTTTGCTGAATTTTAAAGATAATTTTCTAAAATTGTCTTTGCGATAAAACTTATTGAAACTTTGTAACATTTTAAACTTAACTTTCTTAGAAAGTTAAAATTGCTATTTCATTTGTCATATCTTAGGAACTTTGCCAATTTTGCGCTTTGCTTAATTTTAAACATATGTTTCTAAAATTGTCTTTGCGATTAAACTTATTGAAACTTTGTAACATTTTAAACTTAACTTTCTTAGAAAGTTAAAATTACTATTTCATTTGTCATATCTTAGGAACTTTGCCAATTTTGCGCTTTGCTGAATTTTAAAGTTATGTTTCTAAAATTGTCTTTGCGATAAAACTTATTGAAACTTTGTAACATTTTAAACTTAACTTTCTTAGAAAGTTCAAATTACTATTTCATTTGTCATATCTTAGGAACTTTGCCAATTTTGCGCTTTGCTTAATTTTAAAGTTATGTTTCTAAAATTGTCTTTGCGATAAAACTTATTGAAACTTTGTAACATTTTAAACTTAACTTTCTTAGAAAGTTAAAATTACTATTTCATTTGTCATATCTTAGGAACTTTGCCAATTTTGCGCTTTGCTGAATTTTAAAGATAATTTTCTAAAATTGCCTTTGCGATAAAACTTATTGAAACTTTGTAACATTTTAAACTTAACTTTCTTAGAAAGTTAAAATTGCTATTTCATTTGTCATATCTTAGGAACTTTGCCAATTTTGCGCTTTGCTTAATTTTAAAGTTATGTTTCTAAAATTGTCTTTGTGATAAAACTTCTTTAAACTTTGAAAGTACAATTTAAACTTAACTTTCTTAGAAAGTTAAAATTACTATTTCATTTGTACGGCATATCTTAGGAACTTTGCCAATTTTGCGTTTTGCCTAATTTTAAAGTTATGTTTCTATTATTGTCTTTGCGATAAAACTTATTGAAATTTTGTAACATTTTAAACTTAACTTTCTTAGAAAGTTAAAATTACTATTTTATTTGTCATATCTTAGGAACTTTGCCAATTTTGCGCTTTGCCTAATTTTATAGTCATGTTTCTATTATTGTCTTTGCGATAAAACTTATTGAAACTTTGTAACATTTGACTATTGTTTCTAACGTTCATGTTACTTCACGTCACGTTTCTAACGTTTCTAACGTTCTTATTTCCAAAAGTACTTTAGATACTTTGCAAATTTAAAATCTTACTATTTGTTCGATTCGAAATTTACTTTATTTTGTTTCCAATATGTTTGAATTTTGACTATTTCATATTCTTCTTAATTTTAAAGTAATGTTTCTAACGTTCTTATTTCCAAAAGTACTTTAGATACGTTGCAAATTTAAAATCTTGCTATTTGTTCGATTCGAAATTTACTTTATTTTGTATCCAATATGTTTGAATTTTGACTATTTCATACTCTTCTTAATTTTAAAGTAATGTTTCTAACGTTCTTATTTCCAAAAGTACTTTAGATACTTTGCAAATTTAAAATCTTGCTAATTGTTCGATTCGAAATTTACATTATTTTGTTTCCAATATGTTTGAATTTTGACTATTTCATACTCTTCTTAATTTTAAAGTAATGTTTCTAACGTTATTTCCAAAAGTACTTTAGATACTTTGCAAATTTAAAATCTTGCTATTTGTTCGATTCGAAATTTACTTTATTTTGTTTCCAATATGTTTTAATTTTGACTATTTCATACTCTTCTTAATTTTAAAGTAATGTTTCTAACGTTCTTATTTCCAAAAGTACTTTAAATTCTTTGCAAATTTAAAATCTTGCTATTTGTTCGATTCGAAATTTACTTTATTTTGTTTCCAATATGTTTGAATTTTCACTATTTCATACTCTTCTTAATTTTAAAGTAAAGTTTTTAACGTTCTTATTTCCAAAAGTACTTTAAATACTTTGCAAATTTAAAATCTTGCTATTAGTTCGATTCCAAATTTACTTTGTTGAGTTTCTAAGATGTTATAATTTTGACTATTTCATACTCTTCTTAATTTTAAAGTAATGGTTCTACCCAGGTCAAAATTACAATCATGTGTGCAGGACAAAACAACCATGTTACAACCTTGATTTGACTTTCCAACCATGTTTCATGGCTGTTGAAACAAGATTTTAACTGATATGATATCCACAGGCCATTTACATGCTTGAAACAAGCAGGTAACCGCCATGTATGCTTACTAACATCGTACAGAATTTACCAAGAAGAGGAAAGCATAGAGTCCATAACAGTATAGAAATTGCAGACTGGTATAAGGCAAGATGGGCATTGGTCTGGACAGACAGGCATAAGGCTAGACAGCCGAGACTGCTTGGGTTCAGCATACAAATCCCTGCATCATGCATATGGGATATAATAATACAATGCTATTTAAATTGAAAATGTGGGATGTATTGGAATTTTCACACTGCACCCAGGGCACAAACCTCTGTCTTAAAGGGCTATGCCAGACCTAGCTTTGCATCATCTCTAGCCCATTGCCCCTCTGTCCGTACCTATCTATTATCTATGTCTAGACCTATAGACCCATCTGGTCCAACACATGCATGCTCATCCACAAGTCTGTGTAGCCCTATGCAACAATCATCTCCACCTTATTACCATGAAGTACTTTTTGGGACTAATGGCTGCCAGCAATTCATAGCCAGTACATCCGATCCTGGCTAAGCGTTGCCGGTATTTGCAGGCCTATATTCTGTCACAGTTTGTTGTCTGCAGCTTGCTTAGCTTAATCTTAGTAGTTGTAGATACAGATCATTTCCAAGGGGTTCATGTCTAAGCATAAGTGTTATAGGATTTATGGTCTGAGGATGTTCTTAGCTTCCTATATAATTATGTGGATTGAAAAAGGTGACGTCACGTGATAGCAACGTGCCTTCTACGCATGCGCGAAGGAATGCTACATTCAAATTCGAAGGTACAGAAAGAACATAGAAAGAAAGCTAGCGTATAGCTTGGTTCTATAAGATGGCATGTATGACGTACTGTCTCCGAGCGACTCGAACCTGAAAACGAACACGCGTGTTGTTGTTCATGTGGAAGAGGAGAAGCCGAAATTTTAATTTTATAAAGATGTTGGCATTGGTTCTTCTTGATCTTAAGTGAGTTACTGCTCTGCGGTTTGCTTGATGCTATTTGGCTTTAGCCATCAATATTATAACATTTCGAATGTTTGTTTTTCTAGATGACTGAATCGAGTTAAATTACTCGAATAACAGCTGAATATGGAGGTAACAAAGGAACGTATACTGGATGGAGAGATACGCAAAGATGCCGTAGTAGACGAAACCATCTTATCTTGCCTATGTATGATGTCAATGTTGAGCAAACCTCTTTTTTCAAATTTTTACCTTGTAAATGTTTGAATATGAATTCCAATATTGATGGGGATTGAATTTCATTTTGTAGTATTATAGTTTAATAATATAATATATAGTATGTATTAGTATAAATTATTCCATACCAGCTGTATAGTAGAAAACATGGTAGTTACTTGCTGTTGACATGGTATTTACATGGGAGAAACATGGCAAGTACAGTTTCAATTTCAAGGTGTTTAACTGCCGTTTTGTTCCCTGTAACATGCAAGTTACAAGCTTGTTACCACATTGCTGAAAACATTCTTGAAACATTGTAGAATGTGGCAAGTTTTTTTGACCTGGGTAACGTTCTTATTTCCAAAAGTACTTTAGATACTTTGCAAATTTAAAATCTTGCTATTTGTTCGATTCCAAATTTACTTTATTTTGTTTCCAATATGTTTGAATTTTGACTATTTCATACTCTTCTTAATTTTAAAGTAATGTTTCTAATGTTCTTATTTCCAAAAGTACTTTAAATACTTTGCAAATTTAAAATCTTGCTATTTGTTCAATTTAATTCGAAATATACTTTGTTGAGTTTCTAAGATGTTCTAATTTTGACTATTTCATACTCTTCTTAATTTTAAAGTAATGTTTCTAACGTTTGTATTTCCAAAAGTACTTTAAATACTTTGCAAATTTAAAATCTTGTTATTGGTTCAATTCGAAATTTACTTTGTTGAGTTTCTAAGATGTTATAATTTTGACTATTTCATGTTCTTCTCAATTTTAAAGTAATGTTTCTAACGTTCTTATTTCCAAAAGTACTTTTTTTCCGAACATGTCACCATTATTATTAAAAGAGATACAGACATACAAGTGAGAGTAAGATACAGTTGGTGAGCATGTGGTCACAAGTTTAGCCACTGCCAAAAGCATTAGAATGATAATGCTGCACAGTATAGGCTAAAAACTTGAACCTACAGGTACATGAATATACAGAATATACAGGAGAGTTGCATGTGGATAAAAAACAATAAACAGGAACCTCAAACTGAGGAGGTGAGAGTAATACACAGATGGGTACAAAGGGAAGGAAACTCAGGGTTGTGAACAAGCATAATGGTCCTTGGTTTCAGTCACTGCCAAATAATATGTTGATTCTGCGCAGTATTATGCTGAAACCCCATAGGAATCTTCTGCTCACGAAGTTGTCTTGCTCATGGAACTTGTTGAGGTGACCAAAACAGTAAACAGTTAACCTCAAACTGACGAAGTGGCAAAAGAAACCTCCTAAAGGTACTCCAGAAGTTAGCGCTAGGTGTCAAAAGCAGCTGTAACTTATGTAGTGCAGGGAAAGTAAGCCTAGGAGCCTGCTTTTGGAGTTATTCCTTCACTGCACTTTAGTCCCAATACTTAAATTTAAAATCTTGCTATTTGTTCGATTCCAAATTTACTTTGTTTAGTTTCTCAGATGTTATAATTTTTAAGGATTGGAATAAATATCACATGTTAGTCACGAGGTCTTGTACAACTTTTACCCAACGAACATCCAAGGATTCTGCAGATAAGTGCCAGACCCACCTTTCCGGCAAGAATAAGATGGAAGTGGGGCTGGGAACAAGACTAGCTATCAGTTGGATGACAAATTACTTGATTTAGTTTGTAAGATACTTGCAATTTTGGTAATATCGTGCTCTTCTTAAATATACAGTATAATTTCCAACATTTTCATTGCTGAAAGAATTATAAATTTTGCAAATTTGGAATCTTGCTATTAGTTGGAAACAAAAATTATTTTGTTCTCCATATCCTAAAGTTACACTTGTAACACTGACATTTTCAAAGAAATTATCATTAATTTACAAATTCTAAAGATAGGTTTTTGTGGCATTATAATTGCCAAATTACTACACTTGAGATATATCTTATTGTTCATCATTTTGAAATACCCAGAATCCTAAAGTTTCACTTGTAACTTTGACATTTTAAAAGGAATTATCACTTCTTTACAAATTTTAAGATACTTTCTGAGGAAATAAAATTACAAATTTACCACTCTTGAGATATGTCTTTACTTCGTAATTTAAAAACAGCCCAAATCCTAAAAGTACACTTCTAACTTTGACATATTTTCAGGAAACACATCATAACCTTACAGAGGTAGAAATAACATTTGACCTTAGCTAGGACAAATGGCTGACCCAGAATTATATTGGTAGGACATTTTGAAAATTGGTCAGCCATTTATGCTCATTGATTTTGTATCATACTCACAATGGAATCTTTAACACTAAACCATGTGATTGGCAGAACAAATAGTTGATTTTTGGAGGCTTAGGTTTCAATTTTAGTAGCTACGAGGACTTTACACAAAGAATTGTTGATCAGCCAAATGGCTGACCCAACTTGGTTTTGGTCAGCCATATTTATGTTTTGTTTGGAAAATAGCAGATGGCAGACTGCTGTTTCTAGCCCTGACCTTATAAATTCTAAAAGTATGTTTGTGAAATTAATATTGCCAAATCACTACTCTTGGGATATTTCTTTCTCTTCTATATTTTCAAATACTTCGAATCCTAAAGTTGCACATGTAATTATTACATGTTTAATTGAATTATCATTACTTTAAAAATTCTAAAAGGTACATTGTTGAGGAAATAAAATTGTAAACTAGCAATTCTTGACTTGGCATGTGCGATATGTCCAGGATCTGCTGTGATAGCACTTCCCAGTTTGCATAGCGATAGAATGTAATTTTTCAGCGCTTACAAGTTACTAGTCACGCAGTTATCTCGTGATTTGGACAAATATTCGGGCATACACAAATGGCGAATCTGCGTTCAGTGACGTTTTCTGTCATCATGGTTGCTCTGTCACATGCTGGCTTGTGACCTAACTCGATGTTCTTCGGAATTTTAGTTTTCGGCTGGGTGCTACGTGAGGGAACAAGCTGGAGACAGTTTATTGGTGCCAACTTCGAGCCATTTGCAATATACAGTGTACTCTTGTTAATCCGCCGCAATTCGTTTTGACATTTTTTGGCGGATTAACAGGTTTGACAGATTAATGAAATTGGTATAATGAAATTGGTAATACAGTAGTAGAAACAGTAAAAATACAAAAAGGGTATTATAATATTAATGGAAATAAGTATCTATATATTCAACTATACAACTGTTCATGCATAATAAGTAGTGACAGGCTAGTTATGAGAAATAGTCTAATATCGAAGTCTACACCCTCGCATTTACAGCATTCTTTTCAAGCTTTTCTTGCAGCTGCAAAACCATCCATACATCGTCTTGCTCCCCAGTTCTGTCCATATAATTCTGCAGCAACTGCATAGCATCTAGTGCTTGTTTCAGTGATGGAGCTCTGATCTCACTGTCATCTTCAATCTCATCACCATCATCTGCCTTAATGGTATTTCCTCCTTCACTTGTCACCATGGAGATGATGTCATCATCTGAGGGCAAATCCTCAGTCTCCAGACTTGCATCTGCATCAAGATATGCCCCAGCTGACATACATTCAGATGCTCTAAGATGGTCATTCCTAAGTAAAGATGACAGATTTTGTACACAATAATCACAATAGCCTGCTTCAGTACACGTATCACCATGTGAAGGAATGATCCTTGTGTGTCTCCAGCAATTTGCAATGGATGTAGTTGAAACTGACTTCCATGCAAAAGCCAGAAAGCAGATGGCTTCCTTGAGGTTGATATCTGGCTTCTTATCGTCTTCCAGCAATTTGATCAAGCGCTGCAGTTGTGATCTACGGTAATGAGCCTTGAAAGCTTTAATGATGCCAGCATCAAGAGGCTGTAGATGACTGGTGGTGTTGGGAGGAAGAAAGTGCAACCTTACACACTGTAATTGAGTATCTGCAGCTGTGACATGACTGGATACATTGTCCAGCAACAGTAAAACAGGACGATTCTTCTTCCTCTTGATGTAGTCATCAAAATGGTGCAGCCACTCAGAGAAAATGTACCCTGTCATCCAAGCTTTTGTGTTATGGTAGTATGATACATAGTTACTAACCATGAAGTCTTTAAAACACCTTGGTTGAGCACTTTTCCCAACTAATGGCTTGAGGCTGTCAGAACCATCTGCATTTGTACACAGTGCTACTGTTATACGGTCCTTGAATTGCTTGGTTCCTTGTCTAGGGCCCTGTGCTAATGTCTTACTGGGAGGCATTCTGTAGAACATACCCGTCTCATCCATGTTGTAGATGTCCTCTGGAGCATAGGCAGCAGTGACAGACTGCAACTCACTTCGACCAGATGAAACTGAAGCTGGATTGTCTGAAGCAGCCTCTCCATGTAAAACTTTGAGAGAAATGTCATGTCTAGACTTGAAGCGGCTCAGCCAACCGGATGAAGCAGTAAAGTCCTCACACTGAAGCTGAATAGCAAAATCCTTTCCCTTTTCCGACAGAATGGTGTGTGAAATGATCACTTTCTTTGCTTGCATGGTCGTGAACCACATACCTAGAGTTTCTTCTAGAACTTCAAACTTGGGCTTCTTCAGTCGTTTCTGAGAGAGTTGGTGTGCTTCGCGGATCTCCCAGTTGGCCTTACGCTTCAACACATCGCCAACTGTCCTTCTTGCGATATGGAGGTTCCATTTCTTTGAAAAATGTTCTGAAATTTGCTCCTGTGTTGAATTACTATTCTTTTCCTTGAAAGCGCATACCTCCTTATTCTGGGTGATGGTTAACTCGCATCTACTCCGTTTCACTGATGTAGCCATCTTGCAGCTGGCGGATTAAGTGCTAGGTAACACATTATAATTTAGGAAGTGATGTCATAAAATTATGGCGGAGGCGGATTAGCGGGTTGGCGGATTACATCAAGAGTATACCCTTACAAGTGAATTCATGCACGCTTTTAACGGCGGATAAGCGGGTTTGGCGTATAAAGCAGTGGCGGATTAATGAGAATTCACTGTACAACTTTTCCATGCGGGTGAGAGAGAGCTTTTTTCCCAAGTTACAGGAGCTTGAATGTTGGCTTTTGAGGACCAATTGATCAGATCTCTGCTTTGGAAAGGAATGGTCAACTCACCCGCATGGAAAAGTTAGTAAATGTTTTGTTATAGCAATTTATGTCAAAAAATAGTCTTGGAAGGGTTCTGCCATGTAGCACCCAAAGCGTTTCACTTTTTAGTAGGGGTAAGAAAACCTCAGTAGCTTCTTCGCAATTAAAGCAAGCCTTCTAAAAAGGTAATTTTCTGAACGTCTACGTGTCTACCTACATCATAATCCCATATTTGATGCTCTGCATCTACTACAAGTTGGGAACAGAAGATGTAAAAAGACCAAAATTTTCACACCTCCAAATTAGAGCGGACATGTCCCATGCACATGCGTTTGTCATTTTGAAACTCTGTATCCTAAAGTTACACTTGTAACATTAACTTTTTTAAAGGAATTATCATTACTTCACAAATTCTAAAAGATGCGTTTTTGTGGAATTAAAATTGCCAAATCACTACACTTAAGATATTTCATTTTCTTTATCATTTTAAAATACTCCAAATCCTAAAGTTTTACTTGTAACTTTGACATTTTTAAAGGAATTATCATTACTTAACAAATTCTAAAAGATAAGCTTCTGTGGAAATAAAATTGCCAAATTACTACTCTTGAGACATTTTTTCTTCATTTCAATATACTCTGAATCCTACAGTTACACTTGTAATTTTTACATTCTTAATGGAATTATCATTACTTCAAAAATTGTAAAGGGTACATTCTTGAGGAAATAAAATTGCCAATTAGCTACTCTTGAGATATTTCTTTTTCTTCGTCATTTTAAAATACTCTGAATCCTAAAGTTACACCACGTAACTTTGACATTTTTAAAGGAATTATCATCAATTTACAAATTCTAAAAGATACATTTTGTGGAATGAAAATTGTTAAATCACTACTCCTGAGATCTTTCTTAGTCATTTGAAAATAGTCCAAACCCTAAAGTTATACACTTGTAATTTTTACATTTTAAAGGAATTATCATTACTTCAAAAATTCTAAAAGGTACAATTGTTGAGGAGATAAAATTGCAAATTTACAATTCTTGAGATATTTTTTTTTATTTTGTCATTTTGAAATACTCCAAATCCTAAAGTTACAGCTGGATGTATACACGAGTATATGAGAAAGATGTTCAGACTCTTTCGAAGAACATGTGACAGCATGTGACTGCAGTCTGAACAAGAGAGATGTTCTAGTGGAAATTTTCTTTCAAAATCGCAGGTGGTAAAAATCTCAACTCGCAGCAAGGGCAATAGTGCCATCAGGTTCCCAATAGTCCCAACTGCGGTGAAAGATTCTTGGAGCTTTGTACCTTCTACTACTGTCCAAATTATGTCCCGTATTTTGTGGCTGGAGACCTCGGAAACCAACGTAACCCCCCAGACATAACAGACGTGCATTGAGCTACCAGGCTCTGGCAAGGAATCTTTCAGGCCACTTATTAATCTGAGGAGTTGTTTGAACCTATGGACATGTTCAAAAAAGCTGAGATTTTTACCACCGCATTTTTTGCTTTTTGTCTTTTTGACAATATGCAGGTAAAATGCTTGTAGCGAGATGTTCCACCTGTAGATTGCCTTGAGAAGAACACCAACATAACGTCAATGTGTTTGCAATGTAAAATATTCCGTCCATGTCAACATTACCCTATCCCGAGAGCCAAAAAGGGGGGTTAATTTGTTTGCCTTGAAAGCAGCGGCCATTTTGAGTTATGTCCCAAATTGGACATAACTCACCTGTGTACACATTCTAAAGGGTACGCTTAGTGGAATTAAAATTGCCAAATCACTATTCTTGAGATTTTCCTTTTCTTCGTCATTATACTCTGTATCCTAAAGTTACACTAAGTAACTTTGACATTTTAAAGGAATAATCATTAGAAATTCTAAAGGATATGTTTTTGTGGAATTAAAATTGCCAAATCACTACACTTAAGATATTTTTTTCATCATTCTAAATTACTCCTAATCCTAAAGTAACACTTGTAATTTTTTACATTTTTAATGAATTATCATTATACTTCACAAATTCTAAGATGTTTCTTGAGGAAATAAAATTGCAAATTTACAACTCTTGAGATATTTCTTTACCTGATCATTTTAAAATACTCCGAATCCTAAAGTTACATTTGGGGGCAAAGCCATGTATCCATATGTTTGAGTTGTACTGAGGACATTTTCCCAAAGGGTACATGTGGTAAATTTTAGGGGACTATTTTGACCACAGTATTCACTGTGGTCAAAACAGTCCCCTGAAATGTGCCAAATGAAATAAATTATCAATGCTATGTTTTAGGAAGCTGCTAAAAAGCAGTAAATTATCAGTAACACGGTACACACTATAATTTTTGCTTGGTTTTATATTCACGATTGTACAGATTGGAAGGAAAGTTTACACCTGCGAAAATTTTAGATTGGGCTCTTATGCAAAGGCAAAATGTGGCCATCTGTGAGTATTAAAATGCAAAAATACTCACATCCAAGATCCATGAGAACTTAAGTGTAGCTTATACAGTAGTCTCATCTGATGCATATTCAAGTACATACGTACCGTACGTACATAGTTTTGCCTATTAACAGCATGTAGCCAACACAGAAACTTCAAGCAGGCACTCTCAACACAATTTTCATTTTTTTCTTATGATAAAAAGGAATTCATAAACTGTTGGGGCATCTTCCTTGAGGATCTCATGTTTTTGAAGTTTAATAGACTTTCATGCTGTCTTCAACATATGGGTTAATTATGATTGTTCAGTACAATATCTACATCAATTCCAAGTGAGGGGGGGGCAGGATTTTGCCAAGATCTTGCCCCCCCCCCCCCCCCTAAATGAAGCCCTGATTGATATTTACCAGCATTGGTACGCATTCAGATCCCAGCGTTTCAGATTCTGTGTTTGAAGTGTGTGTCACCTGCAGCTAGCTCCACAACCATGCGACTTCCCCAACCCAATCCTCTTGATTCATTCCCAAGATGAGAAATCATTTGTCTCACGGCTAGGTCGAGTCTTGTCTTCTTCATATGAGGCATTTCAGAACACAATCGTGCTCGGGCAAACAAACTATTGCACTACCAGGTCGGCACATAACTAATTATATGTTGTCACCAAACAATCAGATGGTGTTACAATACTATTATCTTCCAAACCCCAAAGTCACATGCAAGAACAAGGTTTAGCTCAGCTTTGCGCCCTATTCACTTTTTATCATAACTCTATTATATAATTATAAAACAGCGATTTGAATATGTCAGTATCCATTTTAAAGCCATTAGTTGGTACCCTTGTAATACTTGTCTCACTGTACCAAAAATAATTACTGTAGGGTTTCCCCCCATGACTGAAAACGTACACGTTGACAGTGTGACGCATAATGAACATCTGGACAGGAGTTTGTGTTCCCAACTTGTCTTCCCAAAAATTGGGGTATCAGTTCAAATTACCTATATCCCCAATTAAATGGAGCAGTACTTGCAAACACATTTACTCCGTCCAGAAGTTATTTTCCTATTATACTTGAATACTGGAAAGTTTGACAACTGTAAATCTTCTACAAAATAAGTTATTTCAGTTTTTATAACTACCTGTAAAAGAGTCCCTCAAACTTTGAGGTGTCATAACTTGATAGTTGCTGGTGAAATTACTTCATTAGTGCATCAAAAATTGGTACAGCCAAGGGTTATCTGCAAGAGAAGTATGACTAGCATTACTATCATCAAGCTGTAGATATTGCATTTTGAAAATAATTTTTCACCACCCCCCCCCCCTTCAACCATAACTGTTACCTTAATAGCAAACTATATTGATGGTGTTCATCCAGGATACCGTCATGTATGTGACTAAATCAATGAGTATGGTACAGTGAATTCTCATTAATCCGCCACCGCTTTATCCGCCAAACCCTTTTATCCGCCATCCATTTTGTGCATGAATTATTACAAAAGACTATAAATTGATTTGGATAATCCACCAAACTCATTAATCTGCCAATATTCTTCAAAACGAATTGTGGCAGATTAATGAGAATTCACTGTACAACTGTTGGTCTGGAAATGATAAAAAGATTGATACAGGTATGCACAGTATATGATAATACCTTAATATTGATAACATATAACCATAATCCACTTCATGCTCAAATTCATAATGCTAGTAACCTCTACATGACAAGGAGAGGGTACACATGTACATAAGTATGACGTGTAAGTTACTAGAAGGTCTAATTACACCTATACTTCACTTCCATTTGCTTTCCATGGAGTGACTTTCTCCTTTGTTGTTGAATAGGGAACATATTCTTTGGCTGTTCCTGACAAATTTTCACAGTGGCTGCTATGGAACTTTCTTTCACGGTATGTTGTCGTAGATGGTGGTATGTCAGTTGTATGATGCAGCCAATGATGCCTTCAAGGGAAAAGTTGCAAAACATTGCATGGTCCAAGTGCAGAGAAAATACCCAAAACAAACTGCACATACAGTACCAGTAAAGTTTTCATCACCTGATAACCTTATACACAAAAGGGACCACCTGGCCAGTAAACCTTTTACTGACTGACCCTAAGTATAAAGATCTAAGCACCTAGTTTGTTGCAACAATTTACTGTTTTCCCTTAATGTAAGGAAATGAAGGAGAGGCCTGTGTTTTGCCCTGAATATTCTCTATATGAAATGTAGACCAACCACAATCATTAATGGTTGGTTTCCTTGGGGTATCACCAGATAGCCTCGTTTGCTCTTGGTGCCAGACAGAGCGACCTACAGTATGCAATGGTAAAACAGAATCCTCTGTCAGCAACAGCTGCGTTTTCGTACTTCTCTGGGCCAGAAAAATTTCCTTGGGGCATGACAAGACTTGAGACACTACAATATACAATATTATATGTAAATTTGAAAGCATGTTTTTCACCATTGAATTATATAATTACTAGTATCATTACATATTCTAGGATACAAAGAGTTAACTGATTACAACCTCAGTCGCTTGGGTCTGTGGTTAAAAATTACACTATGCACTAGAAGCTGTGGGATAACACAGAAAATATCAAAAAATGAGGAGATGAGGAGATAAACTCCTTCATACAATATAAAGCAACAAATTCTAGCGTACATGAATCACTTGTAAAGCATTGAAATGTAACTGCTACAGCTGAATAATCACTGAATAATGGTTATAAATTCCTGCATAAATTCATACCTTTGTAACAGTGCATAAATTCTCAATTAAAAGTTATACAGTACACTGCGTTAAAAAACCTGACAAGAATAGTGCTTTCCATGCAGTTTGCATTAGAAATATTCCATAGCGTTTAGTGTTTGGTACTTTCTGTTAGCAGCTGACATTTGGTGATTGACTAGCACTTATTTAAGCATAAAGCTTGATTTCTAATGAATTTCAGTTAATGTTTGAACCAAAAACTGAAAAATGGATTCTAAAGTATCAAGGCCCCCGCAAGATATAAACTGATCTGTTATGAAGGTATCAACTTGTCTAAATACAATGGGAAGACATATTTTGAGGTATTTTTAAAGCTTCAAAGAGATAGTGCATCCTGAAACTTTTGTGAAGGAGTCGTGGAAAGCAGTCATTGTAGATTGCAATCCAGAACAACATCCACCCAAAAGAAGAAAGGCTAAGGCCATTGCAGAGAGCCTTGGGATCCCTGAACAATAGGGTATAGGGTATAGGGTATTCTTATTTAACCTGGGGAACCTTTAGCCAGAGGCTACTGTAAGTGGCACCCAGAAAAGAAAAGGGACAAAAGGCAAAAATAAAAACAACAAAGGGGGTGTACAAAGATTCAACAAAAAGAGTTCAAGGTTTGCATTATGATGAAATGATAATAGAATGAATAGATGAGCAAAAATTATAAATTTAGTCATTAGTGAATGGAATAAATTCAATCTGTAATGAGATAAGATTATTGGTGCATGAGTATGAAAATAGTGTCTGATTGATATGTACAAAATCATATTGTCAATGAGTTATTCATTTAAAAAGTGATTTTCACATAGTTTAGTGAACACCCGAAAAAAGTCCACACAGCATCGGATGTTATTTGGTTGTGATTGCCATAATGATGCACCAACAAAACTAAATGCATTCTGGCCAAGGGAAGTACGAAAACGTGGAAAGGTTTAATTGTGAAGTAGAAGATGCTCGAGTATTATAATGAGAGGCTGGTGTGGAAAAAAGGTTGTTAAGATAAGTAGGTGATTGTAGAGATAAGCACTTATAAACAGTTTGGGCCAAGTGTACTTTTTGTCTAGCACAAAGAGTTGAAATATCTAATTCTTCACGAGCAGAAGAGGCAGAATAATCTCTACGTTTGCAAAGGACGGTTCTACAAGCGAAGTTTAAAAGCGTTTCTAACCAATGACTATCCTGTTTGGTGCAAACAGACCACACATTATCACAGTAGTCAAATAGAGGAAGAATGTACGATTTGAGATAGAGAAGAAGAAGAGGTCGGGGGAGAAACCAAGAGAGGCGACGTAGAAGGCTAAGACTACGAGTGACCTTGTTAAAAACAAAATCAATGTGATCACCCCAAGATAATGTGTCATTAACTATTACTCCTAGAAATTTGAGCTTTTGAACCTGTTCTATGTCAACATTTTCTACGCTGAGGGCTAATCTGTCACTAACTTTTTTTCTAGCGGAGTGGATCAGCATGGTCTTGGTCTTAGAGATGTTTAGTTTGAGGCCATTTTTTTTGTAACCATACATTTGCTAGATTAAGAGTGAGTTGGAGGGATGAGTTTAGTTCCTGAATATCATTGCTAATTAGGAAAATGGTTGTGTCATCAGCAAAAAGTGCTGTGGAGTTAGAAGGGAGGACAGCGGGTAGGTCATTTATAAAAGCAGAAAAAAGGGTTGGGTCTAGAGTGGAGCCTTGCGGAACCCCATTAGTAGGAAAACAAAGAGAGGAATACAGCCAAACCTCGTTAGTGAGTACACCTGGGGACCCTCCAAATTGCTACTCACTATCAGTAGTACTTGCTAACCATATAGATTAGTATTATGGGTTATAAGCTGGGGTATCATATCCTTGTACTTCCTAACCAGGTATTACTCATTAACAGTGTTCTTACTAACGAGGTTCTACTGTACGTATTTTCAATGCGCGTTTGATGACAACGGTTAGAGAGATAAGACTTAAACCAGGCAATTGTGGAAGGAGACAGACCTAGGTGAAAAAAGTTTCAAGAGAAGCAGGTTATGATTAACAGTGTCAAAAGCCTTGGAAATATCTAAAAACACTACTCCTACATACGTATTTCTTGTCATCAAGTGCTTTATACCATTGGTCAAGGCAATAAAGAAGGAGTGATTGCGTAGAGTGGTTTTGACGAAAGCCAGATTGAAATGGAAACAAAAGATCGTTTTGGTTTAAATGCAAAGTCTTTCGAGAAGTTTACTGGCGACAGAGTGAGCATCAATAAGGGCAGAAGAAGGAATTTTATCAATACCGGTTACGTTTACCACGTTACGTTTACCACCTACGTTTAAGTGTGCTACCGGTATTGATAAAATTCCTTCTTCTGCCCTTATTGATGCTCGCTCTGTCATCTGTGATCCTCTTTGCTCGATTATAAATTCTTCCATTACTTCTTCAACTTTCCCAACAGCTTGGAAATGTGCTTCTGTCTTTCCTTTACATAAATCTGGTGTTCGAACCACTCCTTCAAACTATCCAGTAGGTTGCCATTATTAGTCATTGCTTTTTTCCACATTCACATCATGTAAATCCTGAGATCAACTCTGAGGAAGCAAGTGATCCTGCATCTATGTTCAGGGAACCAAAAGTTACACCAAAACTGATAATGAAGAACCAGAAAATTGTGGTCTGGGCAATGCACTGTAGATCTTTCTGTATCTCGTATTTCGGCAGGTGCCTTGCCTGGACCAAATCCTCAGACCAGAGAATTTTTTGCAGAGCCAGTTGATATGAATGCATTCCAGGGGAGTGATTTTGGTCTGTTGGATCCTTGTGATAAACCCCATCCACAGGTATCATGCAGTGACATCCTTGGGAAATTGGATGAACAGATGTCTTTTATGGTTGTTTTCAATAAAGATGTCCACAGTAGATTTGTCAAAGTTTGAGATGCATTTGCAACAGAAAAAATGCACTGTAGAGTTCCAGGACCTTCATCCAGCACATTGAGAACTGTGTACCCACAACAAATCCACCTTCTCACCCTTTGCTTCAATACACTGGCCTTTTGTGAAGTTAATGATCAAGACTATTGCAATATTGATGCCAGCATGAAAGTTCAGGCCGTGTTGACCAATCCAAAAACAGTAGGAGCTGATCAGTTGGAGATAAAGCTGGCGAAGGCACTACTGAATATTCACATGATGAATGTGCTACTTACACTGGTTGCAAGGTTGCTGGCCTGGTACAGCCCCAACTGAATCCAAGTACTTACAACAATTGAGCGAAAGCACAGTCCACTAGCACTTTGGGTCAAACATGTCAGAGGTGGAATTTGCAACCATATGAATTGGCATTTGTGACACAGTTGCAAATCAATGCAAATATTCAACAACAAAATATAGTGTTCCACGTTAACCTTTTTAAGTTACAATTACAATGCAGTTTTATTTCATCAATATTATATTATTATCATGGCCCATTACTGTACTATTCTTCTCACAATAATAATAATGTACTCTTGATACGAAGTACATGCTGACATACTGTACATACATGTGTAAGTGTACCCTGATAGGAGAAAATTAGCTTCATAGCTCAGAACCTAGTGGATTTACCACCAACTTCAAAAATCTTGGGAATAACTGTTCTCCCATGATCAATGTAGCATTTGTATTTTTCAGAAGAGGCTGTCTCACACCACAAGTCTTGAATCTCTGCAATCAGTTCCTCTTGGTCCCTGGCTTTGTGACTGTCCTCACACAAATAGTATTTCAATTCATGCCACAAACTCTCTATTGGACTGAGGTGGAGACATTCTGGTGGTGTTGCAAAAACTTTGATTCTATTATCCTCGAAAAACTTCATTGTGGACTTGGATGTGGACTTGAAATTTTATTTCACTGTACTTTATTATGTTTATTCTTGTCTCTTTTGTATGTATCTGAGTGCCTTCATAGTAGCCCATGGTTATTGGTTCCCCAGGATAATAAAGATTCTTGATACCTGATACCTGATAAGTTTACCAATGAAGGGTTTGCAAAATGACTATCTTTTGATAAACAGCACTATCCACTGAACCATTTCAAAGGTAAATGTGCATTAGTTGCACCCTTTCTCGGAATTTCAGACTAGACCATAATCTTAAGGATTGTGTAAAAAGGCCTTATTAAAAGCATCCTCCAAAAACAAGGTTCAGATGAGCATAGGTCTAGACAAACATCGGGGCTATACATACATGAGGCTAGACAAGCATAGGGTTAGACAGAGTTTAGTTGGACTGATTCCTACAACCTTCAAATATGTATATGCTGCAGGGTGTAGGAATTTGCTTAGTGTGCACTCAGTCCAACTAAACTCTGTCTAGCCCTGTACTCGTCTAGCCACATGTAGACATAGCCCTATGTTCATCTAGACCTATGCCCGTCTGGACCATTGTCCATCTAGCCCTATGCCTACTTTACAACTTATCCTTGTTCCAAGTATTTTGGGAACATGCTTTTGATAAAGCCTTTTTGCACAATCCTGAGTCAATCCTACATCCTTTTACCATTTTTAAATGTTTTTATACACCCCTGTTTGTGTGGTTTTTCCCTTTATGTTGTTTGAATAGAAACTGCTAAAAGATTTTCAATGCAGTTGAAAAGGAACACAATGAATCTTGTAAGATAAAGAAGCTAAAAACTATGCTGCTACTTGACTATAATCAGTAAAACCACCTAGGCAAAGGCCCAAACAAAAGAGCACTTAAGTCGACGATCATCAAATACAGTACATGTACGTATATGCGTATGCCTAGTCTCGCGTGGCCACTACGCTGATCCAATGAAAGTATGGGATTCGCCTATAATTTTTTTCTTTGTTGAGAAATGTACATTCAGCTTCAAAACCAGCAAAAGGCACTTGATGTTAACAATTTGAGCTCAATGGTGTGAGATGAGACCTATATACCCTTCCTGGTGACCTGTAACTTGATTCATAAAAAAAGACAAGCATAATAATAATCTTAAAAATGCTACTGGTGTTGCAGACCCATACCTCGTTGTCTGTGCTTCGAATTTCTTTATGGAGATGGGCTTACAAAGCTTTTGAACTACTTTGTCTTGTAGCTGGTGTGTCAAAATGCCCCAAAATCCACTTTTGAAAGCTATTGACTCTCCATACCATTAGTTTTTAGACAAAAACAACTTTGCCCTAATGTACGGCGGCCATGTTTTTCAGCATCAATCCTACATGGAGTACTACTGTATTCCATAATAGGAGTGCTCAGGATTATGCGGGATGTAGGAATATGCACACTGTACCCAGTCTAGTGTTGTACGATTAATGAAAAATTGAGCATTGCCGATTACTACTAATCAACATTCAAAGTAATCACGATACTTTGATTAATCAACACAAAAGCTGTAGGTGATCAAACTACAAAGAAAGCTAAAAGCCTAAAAACACAGTATCAAATTAAGATGTGTTGAAAAAAGTATCCACCACAATCAGTACATCATCACAAGTTTTCAGCCAAAAAAATAACATGGATGCATTTTTAGTGTCTAGACATGTTCTGCTAGCAGTGATAATGTCACTGGTGTTATTCTGAGAGGCTTTAATTAAATGCTTAGTGTCAGTTTTTTTTACATTTTTATCCATGACCTGTGCTGTTTCTGCAATTTGTTCAAGAAATTGTCAATTTTTCATGGCAATCGATTGCAACGATTACAACTTGTCATAAATCGATTAATCTAATAATCGATTTAATCACACAACACTAACCCAGTCCAAGCCACCTTTGCCTAGCTCTATGCCCAACTAGCCCCATGTATGCCCTTGCCCCATGCACATATGACTAGCCCTTGCCCATCCAGCCTCATGTATACCTAGCCCTATGCCATCTAGCCCCATGTATACCTATCCCTATGCCTGTCTAGCCCTATGCAAGTTTACAGTACGAGTCATAAAAAACTTGACGTTAACCGATAAAGGCAAAGCGACATCAGCGCTTTTCTGCTGCCGGATTATTAGTTCTTAAACAGCGAAAAGTTAACTTTTCGCGTTTGCATTTGCAGAAGTAATCTAACCGCTAACGTTTTACGGATCGTCGAAAAAATGGCTGTGAGCTTAGAATTCGCCAAGCAAAGGATCATCCAGCTTCATTTCCAAAGGAAGGTTTCGTTCAGACAAATTTCGCAAGTACGTACTTCGGCTCGAAAGATTGATCAGAACATCCCGCAGCAGACGGTTTCAGCCATCGTTCGCAAGTACCAGAAGTACGGGACGCTTTCTAGACGGCCAGGTTCAAGAAGACCTTTCAAACTGACGAGTGGCATACTGGCCATCATTGAGAAAAGAATGCACTAAGACGACAAGACAACAGCTACACAGTTGCTTAAACTTCACGAATTCTTTCCCGTCGTATCTGACAAGTTAGTTTCCCTCATATCTAGAATCTTCTCCAGCTCCAAAGCAAAGTTAACGCAAATATTAGAAGTATCGATCGAAACAAGTAACTCACTTACTCAATATCGGAAAAGCTCACTCTAAACCGAAAACCGTTGACACTTTTAGTACTAACAGCTAAATTAACCGTTAATGTATATCTGCTAACCGCTATTGGATATCAGAAAACACATATGCGACAAACGCCAAAGCAAGCGCTAAAGGGAAAACGCTAAACGTAATTTGCGTCATGTTTTCTATGACTTGTACTGTACTATGATCCCTACACCTGTCTGGCCCTATGCAACAACAACCCTACCTTGTTTCAATGATTTAGACTATTGACAATTTTACACCCCTACATCTTTTCCATTTTTAAATGGTTATTATTATGGTTCTTCTCTGAATACTTTTTACTTGTAAATAATAATTTATAGGTAGTGACCGTCAGTTTTGAGAAGTTCCATATGTGTGAATACATGTAGAACTGTATATGTATCCCGGAATTCAAATATGAGCCTCTGTTTTTATTTGTGTGTACAAAGTAAAATAAGTACATACGTACATTGGTACAGCATGCTTGCAATAGTCACTTAAGAAAACTGAATACAAGAGCTGTGTAAGGGAAACACATAGCAGCAGGTATATGTAATACAGTACATTAAAAGTTATAGCTTGTTCCTGAATCTTCTTGTACCACAAGACACATACACAATACATCATAACAGTAAGGGATTCCCACTACAAATGCATGGGTTGTGGCTACATAGGAATATCAACTATTTTGCTTCTTGCAAATTTTATGCTGATGTGACCTGGTCAGTACTAAGCTAAAGCATTTACATAATACAGCATAACCTCTGTGATTGAACATCTCAATAATTCAAAATCTCCTAAATCTGATCATATTCTGAGGTACCGTTACCGTAGTAAAGCATACTTAAGAATCTGTCAATAATCCCACCATCTCCATAGTTTGACAACTAGCTTGTCACCCAAGGTGTCCGATTACAAAGGTTCTACTGTATAATGGAGTTTACACTAGCACATTCCAAGTTCAGTGGAACCTCTATAATCCAGCACTCTGTGGGCAGCAAAACTGTGTCAGATTACAGAGGTTGTCGGATTAGCAAGAGTTTCTTATTACCATATTCCCTCTAATTATTTGTCACTCTAACTATTCGTCATCTGTGAAAATGGCAGCCATTTGTTCTCTTATAGAATTTTGACGCATTCTAATTTGTCATATCTCTAATAGTATGTCACTACCAGTCATATCTCTAATAATACATCACAGACAGGTGCAGTTCTTTGTTCCTTTGTTTGTATGGTAAAGATGGAAGACGATTACCCTCAATCCCTGAGGTTAAAATAGGTACAATTTCACGCAAGCAAATGTAACGTACCATTTTCTCTCTGAAATGACAGAGTTTCACCAATATTAGGCTCCCAAAGCTCCTTATAAACGGGATGTCCTCTAATCAGAGCAACAACTTTTAGGCTGAAGGAGGACATACTGTATTATTAGTTTGCAAAACCCTTGCAATTATTTGCCTTCTCTCCAAATATTCGTCACGTTCTCTAATAATTAGCTGAGGACAAGGAAAAGTGCTAAACACCTCCAAATGACTGATTTCCTCTCCAACTTACCTCGACGACAAATTAGAGAGAAAAAGGTATAGTCAAATGTGGTGACTGTCCTCTGGATGTGGTCAGATTGGAGAGAATGTTGGATTATAGAGGTGTCAGATTACAGAGGTTCCACTGTACCACTAAAGGTATTACTAGCTAAATGAACAAAGTTCAGAATCTCACTAGAAGGAACATTTTAAAAATATAAAAATTGAATCGCATTGACACTTCCATTTTGATGTACTACTGCTTGAAAAACTGCTGGGACCATGTATGCTCATGTTTTGATTTGTAATGTATACGATACATGGATGCAAAGTTTACCTGTCTATAACACTTTTGCACTAAGTCTTGTTGATTTCTCATGATCACTTGATTGCAACACATAGTGTGTTGACTACAATGATGCAGCCAGAGCATGGAAGCGTGGCACAGCACCACTCTTTCACTCCAGGAAGTCATATTTTAATTTGTTGTGTATTGAATGTTTGATTGGTGACCAATTGTCTGACACCTAACAAATGACAATATAGCACCTTTAACATACATATCACCTGGTCCTACTGTACGTATATTCCCTAATTATACTTCGGAGGGTTCCGGTCTCATATCAACATTGTAATATCCATTATTACTGCAAACTCACAGCAAGTTCAAAGTACAAAAATCACAAATTGCCACCTAGAGTACGCATGCACAGCCCGCCTTCAGATCCTTTTTGCTGCTTGACCACGTGGCTAGTTCAATCACAGTAGTTAATTTTCATCCAATCTTTGACCATCTGGAGTACGCGTTTTTATCTTCACCAAATTCGCTGGAGAACGACAATGTCAAGTACGGACAATGGCAACATCGAGATCGGAGAATCCGACGCTCACACTCAGTTGCCTGAATCAACTGCGATGGAGGGTGTAAATGCCATTTTACAGTCACCCGAGGCGCTGGAAGCTCTGGGACGAGGGTTAGCCCCTGCACTGACCCTCCTGGTTCCAAATGCACCACCCTCTCAGGTAAGTTTAACCCACTCCTCGCAGCCATCGCGATTCGGAACGGTTTTTCCAACCATTGCTGAGATTCCTAGTGCTCCTCAGGCCAATGTACCTGGTTCCCCAGGGTATGCCCCACGTTTAGTGTCCTCTGGGACCGGGCAAGCAATGGCTTCCTCTGTTGTACAACCTAGGATGGTTGGTAGTTCCAGGTCAGGGGATCCCAGACCAGTTCAACCTGGTCCTTCTCTGATGGAGGAACAAGAGGAAACGGGCTATTGGGCTACTCTCTTGGAACCTGTGTCCCAGACAGAAAGAGAGAGTTTAGCACTGTCTGATGCGGAGGATGAGGAACTAACCTCAGGTTCAGAACCTCAGGCTAGCACTCCTACAGAGTTGTCAGCTCTGGTGACTGTTGCCTTCAAGCGACCCATGTCAAGTGAAAGATGGAAGCAAATTGTGGACAAGTTTCCCCGGCCACCCTTATGTGAGGCATCACCACCATTCTTGGATAAGGCTGTTACCACACTGGTCCAGAAGAAAAAGAGTATTTTAGCTCATGATAGGTTTTTAATGAGGTTGCAGCGTTTCGCATCTGATGCTGTTGGTCCAATCACATTCCTCTTAGGGGAACTGATGCAAGGAAGAGATATTCCTAAGGACAAGGCAATTGCTGCATTGCAGGCTGCCCTTTGCTGTATAGGCAATTCATTGGCCCACCTATCTGTTGAACGTAGACAGTCCATTCTTCGCCAGCTCAACCCCAAGTTGGTCCCTCGGCAGAGTAGGAGTTTGAAAATGATAGGAAGTTGTTTGGTGATGATTTTGGTCATCGTGCAAAGGACAGGATGGATGCTATACACTCACTGTCCTCATCGTCTGTGTTTTTTTGACTGGGCGACCCCACCTCAGGAATGCAGTTCAAACAGGGACTTGGGGGTCACGGAAAAGGCCCTGCGCAGCGATTCACCCCATACCCACAAAGAAAAGGGAAATGGGGTCGACCCAATCCATCAGCCAGGTTCGATCCCAAGAAGTAAAAATGCCTCATGCACGACAACGGCTGGTCTACAGCCCGCTTCAAAGCCCATCCCACACGAAGGGTGTTTTACCCACTTGTAGCCCCTCAGCACTCCCTCCACAAGGTTCCACTCTAAGACAACTTTTGTCCTCCATAGAAGTCCCTCACACATTAGTAGCGGGCAGGCTACAGTTATTTCTCCCAATTTGGGAGAGGATCACATCCAACCCCTGAGTGCTAAACACAGTTTCCGGGTTCCGAATTCCGCTCACAGGGACACCTTACCAGATGTGTCATGTACAACTTCCAACACCTGGCGATCCACAATTGGAAGATCGGAGTCTGTCAGATCTTCTTCAGAAAGGTGTAATAGCTCCCAACAGTTTGCGGCACTCTCACACCACCTTCATATCCCAAATATTTCTTGTCCCCAAGAAGAATAGGGAACACAGGCTAATCTTGAACTTACGATCCCTCAACCAGTTTGTCCCACATCACCATTTCAAAATGGAAGGGGCACATCTTGTGAAGGACATGCTTCAACAGGGAGACTGGTTCACAAAGATCGACCTGAAGGAGGCCTACTACGCCCTACCCATACACTTGGGAAGTCAATACCTACTGAGTTTCATGTGGAACGAGAAGCTGTTCCACTTTACATGCCTTCCATTCGGTCTATCCTGTGCTCCGCGAGTATTCACGAAGATGTTGAAGCCTGTAGTAGCCCTCCTCAGAGGAAGAGGAGTTTGCCTGATAGCCTACATAGACGACATATTGATAATGTCCTCCTCCAAAGCTATGAGCCACTACCATACCTTATTGGCACTGGACTGCCTGGAGAGCCTGGGCTTCGTAGTGAACTATCCCAAGTGCTCTCTAACTCCATCACAATCCATCCTGTTCCTGGGATTCACAGTAAACTCCATAGCCATGACTCTATCGCTTCCTGAGGAGAAAATCACCACCATCCAGAAAGAAGCACATTTGATGCTTATGAAACCAACTGTCTCAGCTCGATCCATTGCCAGGCTAGTAGGACTGATGAGTGCCAGTATTCCAGCAGTACTACCAGCACCCCTGCATTACCGTGCACTACAGAAAGCAAAAAACTTGGCAGTTGCTCGAGGAGGTTACAACTGCACAGTATATCTCAAGGAGGCAGAACGCCAGGAACAAGTTTGGTGGATAAGGATGATCAAGGATGCGAACAGTCGTGCTATCAAACCCAGACTTCCAGACAAGGTCATTTACACCGATGCTTCCCGCCTGGGATGGGGGCAGTACACAATCAACATCAGATTGGGGGACTGTGGACCGATGCAGAGACCAACCTGCACATAAACTGCTTGGAGCTCCTGGCAGCTTGGAATGCAGTCCAGGCCTTCACCCTAATGAAGAGAGATCTGCACATTCTGTTGTGGATAGACAATCAGTCAGCAGTGGCATACATCAACCACAAAGGTGGGAATCATTCAACCCAACTGGCACAGTTAGCAATACAGTTCTGGTCTTGGGCACTTCAAAAGGGAATAACCTTGGAAGCCCGTCATATTGCAGGAAAGAAGAATGTTCAGGCAGATCGAACCATCCAGGACCGCTCCAATTGGAAACTGAGAACAGCACTTTTCCATCAGCTGAACATCCTTTGGAGTCCATTGGAAATAGATTTGTTTGCCACTCGAATATCCACCCAACTACCTCGTTTTCTCAGTTGGAAACCAGAACCACTAGCGGAAGCCATAAACGCCTTCATGCAAGATTGGTCAACTGTTCGGGGTTATGCGAACCCTCCTTGGTGTCTTTTAACCAGATGTCTGAGGAAAGCAGCCAGAGACTTAGCAACATTAGTATTAGTCACAGCCCTATGGTCAGCCCAACCATGGTTTCCCCTAGCCCTACAAATGACCGTGGACTACCCCTGGTGCCTACCACAACTCCCAGATCCAATGACACGGGCAGTGGACACACAAATCAATCTGAATCTTCCATCACCACAACCACAGTTGGTCGCTTGGCTCATTTCCGGAGATCCATCACAAGTCAAGGAATTCCAGAGGAAGTTGAGAAACTCTTGTCAGCCTCCTGGAGGAGTGGCACCAAGAAGAACTATGAGTCTGCTTGGGGTAAGTGGGAAAGATGGTCCATTGACCAATGTGTCAATCCCATTTCTGCCACTTTGAATGATGCACTAAGCTTTTTAACATCTCAGTACCAGCAAGGCATGAGCTATCGTTCCATCAATGTCTACCGATCGGCAATCTTGTCTATTCACCCAAAGATAGATGATTACCTGGTGGGATTAGTCTGACGTAGCCAGACCCATGCTCGCCGTGACTGACATCACCGGGAAGGCGAGAAAGGGTCTGGGGCATTTCGTATACGGAGTTTGTGCAAAAGAGGCGGAGTCAACATAATGTGAATATCATTACCATTAACACATTGACAACCGTAAGAACCGGAAGTGGAAATTTACACCTCGTTCTGACAACCGCAAGCTTAGGTCATACGAGCGTGCCACGTGTAATTTTCGAGAAGATTGTTATTTGCTCTTCTATCTCAGCGGAACAAGCTCAGACTGTGTAGAAAGTTTTGTTTATTTGTAATTTCGAATGATACAGATTGCAGAAATCGTATCAAATAGAGGATAAAGGCAAAATTCGCAAGACAGGCAAGCCACAAAGTTACAACAAGGATCTAAACCACCGCGTTTGACGGTAGGTTAACAATAACCTTCAAAAAAGATCTGGTGCACGTCAAACTTCTTGTAGCTTTTTATGGAGGATACAAGATCGTCTTAAGACCTCTGTAAGCCGGCGTCTGTAGTTTCTTGGCCAGGTTTTCTTCATAATCAGTTGAAATTTGACCGCCTTGTTTATTTAGCGATTTTCGATCCTTCAATCAATTGCAATTTTCTCGCGATTTTGGATTACAACATATAGCGCATCATACCTCATCAGAAAGCTCTATTTTTACTCTATCCAACGATGTCATACAAGCATAGGGTTGCTATATAAAGTAACGGGGGAAAATCCATTTGTAAAACACCTACGTGGTACGGGTGCATACGGCGCACAGTGATCAGAACGGTGATGCAATTTGGGCGCATCCGGCGTACGGTTGTCAATGTGTTAATATCATGGCCGTCGGAAGTAAACTGAACTATAGACTGAACCAACGATTGCTCGTCGAACATTTGCAAGACTGAACGTCACCTAAAGAGAAGCAACTTACTTCTATTATTCGAATCCTTGACAACAAGGAAGAGTTTGTGTGTCTGCCGACAAAGTTCAGGAAAAACTTACATCATAGCGGAGTTATCCACATGCATGTAGTGATCGAGGATCGAACCTTCTCATCGGAAAAAGAGAATGGACCAGTCGAGGCGTTAAGTTTAGAGGTTGGCTAGGGGATAAATACTAAAATTGCTAAACGCTCAAGCGACAAGAGTGCGCACGAGCGAGTCAGAAGATAGATACTCGGCTAAAAAGTGGAAATGGCCGCGGGTCCGTTCTCTTTACCTGATCTGAAAGTTATTGGGAAGTCCTTACTAGGCTTACATGGTACACTCTAAGATCCACCGCTTTTTGGCAAGCTTGAAAGGCTTACTAATGAGATTCATTCACTTTTAATCATATTCATATGAATTTTAAACATATTCACGATGTCAGGCAAAACTCCCGACATTTCACGCTAACTGCCTACAAATGCCCCAGACCCTTTCTCCCGCCTATTTAATATGGCGGAAAGGGTCGGATATGCCAGACTAGGTGGAATCTCATCCATTGGTCTCTCACCTCATGAAAGGCATATTTAATTCCAGACCTCCAATGCCCAAATATAAAACAACATGGCCAGTACACAAGGTGTTAACACACATAGCATCATCCAGCCCTAACACTTTACTACCTTTAGCGACCTTGACCCACAAACTTGCCACTCTCTTAGCACTAACTACTGGAGGCCGATCATCTGACCTGGCACTTTTGTCAGTCAATAGGTGCACTTTTTCAGACTCTGGGGTCATATTTCATTTGGACGGTCTTGCCAAGCAATCTCGACCTGGACACTTCAGACCCCCTTTAGAGATCGCCCAGTACCCTTCGGACATCAGCTTATGCCCAGTGCTTTGTCTTCAAGCTTATATAAAGATCACCTCACTGTTCCGTACCCAATCCAACAACGAGTGGTCTCCCTCACAACTGTTCATTGGGATTAGCAAGCCTCACCAACCGGTACAATCTTGTACTATTGCAAGATGGATTAAATCCACAATCCAGGAAGCAGGCATCGACTCTATTTTTTTGGCTCACTCTACTAGAGCTGCATCTACAACTGCTGCCATAAGCGGTGGAGCTACTATACAAGAAGTTTTACAACAAGCTGACTGGTCGTCAGTGAGAACATTTTGTAACCATTATTTCAGACCTCCAGCCATATCATCCTTTTCAGCCAGTGTACTAGATACTGCCACAGCTTCAAAATTACAATGTTGATATGAAACCGGAACCCTCCGAAGTATAATTTCCGAATGGCTGAGGTCTGAAAGACTGTAAGCTATTCGGAGTTATACGAGGAGGGTGAAGGTGAATATTAACATTCCAACCCACCCTTTCCCATTTTGTTGTATTAGTCTGTCTCTGATCCACAACAAGGATCTGAAGGCAGGCTGCGCATGCATATTCTAGGTGACAATTTGTGATTTTTGTACTTTGAACTTGCTGTGAGTTTGCAGTAATAATGGATATTACAATGTTGATATTCACCTTCACCCTCCTCGTATAACTCCGAATAGCTTACAGTCTTTCAGACCTCAGCCATTCAGAAATTATTTGGCACCGTTATTATTCAGTGCTGAACCAAACAGGGTTAGGTTATACTCTACTTCTTGCCTAATTTTCAGTCTTTGACTCTAACTTTTTGTCAGCTGCAAAATTTGAACATATTTTCGTCCTTATAGGCCTGTTTACCTCACGTTTTGCTCGTTTGGCATCTATCATGGTACAAGGCGGTGTCTATCATTTAAATGTTCCAATTTTTTGCTCAAAAATCAGTAAAATAACAATGAATATAGACACACATACCTTTTAGTATGTCATATTCATCAAATTTATGTTTTAAGAAGAAAGCATTGATTTCAGAATCCCACTGGTAAATGTGTACACAATAATCATGAAAAGAAACCGTTGTGACAATTCCGCCTTTAGCACCTAATTTTTCATCGCACTACTGGTTTTAACCATTGTACTGTATCTCTAATTGCTGACCTGGACCGGAAAATTGCTCTGCCAAAAATTAGGGAATATACGGTATGTACATGGTACAGAAGTGCTGTGGAAGCCTCTACTACCATGCTAAGGGAAACAGGAGACCTCTGGATAGGTTTTTATCCTACATGGCTAATATTCCAGCCATGGTTGGATGCTGCATGGCAATAATAGTACAATAACAGGCCTTGATATAACTGCTTGCAATCCATAACTATTAAAACTCATTGCATGCTACAGGTACATGCTACTCTATTTTTGGGCCGCCGGAAGGCGGCCCTATATTGTTTTTACTTTCACCGGAAGTGTCCGGAACGTCCGTAACGATGTCAATATATATATATATATATATATATATATATATATATATGTCCACAACATGGTGGACGCAAAGTCGGTACGTAATCTTTCGGCTATATTTCGGTGAAATTCATTCGTTTGCTCCTGATTTTATCAGCGAAGAGTCTTTTCGACCAGAAGAGTTCTTCGAAGTATTATTTTATTCAATAACAACGATTTCCAAGCAATTCGAGTTTCCAGGGCCGTAGGCGGCCCACGAGTTTTTTAAACTCGAATCGCTTGTTAATTTCCAGCTATATCACTGGACTACCAGTCCTTGTTATAAAGGGACAAAGACTGTACTGTACATCAGTGTAGCATTGGTTTGTGATGTCTGTATTGGTTCAGCCATGACTGACAAAAAAATGATTGTCTTCTGATGTGTTTGCAAAATTAATGATCGATTTTCATCAATTGTGATGCTTTAACTGAATTACAATTGTTTGATTCAATGTGGTCTGCTTGAACATCCAAATTGGCACAAGGAATGTGACATGTATCACTGTAACCTGCACAAGATACCAAGTCCCATTGATCCCTAGCTAGAAGTATTTACCTTTCTTTCTCAAAATTTATTAAACAACCTGGACAATATATTACCGGACCTGAATTCATTTTTATACCACCACACTACTACACAAGCGATAAAATCAAATAGGCAAACAATTTTGGTATTATCATTCGGCCTTATAGAACTTTTTCTTCGAGCAGTCCCTTGCTTACTATGGCAACTTCAAGCCATCAGCACCAAATGAACTAAACACCACAGTGTTTCCCCCAGTATACCTGGAACAGGGTGCCCCGCCCTGTTTGCATTTCTGAAAGTAATATACTCTTTCTACATAATAATTTTATATATTGTAGAGCTACAGTTCTCCATTTAGCATTTCTCACTGATCGTTTCTAGTGCATAGCTGTTTTAAATTACTGAATTTCACAGTATTCAATGATTATTGCCTTCTAATTCTACTTATCAGAAACGTTGTCTGTGTTTGAAGCTTTCCATAGGCTATGCAGTATTAGTCTTGTACCCAGCCCCTTCTGCTGACCGCCATTTTATTCTACCCGATGAAAGGGTCTGGCACAGATGACCGGAAAAACAGTTGCACGGTCCTACATCTGACATGGACCAATTAGGCCGCATAAACAATTAACAGCTAATGAATACTATTATTACCGTACTCGACACCAGCACAAGTAAGAGAAATAAAATGGAGTCTTTAAGTATTGCTGAGATTTATCCTCTGTTTACAGATGTTTTTCCAGCCACTTCGTCACCGTCTGTTTGTACTCCGGAGTAATATGTGTGAATAAGTCTGTTTTCTTCTTTTGTGTGGAATACTCTTGTTCACTATCCCGATCTTTGTCCGTAAAGACGCCAGCATATTGCAGCATAGATCTTTCGATATGCATGGTGTCAAATCAGAAGTCATATGATGCATGCCAAACCATTGGAATATGCAGTGTGCTTCGTCTACAACTACAGCAGCTACGTAGCTTTGCTTATACGGTACCTTCTTGCCATACCCCGTTGGAAAGCTCACGAAGGTATCACTACGCTTAAGGATGGATATTGAAGCTTTCTTTATGCTTAGGTTTTAGCGAGGGGTACCCTGTCATCAATAAATTAATGATTCTTGCAATATCACGATCGATTGTGCACGCCATCTTCGAGTAGGCATTCACTTATTATGAATAATTAATAGCTTTGCAGTTGTTTGGCAAAACTCTACCCAATTAACTCGACCACACCTTATGCAACTGTTTTTCCATTCATCTTTGCCAGACCCTTTCGTCAGGTAGAATAAAATGGTGGCCGGCGGAAGGGGCTGGGTACAAGACTAATGCAGTATCTCGCTGACTTCTCCGCCATTCTTATGACATCACCGAGTAGGGCATCAATGCTAGATTAACATGCAATACCCGCCCTGTTACAATTTCATCTTGGGGGGGAAACACTGTACCACAAAACAATAAATATTACGTCGTAAGTTGCCGTATCCACTGTGGACAGATTCTGCCACAAAGTCAAGTTTCACTTACAAGATAACAGCACAGAGTGAAAAACGGGGAGCCATGGGTCTACTGTTATGATTGAACAAGTGCTAGAGCACACACACTTAGAAAACTCTGTTAAAATGGTAGATTATTCCTGCCGTGATCGAATTTGTAAGCTGGGCCATAATATCCATCAATTTACATTCCGAAATATGTGGGCGACCAGATTGGACTACACTACCGATAGAATCAGTTAACCTTGCTAAACCACTTGGTAAATATATTACATATACAAAAAATTGTTGTGCTTTCAATGTATACCATTCTGGGGGTACTTGACTTGCATCATAATCCCTCCGATTGTAGTCAATCCATCTGTCACGACCTGTACAAAAGTAGAATTTATACATAGAGTAGCCAAAGTTCACACACAGCAGTACAATATGTATACACAAACACATCAAAAATTTCATTAACCTGTAACCAACAAAATATACTGTACTCCTTAGAAAACAGTTAACACACAGCAGGCCCCCAAAATATTCAAGTCCACCTACCTGTGAAAATCAGTACATACATACGTACATACGTATCTGAGAGTAATTCTGATAATCAAAGAACTGTACACAATATAGTGAGGTAATCCACTTCATCAAAGATGTATTGATAGTTGTTTTTAACAGTATCACTAGCATCATGTGACAATTGTAGCTAACATTTTCCCACATACGCATTTCCATGCAGAAATCTGTGACATTCCACAGAAAATCCATGGATATGCTGTTACAATGCTGCAAAAGGCTTCAAAGGCTTCTGCTTTATAACACAAATTGTGCTGTGCAAGCTTTGAATATCAAATTTCTGTATAGCACACAATACACTTTGCAAAACGCTTGCAATCTTTGACATTGTGATTATCAGGAACATCAGAAAATTTGGACAGCTGAATTGAATGTAATCAAAAAGAGATACAGGGTAACAAAGGAGCAAGGCCCCACATTGTAATTTAAAGGTATAAGTGAGGCTACAATCTTATTTAATTTAGAATAAAGTACATTGATTTTCGGTTCTCAGTTTACTGATGGGAACTGAGAGAAATTGCAGCCCAATCTTCACAATCGGTCACTATAACATCTGGAAAGAGACTTAGAACAATCGGTCACTATAGTACGTATCTGGAACAATAACTGTGTCTTAGCAGTATTAAGATGTAATCCATTTCTTTCAATCCAGCAACTGATAGATTGTAGGTCTTTCGTTAGTGAGCAAGAGAGTTCAGCTGGGGTGGGGCAAGCAGAGTAAGCAGAGGTATCATCTGCAAACTGTCTGACTTTGCAAGATCGATGTAGCAGCCTTAGCTAGATCGTTTACATAAATAGAAAATAGCAAAGGGCCTAAGCTGGAACCCTGCAGGACACCACACAGAACTCCAAACCAAGGTGATGGAGTTGCATCAATCACTACCATTTGGCGTCTATTGCAGAGATAATTTTCAAACCAAGACAAGGATGACTCCCGCATACTATAACAACTCAGTTTCTTTAGCAAAACCCGATGGTCCACCATGTCAAAAGACTTACTGAGGTTAAACATTATCACCACTACCAGTAGATTCTGGTCAAGGGCCATTCTCCAGTCATCTACAGAAAGCAAGCAGAACATCCTGAGTGGTGTAGTTTGGTCTGAACCCAGCTTGGTTTTCACATAGAACATCAGATGCCTCAATTAGGATAAGTTTTAACTTTGGACAGATAACGCATGTCACAATTTTTCATCAGCAATCATTTCAATTGTACAACGTTTCGCCCACTTGGGCTTCTTGAGGTACACACAACTAAAAAACTAAACTGATTGAACTGATTGTTTTTTTTTAGTTGTGTGTACCTGAAGAAGCCCAAGTGGGGGAAACGTTGTACAATTGAATGATTGTTGATGAAAAATTGTGACATGCGTTATCTGTCCAAAATTAAAACTTATCCTAATGGATCTAGCACGTCAAAGAATTTCTACAACCATATCAGATGCCTCAAGAAATCCTGATAACTGATGCTTTACCAGTCTTTCAAGTACTTTTGAAACAACCAGCAAAACAGATACAGAGCGAAACTGATCAATGACATCAGAAGGGAACTTTGGCACTGGAGCACAACGTTGTTAGGTTATCTAAACAGCAAAAATTCCCGCTTGCAGTGGAATATAATTTGCCAAAGTCGCAGTTAAAGTCACCCAAAACTAGCCTTTTATGACTACCAGTTGCAGCTGCTTCCAGTAGGTTACCAAAAGTGTCCATCCATGTTGCAAGAGCATTAGGCGGACGGTAAACATTGCAGATCAGTAGGTTGGTCTTACTGAATTTCACCTCGACCCATGGAGCCTCAATATCATCAAGCTCCAGATCATCACGCCTAATGTTCTTCAATGAGTTGGACACAAAAATGACAACTCCACCACCCCTTTGGGCTGACCTCCTATCCTTCCTATACATTGTAAACCCAGATGACTACAAACTGTTGTCAGGAATAAACGAGTCCAACCATGATTCAGAAAACCCAAACACCATAATATTATGCTCACAACCAATCCCTTTCAAGAATATTTCAACATCATCAAGCTTTGTTAAGATACTTCTAATGTTTAGATGGGTAACGAATATACTAGCATTGGGTTTTGAGGGTAAGATAAAGGATGTAAAACTGACATCATCACAGCTGAAATCAACACCACTGACCTTGCCAATGACATTATTAGGATACTTCGGGTTGGGCAAATCAGCAAAAATACAGGAAGGACAGTACCAACTTTCACTAGCATGATTGCTAAGACTAGCATAAACATCCACACTCACACAGGCACATCTGGCGTGGGTCCAGCGATCACACACAGCGCAACATATGCCACGCTGGTTAGACCTGACTGGCTTTCCACAGATTGTGCAGGGGAATCAGACTAGTCCCAGATTGGTCTCAATGTCTCCTGACATAATCAAAAGCCAATGCATAGATGATAGATGCCGACATCTGGAGTTGACTTGAAACGAGAAATAATGATGCCGCAAACGACTATAGATGAGAACAGCTCCACCAGGCATTCATTCCATTAGGGACTTCTTCGGTGCAAAAAAAGTGCAAAAGAGTATTAAAAATATCATCTGAGGATTTCACACAATATATATACCACCAAACAATCAGGGTAGAAATCAGAAAAATTCACGAAAAAATCTTGAATTTCGAACGAGCCGCCATCTTATCAGCAGGTTCGGGCGATAAGGAAACTACTGATCGTATGCGTCTTCCCTAGACCTGGGACCACTGAATACGGAATAGGCATCCTCTCAGACCAGGTGACTTGTTGCCTAAACAATTGATCAAAAAGGAGTTGAAAAAGGCGAGACATCGAAGCTTAACAAAGAGAAGCAGTTTTGTTCGATCGATTTCCCAATTCTCTCAGCTGTAGTCTGGCTCTGTACAAATGTAAAATCTGCTGTTTGGCATGCAGCAGCAATTTCCGCAAATAGCACTATACAATGGAAACTTTCGGTTTGCGAAGCCTGTCAATCATAACAGCTTTAGCATTCGTACCGATGTTGTTTGCTTTATGAGGCAAGTGTCTGCGCGAAACATCAATGTGCATGCTTTTTAGGCAAAAATACCGATTTTGCCGAGTTCTGTAGTGTGAAAGACCACCTTTCAGTCAGGTGTGTGAAGTTGGACTAGGGTATTTCTCCATCATGACTTGGACTGTGCCTTCCTCCATCATTTCGACCACTGCGAGACCTGATATTTGCATGAAGAGTAACAACGAAATCATTCTCTTGGAACTCACTGTCCCTTGGAATTCCGCCACCAATATGACCAAAGCACGAGATTTCAAGCTCTGTAAACTAAATTACCAACTTCTAATTTCAAACTTGCAAGCTCTGGACTACTCAGCCCAGCTCCACACGATGGAGATTGGCTCGCTGGGCAACTACTGACATCACACCTTCTCAGCCCTAAAAGCTGCAGCTCCACTATCTAAAGTCCGTGATAGGCGTAATCTCCTAACAAACATAGCAAAGACTGCTATTAACTATAGCCACACTATCTTCAATGCTCGTTCATGTCCATCATGGTCCTTGTCTTATTTATGATCATCGTATTGTTACCACTGTTAATTTCAATGTTTGCCTTTACTGTTTTCTAGTAATAGCTGTTCTTTGTGTTTTGTTGTATGGGTTCTTTTGTTGTTATTGCTTGTTTTTTTCTCTGTATTTTTGTCTCTAAATGTCTGTACTTTGCTGTCATTTTCTTTTCCTTTGTCCCGACCTTGCCAGGGAAGTAATTGTACCTGTGATCACATGATCATATTATTACACACCCCTGTGTCCGGTCCTCTACCTCTTTTTTTTGTACTCATATCATTATTCTTTTGAGTACAGTAGAACCTCGCAATAAGACCACCCCGGAAATAAGACCACCTCAGAATTAAGACCACTTTGTTGCAGTCCGGAATTTCTCCTATAGTTTTACATGGAAATTAGTTTCAGAATAAAGACCACATTTTTTCTTCTGGATGTCAAAACCTCACAATTAAGACCACTTATTTGTGGATACTGCTGTTTTCTGTGGACATTAGGCTCTGAAATGACGACATCAGATGGTGAACTTGGGGTCACTTTTTTAACATCGTAATGGAGTAACAATAAAAGAGGTGTGATGGCACAATTTTTCAACAGTTTTATTGCCTTATGTGCATCCTGTGTTTATGGAAAGACTTTTGGATGTGCCATGCTATTCTGGGCAGTACTTTCAGAAATAAGACCACCTCAAAATTAAGACCACTTACAACGGTCCCAAGGGTGGTCGTATTTGTGAGGTTCTACTGTAATAATATGGTTTGACCCCCAAAAGACGGCTAAAAACACATACGTACAAAGAATTTCGAAGCAATACCATTTATGCAATGAGGGGCTACATGCATGGTGCATTGTACTTGCACTTCAGTTAGAAGCTGCTAATTACAGCCACTGCCAGTTGGTCTCTTGATTATTGTTTGTCATTTAGCTAGGCTGTAAGGACTGTCCTCGTAAGGTCACATTTATCACATTGTTTCAATCCAAACCACACTACTCCAATTTATATATCACACTGCTCCAATTTATATATCACACTGCTCCAATTTATATCACATTGAATCTTATGGTATCCAGTGTATAACAAATGGAAATGAAAAAAAACATGGTAACATTTGCTAAAACTGTATATTGATCAAAAAAAAACTAAACAGCTTTTAATTATCAAGCAACATACTTCTGTTACTAAAGTAGGATCAAAATTAAGTCAACATGCAAGTGGTTCTACCATAGACACAAGGAGCAAATTAAACAGGACCATGCAAAATGAATCAAAATAGGTTCAGATTTCACATTTTGGGCACAACTGCCGACAAGCTGTACTGTGGACAACCTTGAATAGGTTCTCAACACAATCTTTACATTATCATTCGTGTACACGTCCATGTTAGAAGTCTCAAATCCTTCAGAATACAGAGTTAGGCCAAATTTTACCCCAAATGACATTGTCCCACTATGGTTCCTGTATCCTTGTCAGTTGTCACCCAATTGATTCCATTCTTTCTTCAAATTGTAGCTAATGTAACACTACGTGCACTGCATGGTCATATTTCTCTCAGGATACTACCGTTTTTGTGGTATACAACATTATTTGGCTTGCGAAATCCTATAACCAAGTAGACAATTCCAAAATTTCATCAGCGAAAACGTACATACTTTGCGTGATTTGGTCAAAATCATTCAGAAAGCTATCTAATATGATTCCCAGAAGTCAAAGCGGCTAAAATCACCGTCTGTAATTTATTCTACTTCCATTTCGCTATTTTTTTCCAGAAGTGTTAAGTATCATGGTCCTGCAAAATCTACCAAGTTTCCAGTCCTGGTTATGTAGTATATAGTGTCTATGCACATACCATTGTCATATCCATGCATGTCAAGGCATCAATTTCAAAATTGTCCAAACTGGACCTATTACTGTTGAGTACTGTGTTCTGATTTGTGTCCCTGTTGAAAGCAGAACTACCAGTGTGATCAATGAGCATTGTCACATTCAGACAAATGAGTACATTGCTTGCTGATAACTGCATGGTGCAAGGCAGGGTACTGCCACTATCTCAGAAAGCATACACGAGTTAATTTACCACATTGTGTTATCACTAAATTAAAATTTGCTCAAATTTTCCTGGACCATCAGATTCTATGTCTGACTAGACTATCAAAGCATGCACATAACTACAATGTACTTATGTGCACTTTTTTGAACAAATTTTGAAATTAATGCGTACGACTACAGTGAAACCTCTATTGAAGGACACCTCCGAAATGTACAGCCACTTCCCTTGAGAGGACACCACAGGCTGCTCTGCCCTATTTGACATCCCTCACATTGACATGTGTATAATACAAAACCTCCATAAACTGGACAGTTAATGGTGGTCCCAGTGGTTTCCATATTACATAGGTTTCACTGTTTGAATGGTGTCTTTCAATGGCCTCCAACTCGTTAGGCCTGTTGGTGGGATATGATTCAGAAGTAATTGCTGCTTTCAAGCATTGCTTCAGTTGTGGTGGCCCACATTCATTTGCTTAATATATACACCACATTCATCTGCTTATACACCAGGTGGAAAAAAAATATGCAATGCCATGCAAGGAGTAATGTGCATTCATAATTTTATAATAAAGAGTAATAATAAAATTATCCCTTTTACGAAAGGCCATCCTGGAAGCAAAGCTTTCTCCCTGGCAATTTGCCATGGATGGAAGCTGAGTACCACACTATTGAGCAAGATTTCTCATTGCTGGGTAAAGGAACAGTGTTCGGACCAAGCCATGTTTCCAAAATGAGCTTCTTGTTTCCTAGGCCTTAGCTTCACCCTCATTTAAACCTCCTGCTCATGCTATCCTTTGTGAAATGGAGGCTGCACACTCTGTAGGACTATCCCTCTTGGTGCTGTGTATGTGGTCGACTCTCATTCATTTCTTACTCAATGCTGTGTCCTTTGGGAACAAATATAGGCTGAACCCATGACTGGTAACTCTAGAGCACAATGATGCTATGAACACCAGCCTGAGACATCGATTTCATTCAGCTGTTGCAGCCCTTTGATTATCTCACTTTCAATTGATATATTCTCATATTCCAGTAGGGAGTGACTGCACACAGAACTACGTATGAACTGTTATACATACGTACATGTCATTTCCAAAATGGCAATATATGTAAAACAAGATGATTTTCTCGCAAATGAAAGGCATGGCAGGGGTGTAAATTAACTTTTTCCTTCACTAGCCACCTGGGCCAGTGACACCCAAAAGATACCAGCCCAAGTATTCATTTACTAGCCCAGTTTTGTATGTAGTCATTATTATCCTACTTTAGTACTCGATGGCAACTTATGTATTCATGTTCACAAGGGTCCATTGTGTGATGTCAATGTCTGCAAAGGGGATCCAAGATAACCATCAGGTTTATTCAGAAAAATCGTACAAGATTTCAGTAATAGCTGATCTAGACTTCAATGTCAGGCTTATTTGGGATGTTTGCTAAGACCACGTTTCTTTGAGTCTTCAATATTATACAGTATTAGCCCGATACTCACAAAACACCCACTCTATGTAGATACTTTTACCATGCACCCTTCTGTTATTTTCATACAATTATTGTGTTTTGCCTACAAATCAATGTAGGTAAAGCACAAAAAGGAGAGGGGCAATGACGAGGCATTTGATGTAGGGGGTGGGACCTTAAACAGTTTTCTTGAGGCCCCTTTGTGCCACTCAAGCTGCTTTTGATCATGAATACAGTACATATGTACGTAGATTAGTCTGTTGCAATTGTGCATGTTACAGGAATACAAGTGAGGGGGGAGGTTGGGGCAACAGGGTCCGAGGTCGGAGGGCAAAATACCCCCTTTAACCCTCCCCCCTTAAAGAAACCACAGTTATATTTTTTCTGAAAATGTGAGATTGAATGTTTCCCTGAAAGCCTTAGCCCCAGACTGAACTACGTAAATTTGTCACCAAAGACCTATGACGTCACGAGTGCAAAAGCCAGCTAAACGCCCAAGGCTTCTCCTACGTAAACATAGAATTTATCCAGATGCATTCAAAAACTACTTTGATAAAATTGATTACAGCCTTACTTTTGAAAGATACTAATCCTAAGCTTCCTTCGTTGCAACTTAGTAGCTGTACTTGAATTCTTTTCAAAGCTATGTCTGGAGAATTTAGATCAGCCATGTTAGAAGGGTAGTCTTACTGGCCACACGGGCGCCCATCTTTACAAGTTTTACTCGCCCGTGGTAGAAACTACCCGCCTCGGGCTGGCGGGCGAGTGTTAATTTTCACCCCTGCATGGAGTCACTCTTTTACTGATTGCTGGTCATTAGGTGGGTATACAGTATCTATCATTTGAGACCAACTTGTATGAACGAGTCAGTGGCTCTTCAATGCAGTTGCTATCCTAAAGAATATCCATATATTTCACAACTCAAACTCCAGTTTACCAGTCCACATCTCCTCTTTTTCGCATGAATTAAATTTTACAGCTTCATGTATACTGTAATACATGTACATACGTATTTACATACACTTTGCAAGTCATGTAAGCTAAAACCACTTTCATATGTCCAAAGTCCATCAATTAGTCTCACAACATTTTTCATTCCCTTCATTTTGATTCCAATGTATGTATATCTCCTGAAAAAATCTGAGCAATGCTAACTGTGAAGTCTATTATTGAAAAGAAGCGCACATATTGAATGATACAACCAGGAATTACGAATGAAAATAATACTGAATATATAATATGCAGGTTCACACCCACCCACCCCCACACACATATACAATTTACCATAAAAGTATTCTTTGCTCTCATAGTAAACATTTCCAAATTCATCACGTCCAACTTCACTACCAATTCTAACTTCATTAAGACTGTACGCAACAGAAGTAGATAAAATGATATACATTGTAGGTACATATGTATGTACATACATACTGTATATACAATATACAAACTACAAAAATGTGCTGTTGGAATGAATAAGAATATACTTAGTAACAGAGTATGATCCCCCCAAATAAAGTCATGCTGCCTTTCTTTTGTGAATGACACTGCCATCAATTGATCATGAATCTGAATGCACATGTATGATTGTGGTACGTACATGTGTGTTTCTTTTATTTTACCACCCTCTTCCCCCCTCCCCCCTTGAAAGTTTACCCTAGCTGAAACACATACTGTATGCACAATTGCAATAACACACTCATCTGTGTACTGTATTCAGAAACTGCTTTAAGTGGCCTAAAATGGCCTCAGATACCACCTTACGAGGCATAAAAACTAAAAAAGGTTCCTGGGGTAGCATACCCTAAACCCCTAGTATAGATCGCTATGATTCCACAGATACATACGTACGGTAGGCATCACAAAAAACTTTACGTATTGTAAATACAGTACGGCAGAATAACGAATTTATAACGCCGTTATTACAGAGCAATAACAGATCGTCGATTGAGAACTACAGCTCAAGGTACAAGTCAGCTACAGACGAACTACAGGTAAACTACGAGAATTATAACAAACGAACTACGATTGTAGTACAAAATGGTAGGAACAATAAACTATAGCCGTTCAATCCTTAAGCCTGGTTCACAATATTGCGCTTCCATGTGCGGTTATGAAGCAGCTGGTCCGTTCGCGTCTATCGCTCTTCATCGATTTGTTTCTTAAAGTT
Organism: Halisarca cf. caerulea; assembly: GCA_963170055.1. Classification (NCBI taxonomy): domain Eukaryota; kingdom Metazoa; phylum Porifera; class Demospongiae; order Chondrillida; family Halisarcidae; genus Halisarca; species Halisarca cf. caerulea. The sequence goes on along the minus strand of CAUJGJ010000304.1, from coordinate 474,080 downwards.
TCAAAGCGCCTTGCAACGACAGTTTACTACGACGACGGCAAGAACTGTATAAAATACAATTCTCTGCTACTTGTACTCCGAATAAACCATTTCTGCAGTAAATTCGTTCAGAACAAATTATTATTAATGCGCATATCCGTTGAACGACCTCTTCGTGTAGGTGTACGCGTACAGTGCTCCAATCCTAAAGGTTTCACCTTCGGGAAACAACATATAAATCGTTTCTAACTTCCTCTTTCTCCTACAAATGAGCTCAATTCTATAAAACCGGTCTTCGCTGATGAATACGAGCCTTCGATTACTCTTCGCGAGTTTTCTCGAAAATCGCGTACTGAAGAATAGGCGAAATCAGCCATTTGTAATGAATGACGTTCGTGATCACATGTCAGCATGTGACCAATAATATTTTGGAAGCGGGAGTTTCGACGGATTGTACGGGAGAATACAGCGATGGAGAATGCTAGCAATTTTTTGGACAACGGTGTTTCTGAACACCAAAAAACGGTGTTTTTAAACACCAAACGACGGAAGAGGGGTATTCATGCGGTCCTGTCCGAAGTCCAGATCACAGGACAGCTACCTGCAAAGAGAGAATCATCTGTGCAAGCAAATGTGAAGCTCTCTGAAAGTACTGCATCCTTTGCAACAAAACAGCCTAGAGGTAACCCTCAGAAAGCTGTCAAAATCAGAGAATTAAAGAAAAATACAAGCCACAGTGAGCCAACCAACCCAACACTTAACACACTGCTGAAAAAAACAAACAGTGGAACTACAGAGACCCTAGCAGTATTTGTTGAAAGGAGGTTGACAACTGAAACAAGAAAGGCTTTGGCAATACATACATTCATACAAGCACACAAGACTGGCATGGGAATCCTCCAAGCAGCAGATTTGAGTGCTGAAATCACAGGTGTAAGTTCCAGAACTGTACGAAACTGGACAACAGAATTCCTGGAAGTTAGCCAGTCATGCCCAATAGATGGGGATGTACTTCAGGATTTGATGTCCAGCTCACGAGGAAACCACGTCAAAACTGTGTCATTGTTTGCATGTGTCGAGTTTCAAAATGAGGCACGAGAGTACGTGCGGTTGAATGCCAACAAAAAAGGGTCACCAAATATGACCTGCCAGTCCTTTGCAGATTGGGTGGCACATACTTGGGGTCATGAGGTACATGAAGAGACAGCTCGGCAATGGCTCCACAAGTTAGGATTCAAACAAAAGAGCACAGGGAAAGGAGTCTATTTTGATGGCCATGAGCGAGACGATGTTGTGTCTGCCAGGAATGAATACTTGGACATTCTTGATGATGTTGATCAAAGACGTTACGGCAGCCAAAATGTGTTGAATGAGGAAGAGCGCCCGACAATCCGTGTCTACCACGATGAAAGCACCTTTTATGCTAATGCACAGCAGTCATCCTATTGGAACGATGGCACAAACACAGTTTTACGGCAGAAATCAATAGGCCAAGCCATCATGGTGTCGGATTTCATCGATGAGGTCAATGGCTATCTGAAAATTGATGCAATGGAAGCTAGAAAAATGTTGGAGCATCAAAAAGATGGATATTTCACCAATGAACAATTTGTGGTACAAGTGGAGAAAGCCATTGACATCTTTGAGGCAAAGTATCCTGGTGTCCAAGCCATCTTTCTATTTGACAATGCCCCCTCGCACAGGAAATTATCAAGTGATGCACTGAACGTCAATTCAATGAATGTGGGTCCAGGTGGAAAACAGATGAAGATGAGGGATACTATTTGGCAAGGAGAAATACAGAGCCTCATCCTCCCAGATGGTCAACCAAAGGGAATGAAAATTGTTCTTGAAGAACGTGGCATTGATACAAGTGGCTGGATTGCAAAACAGATGCGGGAGGAGTTGGCATCACATCAGGATTTTCTGAATGAGAAACCTATAGTGCAGAAATTGGTGGAAGAGAAAGGTCACAAATGTATTTTTATACCAAAATTCCACTGTGAATTAAACCCTATAGAGAGGGCATGGTGCGATGCCAAAAAGAAGGTACTTAAGTACACCAATGGAACTATAGTGCGACTGCGAAAGTTAGTACCTGAGTCACTTAACTCGGTGGATGCAAGTCTAATCAAGAAATTTTTTTTGACTGTTTATGATTACGAAAAGGGGTATAGGGAGGGACATTGTGCTTTTGACATTGACTGTGTTGTGAAAACATACCAATCTCACAGACGTGTATATCAATGAAAATGTACATTTACTTACAATTAACATGTCTCGTTGCCTGAAAGTGTCTCTGTGCTGCTGTCCGACAGTGTTTCCGTGCTGCTGTCTGACAGTGTCGCTGTGCTGCTGTCCGACAGTGTCCCCGTGCTCCTGCTCAACAGTGTCTCTGTGCTGCTGTCTGACAATGTTTCAGTGTCTGAGAGCGCCTCCACATTGTTCCCTGGCGTAGACCTGACCAGCACACGTACATCATCTGGAGGACGTGGTGTTTGGTCCTCTATAGTCACTGTGCTAGCTGTGCTGCTCACATCTGAGTCACTGCTACTCTCTGGTGTTTGCCAGAACTGTAGGAATGTAACACACAACCAGTTACCTGTGAAGTGAAACTTCTAACAACAGCTATTTCATACCTCTAAATCCTGTAAAACATGAACAGCTGGTTCTAGAATTCTTCGCAGTAGACACAAGGAGGAAGATGGACCTTCTACTCTGATACTGAGGTCGCATACTCGCTGACCCCACTGCCTACGTCCACCCAGGGCATATTCCCGCGAAGACACGGACCTGCAACAAAATCTCACAAGTGTACAAAAAGTTTTTTAATAAATTTGGATAGGAATAACTCACGCTTTCGTCTCCCATCTCGGACTTGACAACACTTTTGTTACAAAATGTGCTGCTTGCTTGTCCAGGTGTCCTAAGAAAGCGAATCCTCTTGATGGCAGTATAAGACCGACAGCGTTAGCATCAAAACGACTTGGCTGTCTCCGAAGAATTACACTGATCCCTGGAACTAAAGACCGCAGCGAAACATCGTAAAACTTGATACCTTTAGCACAAGTTGTAAAAGAAGCCAACACGACAGAATCCATTTCTTCGCCGACAAGGTGCGAAATAATATGCACGTGCAACACGTGACTTCATGTGACGTGACGTGAACAATTGCTACCGCAAGCGCAATTTTTTCTTGGCATTGCCTAATCGTTAACGTACTATGATAGCAGTTATAATGGTAAACCAATGAATACTATTTAATGATTGCACAACTATTCGAGTACTCGCTTACGTCGTTGGGGCTCTTAACTCGCAAGCAATCGTGAAATCCCATCTAAACACTTTTGGTGCAAATATTTAACAATTTTTGCTAGTAACTACCCCCCAGAGGTTTATGTAAGAATGTGAACCAGGCAGAAGTTGTAAGATGTTCAGAAAATGCTTTTTTGGGAATTTGGGGTCTTATCTACAATTCCTTGCACAAATAAGATCTAAAAACAGGATTTTAAATATGGCTAATTAATTCACAGACAGTATCACGTGACCTCATGCCACGCCCATCATTCATAAAATTAATACCCATAAACCCAAAGAAGGGTAATATCACATGTTTCAAGCCAGCCTGTAGCTGAACAAGCCATTTTCCTATACTATTAAGAATGGAACCTTTAGGGTTGGAGCACTGTACGCTCTTCTCTTCTGATGTGGCTGAAAGCGTTTACTTTGTATCGGATTACGCTAGGATCGAATTACACGAGATAGAATTACAAATTTAGTACAAACGAATAACAATTTGTAACTACGGAGGTAATACGAAAAAATATTCTCGACTGCGCTGATTTCGTCGTTCGACGCCATTTGTAACTACATTACAAAACAGCGCAATAACATTACGCAACGACGTAATAACAATACAATACGTAAAGTTTTTTGTGACGCGTACTGTACATACCGTATGCGCGGAAATTTTCGCGTTACGTAATTTTCGCGAAGGGCGAAGTTATGAGAAATTCGCGATTTTATTTTCGCGAATGGCAATTTTTCCGAATTGGCGGTTTTTTTTATTTTCGCGAAGTCTGAGCATCAATGCTTGGTTAACCTTGGCAGAAGTAGCTTTGATACGAGTATTCTGCAAGATTTTTGAGATGAGTTCAACGATTTTCTCTATAGAGAGTTGTGTACGTGGCTACCATGTGTATAAGTCATCTTGGGCAGCCTCAATTGGAGAGATCCTACTTTGCGAAAGAGAGGAGAGAAATCTGGAAGATCCTTATGCTGTGGCCATCGTAAGGAATGGTGTGATTGTTGGGCATGTTCCTAGGACTATATCGTGCGTATATGTTCGCTATATTTGCGTCGAGGAGGAAGAATCTCGTGTACGATAAAAGGCCAAAAACGATTTTCCAGTGATTTGCCCCAGGGAGGTCTGGAAGTACCTTGCAGCTACAGTTTCCGCGATTTCACCGAAGACTCAGCAATGAAAGTTAGACGTCGTCTGATCGAAATTGGCTTCGCAGTTCACCTATCAGCGCAGGACAGTGAACACGACTTCGAGATCAACAGTCAGCCTTCTGTAGGCAACTGCCAGCCTGTGGACGCAGAAAAGACTGATGGTGTCAAGCAAACCCTAACACAATGTGATCACTGGTTGAAGTTTGAAGATATTGTCCTCTCTCATGCCGATTGCAGAATTTTAGAGGGTGGTGATCTGCTCAATGACAAGCACATGAACTTTGCACAAAGAATTTTGAAGAAACAGTTCCCACACATCAACGGACTACGCTTGACTTTACTTCAGAACCAGGAAAACATCGGTGAGACTTCCAATGCCATTCAGATTTTCAACATTCAAAAGAATCATTGGATTTGTGCTGCCAAATCTGAAGGGAAAGCAAAGGTATTAGTGTATGATTCAGCGTACACAAAGTGGGATGCTAATTCACTGTCTCCTATACTGAAGCAGTTTCGATGTGGGAGGGGCAGCATCAAAATTATTGATGGAGTGCAGAAGCAGACAGGTAGTGCTGATTGTGGACTGTTTGCTATTGCGTTCGCAACCAGCATTGCTTTCGGTAAAGACCCTGCCAGCACAACCTATACGCAGGGGTTGCTGCGACAACACATGAAAAATTGTTTGATGAACGTGTTGTTTGAGACTTTCCCTTGATTTTGGCTAGTACTGTAACATTTTACTCACAGCAGCTATAATAATTGTAAAGATATCATAAATGATTGCTACGTACAGTACAGAAACTTTGACAATGTTTATTGTTAATTATTGCAGGAGTCATGATGTGTATCAAAGTATTTAATTAGTGGCTTATTCCTTGAGTTGTATGGTGTCCTGGATGACGTCTGTGATTCCAGTTTCTCTGAATCCATTACGTATTATGTCTGTTGCCTCTACATAAGCACACGCATTCACTAACCACTGAAACCCCAACGGCTTTAGAATGCTCAATTTGAGGTCAATGGGGCTTGCAGTGCTGTCATCCCTGGCCAAGTTTCTTTCAACTTGATCACTGTACCATTGTTGGAAGGAGTTCTTCATATGGCTCTTCAGTGGTTTATTTACACTGACGTCCAAAGGCTGAAGACGATCTGTGCAATTTGGTGGCACGCCGACAACACTAATGTTGTTCTTCTCCAAGGCTTGCAGGAAACCTTCCGTATTTTGAGCCTTAAATTGATCAAATATAACAAGTGCTCGCTGGGTGGCACTGAGCTTTAACTCCTTGCGCACCTTTTCAATATATGGCAAAAGAATGCAGTGGAGATATCCCATCATTGTTTCTTCATTTGACCAGTGGTTTGTAGTGAATGTTACGTGCCAGTCATCAGGAAAGGGCACTTTAGGTAGGCAAGCTGGTGTTTTACCTTTGTAGACCACCTGCACAGGCAGTAATTTTCCGCTCATTGTAATTGAGAGTAGTGCTGTAATCTGCCTCTTATCATCAACCCCAGCCACTTCAACGCGTTTGGACCCCTTTACCTCCATTGTCCAATTTGAAACTGGCACGTACTTCACGCCAGTTTGATCCCAATTGATGATGAGATCTTGTGGTATCTCATCAATCATTGCCACGGACCTGATGTCGTCTAAGAACTGATGTTTCAAGATGGCAAAATTGCTGGGAGACACTTTTGCCTTAGTTGTGGCCTGCCTTTTCACAAGACCCATCCTTCCAAGGAGCCTGTGAGCCCAATCCTTGCCAATGTCGATAGACCCTCCGTTTTCCGCCAGCAAATTGGCATCTCTGGCCTTTATGACGCCTTTGGCTGCCCCTACAGCAATCTGAGAATTTACAACCCCTCCAGACTTACGAACTTCAGTCAAAAACCACTTCACTTTGTCTTCTAGCTCTTCACCAATGAGAAGTGGCCTACCGCGCCGTTTTTCAGGCAATTCTACTATCGCCTCCACTTCTACATCTCTTTTCCTGGAAAATGCAAGCTTCATACAATAGGTACTTTTCCACCCTCGAACCGTACTTTCCTTTAAATTAGCGAACTCGCCCGTTTGCTTGAAGTGGCGAATGGCTGCCAATACGCCGTTTTTCGAGGCATACTCGGCTACTCTGGCTTTATCCCCTGCTGACGTCTTTTCGTAATTTCCCCGCCTGGCTTCACGCTTGGTTTCACTCTCATGTAAAGACTTAAGCTCTTCTTTTACCCCGCGAACCTCCGCTGGGCAGACAGCTATCGGTGCCTTCTTGTCAAAGACTCCTGGAACCTTGAAGAAATCTTCTATCACTCTACTACTCATAGTTAGCTAGTCATGAGGAACTCTAATTTATACTAGATACTCGATGTTGTCTATAGTATTAATAATGATAATAATAATGTTCCCTTTCGCTGCAAAATTTTCGCGAACGCTGCTTCATTCGCGAAATTCGCGAAAATTACGTAACGCGAAAATTTCCATGCATACGGTATACATATCTGCCCCCACTCCCCCTCCTATTACATCACTATACGTACATACTATGCTATGGTCTCCTCTTCATAAAAAAAACCCTGTACATATGTATGTATATACGTACAGATGTGAAGGTCCCCCCCCCCAACAATTTGACCCCAGATAAACCCTGAGTAGTATTGTGCTAATCATCTCGTAACTGCTGACCCCTTGCCCCACTTTATGGTGTGTGACAAAGGGTCTTGTGGGTTCCTAGCTCCCAGATCTTTTCTGTGTTCATGAAGAGTTGACATTTCATAACAAAGCTAACGCCTGCATGCATCATGAGTATGAAAGACTGCCTTCTGGTTTACCACAAGAGGTTATTAAGAACATGCTAAGTCTATGAATAAACTATGATCTAAATTCCATCAAACCTCAACTAGCAAAACAGCCTACCCTACCATAGATGCCCTAGACAGCTTAACCATAGCAAAAGTAAAGGTCCTGTCCCAAATTACCCTGGTATGCCGACTTCGAGGCCCAATTATCCCGCTTTACACTACGTATTTCCAGTAGCTAACCAACTAATAACAACCCTTTCCGTGTACCGTGACGAATTCAAATTCAAATTCATAAAGATTCAGAAGAAATCTAGAGACGGAGAAATCCTAGCAGACATATACATAGATAAATAGATCACAGATAGCAAAGATACTAAACCCCAAGCTCAAACCTATATCTAGAGACAAGCCCTAGATACAAACTCACCGAATGGTCTGCCTCAATGCATTCAACCAGCCACCTGCTGCTCTAACTGACCTAAAAATGAACCCCATGATTCCTATAAGATGTCGACTCCCAATTTTCCTTTTCACTTGAACGTACAATGGTGGCCGAAATGGCCGAAGTGAGTGTTCAAAGTAATCTGGCTAGCCAGACTATGTTCAAAGGGATTAAGACTCCAGACTAACAAAAATGGCGGGAAAGGTGGAAGAAATGCAGGACGACGGTGATGATCCAAGCATAGATACTCCGAGTATCTATGATCCAAGGTTGTCCTTTTCAAGTCATATCTTCGAATACAGATGGCCACTAGATGATCGTGATTCTCCGACGTACATACTTCAAGAACAAATTGCAGAATACCTTGAAATTAGAGGATTTTCACGCAGATATCCAGGTTTGTTGAGTCTGGCCCGGTCTGACCTGTCATGCGATATTTGGTTCTGGCCAAAAGGGGCCCAGGACTATTTTTGGCTGCCAAAATTGGTGCTGCTCGGCCCGGACATGTTTTGGTAGCCAAGAATGATCCTCCTAATACCAAAACCAATCCTGTAGAGGTGCAAATTAGAGCCTCTTTTGGCATACCAAAACTATTCTGAGATACCACTTTTGACAGCTAAAATTGTTCCAGAATAATATTAGTACCATATGGTAGTGCATACCAAGTGCAAATTCCAGATTTTACACTCAGCACTGTGTGTATGCCATCTGTATGCAGGGTTCCCCCCCTTCCTGTCATCTTAAACTTTGTGCCTTATGGCGGTGACCATGTACGTACCTCCGCTTATCAAGGAAACTTGTATAGGTCGAAGATGTTATCAGGTAGATTATGAAGAAATCTCTCTGTATAACAGCTGTATTCTATTTAGTGGCTAAGACATAGGTTTGAAGGCTGTATGGAATATAAAATGCACTTGCCCTTGGGTACTGGGTACTCGAGGGTGAGTGCATTTATCTGTCATACACCCTAGAGTGCCAATGTCTTAACCATCCAGGGTTCTATCCAATGGGGGGAGGGAAACTTTCACCCCAAAAAAATCAAACTGTATATAGTACAAATTACTATAGAGAAGGCTCTACTTGAGTGTCAAAATCAACCTTGAATGGTCCAAAATGGCCTCAGATACCACCTTATATAACCTAAAAACTCAAATTTTCCCTGGGGGAGAATACCCCCAGACACCCCTACTATACCACATCCATACACATCTGCACCTCCTTACAGTACATCGCTGCACTGCATGTGTTTATAGACATCTTGTACACTTCTGCTTCCTTCCATTTCTTAGTTGAACATTTGTTATTGGCCCAATGATCATTATCCAGAAAGAAAAAAACTGCTACATTGATACAAAAGATGCTATACATGACTGTCCATCATAGATACCTACGTAGATGCTCTATATCACAGCATGACTCCATATGCTATAATCTGTAATACTTTACACTTGCCCCCCCTCCCCCCCCACACACACACATATTCTTCATGGCTAAATTACCCCCCCCCTTGACGCATTTCCTGAAAGAAACCCTGGTATGGTAAGGTAAAGTGGAGTAATTTGGAAGAGTGGGTAATTTTGAACAGTCAGGCTGAAAGTAGTGTCAACCACAAGCTACATCCATTGTTTCTCGTCTTTATTGTCTCCATGGATTGAGAGTCTGGCAATAACAAGTATAGCTAAACAACTTAACCACAACAGAAGTTACAGACCCTGTTCCAAATTACCATTGTCTTCCAAATTGACCCCATTTACCTTACATCTTATACATTGCCCTGTTAAAGTACGGTATCGTGTAGGTATTACTTGATACAATATTTGTTCACCAATTAAATTGAAGTACACAAACAGCTAAACACAGTACTCACAAATTATTTTCATACAGATAGACTAGGTGAAGCACAATATACACATGAAACCAGTATTTATATGAAATACCTTCAATCATTTGAAAGTCTGGTATACCATACTTGTCACCCCCATAAAATATAGTACAGGAATAGCAGGTGCCTCTGTAGAGAGGACCGGGCATCATCATTAGAAGGATACATAAAAACTAGAACACTTTTCCATTAATTTGAAATGGTTGCCCGTCAAGTTCACATGTGGGAGGTAGATTGTATTTTGCGTAGTTACAGTGACAGATGGGAGCCTTCAATTGGAGAGATGCTCAATTGTGAGAGGGAGTTAACCTATGCCCACAACTTGTATTCTGTTGCTGTATGTACGTAGTTCACCAATCAGGAGGATTCCAATTACTAAGCAGCCCCAAAAATGGATTCCCCATCCTGGAGGCTCTTCTTTAGAGCAACTATTGAGTTACAGGGGTGCCACCATTAGAGAAGCACACTAATCGGAACAAGTACAATACTTGGCATATGGCAACTACGCACAGTGTATTGGAATTTTTGTTGCTGTAATATCTGTTTGCTTCCTGTTTTTGATGGACCAGAAACATATAAAGTAACCGTCCTCTAAACATTTAATTAGATGTTGTTGCATCTTACTATTATTGAAAAGCATACCCTCTGAAGAGACTTTCCTAGGTACAGTGCCATGGCAAATGCAATTGCGTATACAGTACTCCACAATCACTGTCATTTGTTTGCAAGCTCACTTTACCAAACTTCAGTGTACATAATGGTTTCCTCTTGGGTGTAGAGCAGGGAGCGATCTGCTGGTGAAGCTTAATTGGTGTAGCAGAGAATAAACTATAATAGACAAACCCCTGATGGGCACCCAGTAATCTTTTCCATTATGAAGATTTATATGAACTCCACAATGAACCTGCAGTACTGCCTGATTTAGTGCTTTGAAAACCAATGATCCCAAATTGCTTGCGAAGGGTGGTCTGAGGGGTATTAGTAATGATATCAATAAGTCAGCCATTGGGGCTTTGAACAATCTTCCGGTAAGCGAAATTATGCCATTATTAATCCAAGCCTGTTTCTTTTTTTTAATGAACTGGTCTGTGTGCCATTGCATTGTTTTGTTCATTGTCCTCTAAATCAATGACTTCTAGGTTAGATGTGTGTTCTACCATACTCAGTCTAATCTCAAACATTAGGTTACAGGCAGCATAGTTTTCTCTCACTACAAAAAGCTTTAGCTCCACGTAGTGGGGAACTTGTGTGGAGTAGCTTATGTACATACATACGCACAGCACAGCCACTTCCCTTGAGAGGACACCACAGGCTGCTCTGCCCCATGTGACATCCCTCACATTGACATGTGTATAATACAAAACCTCCATAAACTGGACAGTGGTCCCAAGAGTGTCTTTTGATGGCCTCCAACTTGTTAGGCCCATTACATTTACTCGCTACAAAGGACGGGTGGGATGAATGAGGTCCACCTAAACTGAAGCAATCCTTGAAAGCAGCAATAACTTATGAAGTAATTGCTGCTTTCAAGGATTGCTTCGGTTCAGGTGGACCTCATTCATCCGCTTGAGATGTACACTAGGTGGAAGCTTCAAAGAATTATGCAATGCCATGCAAGGAGCAATCTGTATTAATGGAGATATACAACCTTTCCTTTTACAAAAGGCCATCTTAGAAGCAGAGATTTCTCCCTGGGTGGTCATTCAGCATGGATGGAAGCCAAGTGCTACACTATTGAGCAAGATTTCTCATCGATTGCTGGCTTAGGGAAACAGTGCTGAGACCAAGCCACGCTTCAAAAACGAGCTTCTTGCTACATCGGCCTAAGATTTATCCTCATTTGAACCTCCTGCCCGTTGCAATCCTTCGTGGAATAGTGGCTGCACGCTCCGTAGGTCTATCTCACTAGGCGCTGGGTACGCGAATGGGTCTCGTTCGTTTATTACTCAATCCTGTGTCCTTTAGGAACAAATGTAGGCTGGACCCATCACTTGTCCTTCTAGAACACAACACTGCTATGCACGTCTTAGGCATCAATTTCGTTCAGCTATTATAGCCCTTCAATTACCTCGCTTTCGACCGATACATTCTCGTCCAGTAGGGAGTGACCTCACACGGAACTGTTATAACGTCACTTCTGAATTGGCGATTTCAAACAAGGCATCGACCGGAAGTTTACGATTTTCTCGCAAACAAAAGATGTGGAGTCACTCTTTTGCCAATTACTGGTTATTGGGTAGTCATATCTATCATTTGAGATCAACTTGTATGAACATGTCAGTGGCCCTTTAAAGTACAGAACTAGGCCATATCTTGGGACGACTTTTTTGTTTGTGGAAATTTGTCTTCGGTTTTGTTAGGGTTGTAACTTTATTGTTTGGGGGCAGCGAATAGGTCAGCCATCTGTGTCGACATGTTTTGTCACGTGATTGCCTGTCGAGTGTGACTTGGGCATCGACTATACCATTGCTTTGGCAAATCTCTGTTCCGAGATGGCTGGAGATCTCTGTTGTCCTGTTGGGATTCTTCACCCTTTGGTCAGGGTAGTCTTTATCCACTAGCTACCCACCATTTTCAGTGGTGCAGAACGGATTCGTGATGGTAATTGTACACAGTTAGTAAGAAGATTGTTGAGAGAAGCATGTAAACGAGTTGTGGTGAACAGCAGGTTTCAGAAACGGAATTTTCAATATCTTCAAAAGTACAAACGTAATATCAATGGAAAGCAAATCAGCAAAAGTCTATTTTGCACATGTGTACGTATGTTGTTATGCAGTACTAGTGATGTTGAAACAAACCGTGGCTTGGCCTAGTCTCGTGTAGCCCAGACCCATAAATTGCTCGCCTACATTTTTCAAATGTGACGTCATATTTGAAAAATGTAGGCGAGCATGGGTCTGGGCTACGCGAGACTAGGCCTGGCCTATGGTCTAGCCACACCAGACTAGGACCAACCAATGTCAATGTCTGTTAAAACAATCATTATATTATTAAACCAATTCTTCCTTTAAACCCAATTGCAGAGCATTCTGAATCCACTAGTGATTAATGTGACAAAATGCTAAATAAACCAAAGAAATATGAAACAATATAATGCAATTCAACCAATTGCAAATCGAACGAAATAAGCACAAAACACATGCATTGACATCTCATGTGATTCATGCCATTCACAGTCACTTGCCCTGCACAACAGTACAGCTGCACATGCTCCATGGTCTGTAGGTACCATTTGTCATCACCATTTCAGTAAAATTTTATCCAGCCAGATATTTTGGTCTGGGTGGGCATTTATTATTCTATACTAAACACTAACCAGCACCCAATCTAGCTGCTAGGCCCGTACTTCTCCATACGTTTTTGTTTATGGGAATTTGACTTTTGTTTTGGCAGGATTGTACTTTTTGTTTGCAATGGGGCGGGCTGCAAATAGGTCGTCCATCTGTGGCAACATGTTCTGCTACATGACGATTATGTCGATGTGATGTTTTCATACTTAGTCTATTTCAAAATTTGCCATTGCAAGTGATATTAACCCTCCTACCCTGACTTGAGTAAGGGTTGATTCTGCTGCTGAGTCATCTGCATACCATATCTGCTTTCATGCATGACAATGTTGTGAAGCTGTTGTATTATTGGCTGTGCTTTAATGGCATATACCATGCATGTTTCACCTCTTGGGTGATACTTTCCCCTGATATATCCTTTTGACTCCCCTTTGATTTCAAATTTAGCACCATCTTGCAAGTACTATGCTTTGCATACATCTATTGTCCACTGAGTTCAGTGTGACCGGACTGGACTGGGGGACCCATTGATCAAATCCTCTTTCAACCCTTCTTTGTCCTTAATGATAAACTCAATACTGTCACTGGACAAAAGTGGACAACATGTCCATTTAACTGGTACCCAATTAATTACCAGAAGCAATTAATCTGGGGTACTAGAATATCATTGATTTAATTAAGCCAATTAATTATTGATACATGCCAAAAATAAAGTAATTATGTTTAATACATAGGTGTTAAAATTAACCTTTCCTCCCCCCAGTCCAGCTCTTTATGCCATGGCCAACCTCTTTGAATCAGAGGTGCAATGTATTGTAATTCCCCATTGAAGCTAGTTAGGGTTACCTTACTATTATTCTATGTTATTCCCTACAGCTAAATGTTAATGTATGCCTAGTCTCCCGTAGCCATTTCGCTGATCCTGACAATGGCTGATTTGGCGAATGTATGGGATTTGCCTATAAAATTATTCTTTGTTAAGAAATGTACATACTGCTTCAAAACCTGCAAAAGCACTTGATGCTACCAATTTGAGCTCAGTGGCGAGAGATGAAACCCATAGAACCTTCCTGGCAACCTGTAGCTTAATTGGAAAAAAGACAAGAAGAATAATCTTAGAGTGCTGCTGATGTTGCGGACCCATACCTCACCATTGGTGCTTCGAATTTCTTTTAAGGACATGGGCTTACGAAGCTTTTAAACTTCTCAGTCTTGCATGGAGCTGGTGCGTTAAAATGGCCCAAAATCCGCTTATGAAAGCCATTGACTCTCTATACCATTTGTTTTTGGGCAAAAACAAATTTGCGCTAATGTATGGCAGCCATGTTTTTCCGTTTTAATCCTACATATGGAGTACTACCACACTCCATAATACACGGTGTATGTCGCCTTCCTTTCAATGAAGAGAAAGTGTGGGCTCTTACTACAATATCCATATCTGAATGCACCCAGTTATTCTTAACAAGGCCATCGCTGAAGTACTTATAAGCTTTCAGAAATTTATATGCTTTCATACTCTCTTCATCATAAGTTTTGTCGCGGCTATTGATCAAATATTCCACCAACTGAACAATGTCAAACAATGTTAACCTTGAGATATCCTTTGTCTATGTGCTAATTTTCTTGAAATCGGCCATTACTGATTCAGGGGTTGCCGCTGTACTTTCCAAATCATGCAGTTCCGTGCTTTCCACAACTCCACCAGATGTGCAATCACTTTGATCTTGTTTCCTAATATTTTAAGCTTGACATCCCACATAGCAGCTTTAACTTTCCAACAGATAGCCCTCTGAGGATGTCACATAGCTCGTTTTCACTAGACAAATCTTTCAAACTCAGAATACCTTTCACAAGATCTGTATTGATCGATAGTGATCTTCAGCTGCGTAATTTGCAATACTAACGTCCAACACTTTTGCCAACATTTCCGGTTATCGTTAAAATCTTGTGACGTAGCATGACACAATTTTGTAATTGGTCTACCCTATGCAATCTTGTTACAAGATGATAAAAGCCACTTGCATGAAAGACAACACAGGATAAAAAAGACTCATTGTACCGGGAATTAGTAATTGCTAAGATGGAGATATATATTACTCCTGGATAGTGTGGAAGGCTAATTTATCCCAGGCTGTGATGCCGGCCTAGGTTTTGCACAATCGGACCATTTATTGCTGTCAGGACCAAATTTTTTGTGCCAAGCATTTGTACGGATTTTACCTAGTGTATAGGCTCTTTGGTTAGTATTGATGAATTTAATGTAGCATCTTGCAGTGTTACACACACACACACACACACGCACACACACACACACACACACACACACACACACACACACACACACACACCAAGGTTTCTTTCGGGGTGAAATCATAGGGGCAATAACACAGTATAGCATCCATTATTGTGGTAGTACTGTAGTATGATTATACAGCAATTTTATGCTGTATAAAACGTGAACGTTTAACTCGCAGGGAGATTATACTTGGAAACATGTGATGTCAGGCAAATGTGCCTCTCTATAATAGTCCTTGAACAGCCTCCCAAGGAAATACACTATACGTAAATCAAACCCACTTACAGTAAAGAAGCCAATTTTCTTCACTACAAGAAGCAATTAACACCATTGCCAAGAAAGTCTTTTTAGGGATTCCTACTACAGTACTGATTCTCTTCAGAAACTGATATTTAACATTCAGATTGCTTGGTATAAGTGTGGGGAGTCAATAACCTGTGTCCAAAGTCCAAAAACAGATGCTATAATACGTAGTTAAGACATACAGTGAAACCTCTATAATAAAGACACCATTGGGACCACTATTAACTGTCCTGTTTATTTTAAATGTACACACATCAATGCAAGGGATGTCAAATGTGGCAGAGCATTGGTGTCCTCATATAGAGGAGGTGGCTGTATTTCGCAGGTGTCCTCTAATAGAGGTTTTGCTGTATGCACTCAGACTGTATGGCATATATAATATGCCATACGGCTTTGGGACCAAGGTCTGACAAGTTTTGGAAATTGTTTCATGACTGCACCAGCTATAGCAGCTGAATTCCACTTTTGCAGAAAGCAAATTCAATGACAACAGTCAGACACTCTCTGAGGTCTGAGGTCTTTTTGGCAGAGTTGCGAGGAGGAAACCTCTTTTGTCAGCGAAGTATCACAGGAAGCGCATTAAGTTCGCTAGAACCCATTGCAACTGGACCTTCCAGGACTGGAGCAGAGTAATCTGTAAAGTAAAGGCTGAACCTGGGAGGCCGCAGCTGCTTTCACCTTGAGAGAGTTGGCTAATTGAGAAGACAAGTTTTGGAAATTGTTTCATGACTGCACCAGCTATAGCAGCTGTATTCCAGTTTTGCAGAAAGCAAATTCAGTGACAACAGTCAGACTCTCTGGGGTCTGAGGTCTTTTTGGCAGAGTTGCGAGGAGGAAACCCCCTTGGTCAGCGAAGTATCACAGGAAGTGCATTAAGTTCGCTAGAACCCATTGCAACTGGACCTTCCAGGAATGGAGCAGAGTAATTTTTAGCAATGAATCGAGGTTCCAGCTATTCTATTCTACCGGGAGAATGTATGTACGTATGTAGGTAATATGATTTTTACATGCATGCATGTAGCCAAAATACTTTCATGACCATCCTGTGTTTATTATTGTGCTATGCTATAGCTGTATATCATTCTGTAGTAATAATATTGCTAGTCATGAATGAAGTTCAGAACCTTGCTGAGCATGTGATAGGAGTATATATTGGAAAATTGAGGAAATATAATTTATATACACCGGTATGTATTGTTATTATAATAGTAAGGTTGATGAATTCAATTGTTATGCATGCATAATATTATAGAGGATGATGTGGCAGCACATCAAACGTTTCGACATTCGAACAAACAAACAATGGAACACATACATGTTTAATTGTATATCTCCGCTTGATATTAGTAAAATCTTGATACAAATAACTTTCACCAATTAATACTTTTTGATTGATTCTGACTGCTTTATAGCTACATTTAGACTGCTTACTTTTCCCATTTTAAAATCTCTTGAGAGAAAGCCACAGTTTTGCGGCTCACTTTAATCACACTTCGAGACATTGCATGATCATAGCAGTTTATAACAAAGCTGAGTAACTTTTACAAATCGACCAACAAAGATGCATTTTCGGATCTGTTCTTATAAATCACAGATGTCACACATGCTAACACGGCACGATCTAACCGCCTATGATGGGCGCGTATGAACAAATTTCACTTCTCTGGGCCAAAAAATTACAATCCACCCGCCAAAATGCGTGGGTGCGATACCATCATTTAACCTTGCTAAACTGCTCGGTAATAATTTCTGTTTGTGTTTGTGAATAATAATAATAGTGCATGTACTGTACTTTATTATTTATTAGTATCATTTGTGTTCATAATTATTATAATATTATTATTGTTACCATTGATCTGGTTGTTAGCTGTATTTAGAAACTATAGGATGTGGACTATGAATAGAACCTAGCAATATGCTGTATAGCTGCCCATGTGATTGCTTGACTTGTTCAATTGATTTGAAAATTGGAACCAACTCCTTTAATAGGGCACCACTACTCTGTCACATTCTAGATCACTTATGTTGACATGTGTGAAATTGAATCCCCTTGAAATAAGAACACCTTCATATTATGCAAAACATCTCATTGTGGTTACAATGGTATCCTTATCAGGGGCAGCAGAAGTTACTTACTTTGGTGGGTCAGACCACACCAGTTTTAGTATAGGTTATACAATGGGAACGGGAGGTTTAGCGAATTGCACACCTGAGGGCGGAGCCCGATCGAAGGTGTGAATCGCTAAACCTTCCGTTCCCATTGTATACCTATCTTGTACCATGGTGCTGGACATCCTCAGGCTACGCCTTCAGATGTCGTAACCATTCATTTTCCACCTACATATTTCTACTGCGCTGCTAACAGGGAGATGGCTGATCCTTTCCTATCAGAATTATTTTGCGATTGCCTTCAATCCTAGTCCATTCCTTAGCTGATACGGCCGCTTACGATCACCCAACGATTAGCTAATATGACCGCCTACAGCCGAGCCCTACAGTTCATTGACCAGAATGCCTCTATCCCGTCATTCGCTGATGATCGAAATGCTTCCGTCCACCCGTTTTCTGATCCGAATGCCTATAGCCAACTGTCTGCCGATCTGATCGCCTCCATCCAGCCATACTGATACGAACGCCTCCATCCAACCGTCTGCTGATGCGAACTCCTAACTGGTGGTTGAGTGGACGTGTTCAGGTCGCAAGCAGCCGTATCAGCTAAGGGATGGACACAAAACTTATCTGGATTGAAGGTAATCGCGAATTCTGATAGGAAAGGATCAGTCATCTCCCCCCCCCCCCCCCCCCCCCCCATCCACCTCCTGTATATACCTATGTACGTGCCTATGTACATATTGGTATAAATTTTAATGGTAAACCCTTCGTTTCCATTCAGATTTGTCTCGGAGGCCAGTTGAGGTTGAAGAAAGAGAGTTTCTTGTAGAATTAGGAATTGTAACTGAAACACAGAGCAACTTAGGTCTTGTGGCCCTGCAAAGTTTTGAAGTCTATCAACTTATGTTTGAAGACTATCCACATAAGTTTAGTCACTATATGGAGGTTTTAGAGCAGAGATATTTCATGGAATTAGTTGGAAATATGAAAGCAGAAAAGCAAAAGTTGGCTAAACAAGTACGTATTTTCTTCTTGTATAGTTTGTTTGCTGTTTATATGATGATGCTTTTATTGTCTGTACATAATCAAGCAATCTGAAAGGAATATCGGTCTATCAAAAGAGATGTGTATGAATACTGCTAAATTTAATAAGAAGATTGGTGACATTAGAAAAAAGAGAAAGTGCATGTATGATTATCAAACCAAGGTATGTACTGTACATACATGCTTATATCTACCTGTCCATGTATGTATCTGCCTTATTAATACTCAGTGCATTTACACAAGTGTATGTATTGTACATACAGTGCATACTGCATTTCACAGAATAATGGCCTGGTCACCTGTAAGTACTTACCAAGTCTCAGTGCACAAAACTACGAAAGCACTCCAATCAATTTTGGAACACCACACATGCAGTCAGTTATCGTTGTTTGTATGGTGCAGATCATAGACAGCTGAACATTTCGCCATGTATGATGTACAGTAGATCAAGGCAAGGACAGAATACACATCTACATATTTAGCATCTATTTTGGTCTGACAAATACACCTCTCTATGCCCATGAATGAGTACAACATGTGGATGGTCACAGAGATGGTATTGAGACATGTCCCGGATTATCCACATTATAAATCAACATGCAAGAGGATACCAATGTACGTACATATGTACATTCCTTATTTTGTTTAAAACAGCACTGCTAATGTTGTACCTATTCCTTAGGGGTCATCATTGTTTGAATTACTCTTCCATTTTACAATTGTGTATCAATAAGGTACATTTCTTGCTAAAGCCTACAGCAAACAGCTGCTAACCAAGGGGACAGACAACTGTGCAAATGATTTGAAGAAAATACTGCCATTTATGTTTTGTTGCTGTTGTTACATACGTATATAGCAGATAAAAGTGTGGCCTTTTTTGCTTGAATGATGAGTATTTTTTATTCACTACCTAACGTATAGCCAAGGTACAATGATTTACACTGTAGTATGACTAGCATTATTGTAACATTTGGACACAGTCACGGTGTTTCATTGAAAATTGTGCTCAAATCAGAACTGGATTATTCCAAAATACACATGTTTATATAACTAGTTTATAGACAAAAGCATGTTTGTTTGCATATTAAAACACATAAACATGGCAGCCAAATATATGAACGTGACAGCAGGATGTTATGTCACACAAAATAGGTCAGTATGATGCATCTTCTTCTCCCTTAAGTTTATAGGCAAGTTTTTCAGGGGGTCTTCTTTCCCAACTTGGATAACAAGGAGCTCTGTTCTAGGAAGTAGGGGCCAACTACTCCTGAGTCTCCAGACAGTTCTTTGTGGGGAATGGGTAACTCCGATGGTTGGGTTGGTTAGTCAACTCTTAGACTGTCAGCAGAGAGGATGATGGATGACTGCAATGGTTGGGTTGGTTGGTCAACTCTGGATGGATCTGATCAAAATGCCATCTCCTCATCTTTTGTGAGTCTTGTGTCTGTACCTTGGCCAATACTGGATCAATAAATTGGACTATGTGGCTAGGTAGCCAGTCTGGACCTGAGCTAAATCCTCAGAAATACTGGGCTGCCTTCCTCATAGGTTGGGTGTGGTAGGTTGGATTTATGGTTCTTCATTTTCTCTTGATGTAGCCTAATTTTCTTCTAGATCAGGCTTGGGCAAAATTACACAAGACTTAACCTCATCCCAAATGTCAGCTCAGCTGGTGAGCACCCTGTCAGCTCCAGTAAAACAATTTGATAGGAGAAAAGCAGCCCAGCAAGTCAATCTACATGCCATGGAACTGACGTCATCTTCACTAATCCTTCCTTTAAGATTCTCTTTGCTCTTTCTGCTAGGCCATTTAAAGAAGGATGATAGGGCACTGTGGTGACATCCTTAATTCTATTTTTAGCACAGAACTGACCAAACTTCCTCACTCATGGAATTGTTGCCATTTTCCAAAGCTATCATCTTGGGGATGCCAAAGTGGCAAGCAGGGGCCTCAGTTTTTCAATGATTTTAGCTAAGGTTGTTGGCATTATGAATGTTTCCACCCACTGGGAATTGGCATCGATTACCATCAAGAAGCGATGACCCAGAAAAGGTCCAGCATAGTCTATGTGGACTCGAACCCAAAGCCTAATAGGCCAGCTCCACAGATGTAATGTACTTGCAGCAGGGGATGGCTGATTCTGTTGACAGATGATGCAGGATTTGACCAATGTCTCCATATCCTTGTCAAACCCTGGTCACCAGGCAAACAACTGAACAAAGGACTTCATCTTTGCAATGCATGGATGCCTCACCTGCAGTTCATCCAGGACCTTCTTGAATAAAGGAGGATGATAAGTACTTGGATAATATCATAAAGGGCCACTGACATGTTGGGAAAATTTTGATATGTTAAAGAGGTTGAAAAACCATGTCCAATGATACCCATTTTAGTGTCGTCATGCATACAGTGGAGGAATAGCCTTCAAAAGGTGATTAAAATACAATTAATACATGGGTGACTTCTGCAAACATGGAAAAAGCGTTGCATAATAGTTTGACGTCACAAACAGGACCGTGTAGGAAGAAAACTATGTCAGACGGCGAGCAAGAAGAATTCGAGGTATAATGCTCATCTTTGTCATTCAATGAGCACAGGGGGGGGTTCTTCCACGGGTAAATATACGTCCAAGGACGAAGGTAATCGATACCAAAGCAAACGACAAGCTTCAGTGAAGACTAGTCAGTACGACCCTTTTGTCAGTGGTATAGACAACGTCAAGAATCCTGCAAACCTTTCAGGCTTGGACGATGAATTCAAACATTGACTGGGGAACAACGAATGGTTGGAAATAAAAAAGGATGGCTTGTGTGCCTGTGCAACAGTGCATTGGTAAACATTGCACTTTACCCACAAATTGTTACAGATTTACACCTCAGTCCTGTTCCAACTGCTCGTAAAGCTATGTTAAAAGCACCTGTTGCAAGGAGATTGACCCTATGAATGATAAGTTGTCTGAGGTGGATTCGGAGACACAGTGTATCCCTGACCACCCAGGGTTTTTGGGGGTATGTCTGAATTTGTGGGTGTTGTAGACCTCTGTATGCATGATATGGGGTGCTGTTACTATCCTAAATAGCACATGCAAGTCAACTGAACATTGCTTGCTGCCACAAAGATTTGCTCAAGTTTCCCTGGACCATCAGATCCTATACAATACACATGTTTTAAATGTTCTTCCATGTGTCCAAGCATGTACGTAACCATGTGTGATGTAGCATGTACATAACCCAGGGTTTTATCTGGGGTCAAATTTTTGGGGAGGAACCTACACATCTATTTATATGTACGTATGTATATACACACATGCGTGGCGCGGCGCGGCGTGGCGTGGCGCAAGCATGTTGTTGTGTATTCAATGATATTAAAAACCACACTCATGCATGCAGCAATGATGAAGATGAGGCAGTGGCAAAGTACAGTGATGTACGTAACGGCGGGCAGATATGCATGTGGAATGATAGTGGTCTAAATTAAGGGGATCTGGGGGTATGCTCCCCCAGTAAAATTTTTAGTTTTCATGCCTCAGAAGGTGATAAATGAGGCTGTTTTACGCCACTCAAGCTGTTTCTGAATACAGTCCACAGATTGGTCTGTTGCAACTGTGCATGTGTGTTATAGCTAGGATAAAATTTCAAGGGAAAGATACCCCCTGTGCCCCCTTTCCTCTAAAAGAAACCCTGAACATGTGCAAGCATGCGTAAGTACCTATACATGAATAAATCCTTGCACGAATGCTTATGCCATGCTGTTTGGAACAAAGCTAAACCGCGTGCAATTTACATTAAGACTCCTAAATTTTGACACATGTATTCATTGACTATGTAACTGCTAAATAAACATACATACCAATGGATTCAAGATTGATTAATACAAGCTATTAATAATAAAGCATTTTTGGCAAATTCTACCCTTTATAAATGGATTTATGATCAATTCATGACAGTGTTCCTTCACAAAAATTAAGCCTGCATATTTTTATTTTGGGGGGAACCTTTCTGCTTAGGGGGGAACCATACCCAGGGTTCCCCCCCCCCCAGATAAAACCCTGTAACCATGTGTGATGTAGCATGTATGTAACCATGTGTGATTTAGCATGTACGTAACCATGCGTGATGTACTTAGTCTACTACTATGTGTACTTTTATGTACAAATTTTGAAATTGCAGTGTATGAATACTGACAGTGAAACCTCTATTAAAGGACACCTCTAAAATGTGCAGCCAATACACACGCTCTGTCCCATTTGACATTCCTCACATTGACATGTAGATATACAAAACCTGCATAAACGGACAGATAATGGTGTTACCAAGAGTGTCTTTTGATGGCCTCCAACTTGTTAGGCCCATTATAATATTCAAAAGAAAGGTTGAATGGGATGAATGATGTCCACCTGAACTGAAGCAATCCTCGAAAGCAGCAATTACTTCATAAAGTAATTCATCCGCTTGAGATATATACCACATGGAAACTTCAAAGAATTATGCAATGCCATGCAAGGAGCAATCTGTGTTATAGAGATATTAGTCTTTCTTTTACGAAAGGCTTTCCTAGAAGCAGAGATTTCTCCCTGGGTGAACATTCGCCGTGGTTGGAAGCCAAGTGCCACACTATTGAGCAAGATTTCTAATCTCTGGCTGAAGGAAATGGTGCTGGAACCAAGCCACGCTTCAAAAACAAGCTTCTTGCTACCTAAGCTTTATCCTCATTTGAACCTCCTGCCCGTTGCAATCCTTCTTGAAATGAAGGCTGCACGCTCCGTAATTAAGTCTATCGTTTTCAGTATCTATAGTCTATCCCACTAGGCTCTGTGTACGCGGACAGATCTTGTTCATTTATTACTCAATGTTGTGTCCTTTGGGAACGAATGTAAGCTGGACCCATCATTTGCCCTTCTAGAACACAATGCTGCTATGCAAGTCTTAGTCATTGATTTCATTCAGCTATTATAGCCCTTCGATTACCTTACTTTCGACCAATATATTCTCGTCCAGTAGAGAGTGATGTCACACGAAACTGTTATACATGTTGTTTCTAAAATGGCGGTTTCAAACAAGACATCGACTGAAAGTTTGCAATTTCTTGCAAACGAAAGACATGGAGTCACTCTTTGCCAATTACTGGCTATTATGTATGTATATTTATCATTTGAGACCAACTTGTATGAATGTGTCAGTGGCCCTTTAATATGTATCTGGAAAGTAAGCATCTGATACATCTTCAGAAGTTTCAAGTCAAGAAAGCTGGTTTAAGACTGCATGGGGAGAAATTCATCTTCATGGTCCCAGAGATCACGTGCCTGGGTTATCATATCAGTGCTAAGGGGTCCATCCTGTTGACGAGGAGGTACTTGCCACAGTGTTCTCCCCAGGTATCTTAAGGCATGTTGGTTCACATGCCTTCTTTACTAAAATTTAATACTATTCATAGGAAAAACATGATTGCATCCATAGATTATTGAAAATCTATGTACAAATCATGCTGGTGCCCAAAACTGAATCTGCAAGCAATTTGCCATGCATTGCATGTACATACAGTATACGTATGTACATTATGATGATGCAGGCATGCATGTACGTATGTTCATACATATTCAACATGCCTGAAATTATTTCTGGGGAGATCACTGGTGCCATTTGCAAAACTCCGGTGCCCTGTGACGTTTCTGAGTTCAAATCCTATCTAGGACTGTTGTCATGCGTATTATGGGAGGTTCTTACCTAATTTGTCACAGGTTTTGCTTTCCTCTGCCCGCTACTGAAGGAGTCCACTCCTTGGAAGTGGGGTAAGAGTGAAAACACCTGCTTTCAAAGTTCAAGGAATTGTTGTCATCCTCTAACTTGCTCGTTCATTTCAACTCAAGTGAGGGCATAATCTTAGCCTGTGGCACTTCATCCTATGGTATTGGAGTGGTTCTGGCATATCGTTTTGCAGATGGCTCAGAGAAAGCCATTGCCTATGTCTAGTGGTCAGAAAGTTGTGAAGAGCCTGTCTTGAATCCATACTGGATTCACCCAAATGAGCTGTCCCTATTGGATGGTTATATCCTCTGGAGAAACCAAGCACTACCTCCTCCTAGACCTACATGGTTCCTCCCAAAATACATTTAAGGTAGATAGATAGTCATCACTGGTCATAGGAAACCAAAAGAACAAACAACAAACGGGAAACATACAAGCTAGAGCAATTTGTTCACCACGATTGGTCAAGCATGTACAATGAGTGTACACGTCATATTGCAGATGGCCACCACCTTGGCCGACGTATTTAGTGACCCGAATGATAAAATCAGAAATCCTGCCTCTTCTTTGTCGAATTTTAAGAATCCCTTAGCGCATATTCAAGATATATATGTTTTAGGCCTTGTAACATGATGTATTGAGCTCCAAATTGAGCAACAAGACTGCCAAGTAGGCCAAGATTTGAAACTTCTTGGGTGTTTTGCTGAACTGTCAGTACTCCGACCAAAACGATTCAAGGCTTGTCTTACAATGCCCACCTATCCAAGTTGTTCACCATAGATGTGGTCTTCTGTTTTGAGATAGAGCCACAATTTGAGTTGAAAATATCTGTTCTGGGCCCAAATATCAAATTTTACCCTATGAAATGCGTTGGCAACCTCGATTGGACTCCCATTGGCGACGGAAACAATTAACCTCGCTAAAGCACTCGGTAATTATATTGTAAACATCTACCGTAGAGTCTTAGTTGCATAGTAGTATGAAAATTGATTCATACAATGTTGCAATCAAATGCACTAAACAAATCCAATAAAAATTATTAAAAGGTAATATATACAATTTAACATTAGTGGTGAGTTTCTACTTTACATGTTGATTTAAAAGTAGATATATAGATTCTGCATACAAAAATAGAAAAGTTGTAAGAAAGCTGAAGTTGTTGAAGTTGAACTGATTACATACAATGTGAAATTATGCTTCACGACAATTATTACCATACAATTCCTGTTTTACATTTACCTAAAAAGACCCTCTTGGGGATGGCATGGCAACTCCCATGGTACCAGTGACCACATTGACTGCAGCAAGCCATTTTGCCTACCTCAGGCAGCCTGCAGTCACAGTGGACACCAACAGACAGGGATGCCACTGGCTTCTTTAGTCTGATTCCTTCAGATGGAAAGGGAGAGTTTTCCACTCTGAAGACAAGAGATTTTAAGATGATTATTCTTCTTTTCATCATTTTTTCAAATTAAGCTACAGGTCAACAGGAAGGGTCCAGACGTCTGTACTTTTTTCTCCATTGAACTCCATTTGTTAGCATGAAGTGCTTTTTGTGGGTTTTGAAGCTACACCTATATTTCTAAAGCGAGAAAAATTTTAACAGGCAAATCCCATACATTCGCTGGATCAGCCATTTTTGGATCAACGAAATGGCTACGCGAGACTAGGCAATTGCGTACATACACAAGGATTCACGTTAGATAATCAACAACTTCAGCGCTCTTTTAATCAAGCCTTTGCATCTAGCTGGATACGTACATTAATTTTAGTCAACTTTCTTGATTTTCTTGCAGTGAAAACCATCTTTAGCAGCCTCTATTCTAGCAACTGTGTTTATATGCTTGGGGATGTAGGAATTTGCCCAGTGTGCACTCAATCCAACTAAACTCTGTCTAGCCCTATACCTGTGTATCCTCATGTATGTATAGCCCTATGCCAGTCTTGCCCTTTGCCTGCTTAGCCATGTGCCTGTTTTACAACTTACCCTTATTCCAAGTATATTTGGAGGATGCTTTTGGTAAAACCTTTTTTGCACAGTTTTGTATTTGCTATACAGTGAAACCTGTCTTCAAGACCACTTGTATAGAAAAACCACCTGTCTATAGTGACTACTGTAGGCTAGACCATGGGCCACCTCAGTGATACTAATGCACTTCTGTATAAAGACCACCTGTCTACAAAGGCCACCATCACTTGTCCCTTGGGTGGTCATTACAGACAGACTTCACTGTGGTTGGTTTGTATTGATATCATTGCTGTCCCTATCACATAGTAAGTTGAAACAGTAATTCCTATAGCCACCACTCATTGCATTTCAAAACATCTTTATTGTATTCCTCTTACAGATATATCACACTTTCAGGCGAAAAGTACCAGAGTTATCCTTGACTGGTGATCATCACTATTTAGTGTCACGTCGAAACATGTATCCTGCAGTTATTTTGCCCGGGCAGCATAGGACTTGCGTATCAACGTATGCTGAAAGTCTGCATCTTTTTCCTATTGGTACGGTCACTGATGTTTCCACTCCATTGCCTGTTGTAAAAGGTGAATCAGTGATCGAGAAGCCCCCAGTATCTTTGAAAACAAAAGCTTGTATTGACAATATTACGGAAATTGGCACGAATTCAGGTTCTACTCCCTATTCATCAGTGTCCATCCCAGCTTCATATACTCAAGACTCCAGTATTACGGTAAGTGTTATGACTAATGAATTTGTGTAGTTATACAGTTATTGTGCTATAAAGAGCTCATGTTTATTGAAATACAAATGTAGAATTGAATATATAATTGTCGATCCATACATTCGTACTTGCGGATTTATATACCCTATACATACCTCACTTAGGCTTTGTTTGCAAAACTTTGGCAACAAATACAGATTCGAGTTAAGAACTTGTTGGGAGTGCTGCCCCAATCATTCTAGTCACTTGAATACATACGTTTTTATAACGATAGCTAAATATGATTATTGTTACGAAAACAATTGCCAAATTCAAATTCCTATAGTTATAAATACAGTACATACTTTTTTCTGCAGACGTTGTACAGTAGTTAAAGTGGAATCGTTTCGTCATCGACCTCCATTCGGTCATTGATTATTTTCTGCTTATCATTTATTTCAGGATGGTTAATTTCTTGTAGTTTTTAGCAAGTTGAATATTCCTGACTTCAACAAGTGATGCCCTTCTGGTGATAACTAGGAAACCACACTGGAATAGCTTGTTTGTGAGCAATGGTAGTAAAGGATTTGCTGCTTTACGTACCTCAATAAACCATATCCAGACAATCAAACAAGAAGAATAACACTGAATTGACTCACCTGACTGGAATGAAGAAACTTTGAATCTTATTCTACACCATATCGATTTGACTGATTCGAATTCCGACAGTGATGCTCTCCAATTGTATTTTGCTATTTACACTCAAGGTTCAAGCTCAACAGTATTTTTAGACCTGTTGACACCAGTTCATCTCGAAGAAATGCCTGGTACACAATCACCATTACAAACCCATAGAATGTCAATTTTATGGTTTGTACCATATATTTATTTTTGCACATGCATTCTTTTTGCAATGGTGTATGAATGATTTACAGCACAGAATGTAAATCGTTTCTATAGTAAGTGTAACCGTTTAGATCCTACGTTTTTATACTCATGCTGCCTAACATTTGTTCTCCTCCTGATTCACTCCGCTAGAAAAGAGGTTAGTGACAGAGTAGCCATCCGTGTAGAAATTGTAGACATAGAACAGCTACGTAGGTTCAAAAGTTCAAATTTCTTGGAGTAATAGTTAATGATACATTATCTTAGGGTGATCGCATTGAATTTGTTTGTAACAAGGTTACTCGTAGTCTTAGCCTTCTACATCGCCTCTCTTGGTTTCTACCCAGACCTCTTCTTCTCTATCTCAAATCATGCATGACTACTGTGATAATGTGTGGTCTGTTTGCATCAAACAGGATAGTCATCGATTAGAAGAGCTTTTAAACTTTGCTTGTAGAACTGTCCTTCGCAAATGTAGAGATTGTTCTGCCTCTTCTGCTTCTAAAGAATTAGGTATTTCAACTCTTAGTGCTAGACATAAAGTACACTTGGCCCAAGTTAACTGTTTATAAGTACTTATCTGTACATTCGCCTACTTATTTTAACAACTTTTTTTTTCCACACCAGCCTCTCTTTATGATACTCAAGCATCTTCTACTTCACAATTAAACCTTCCATGTTTTCATACTTCCCTTGGCCAGAAGGCATTTAGTTTTGTTGGTGCGTCACAATTACCATACGCACTCTAATTTTTGCGGGCCTAAACTTTCGTGGTTTTCGCAGATTGGAAGCCATCCGCGAAAGTTGCGCAGTGATATAAAATGGCCGTCGCTGAACAGCGGGCGGAGCTGTCAACGCCTTGTTGTATTCTTTTTAGATCCATGATGATATACCTAATATAGGTGTGAAAGAAGGTGTAGGCTTGTCTGCTGCCTTTTATTTTTGTCTTTGTTTGAGTTTGCATGTGCCTGTAGCTACCTGACGTTGATTGAAGAATGTCGCCCGATTCGTTCATTTTTGGTTCGCAAGCGTCCGGACTTTCCAGATTTGGAGCAAGTTGTCCCATCAAACATGGCAGTAGGCTGGCTACGCAAGACTAACATGGCAGATGCTGTTAGAAAAGAATTATGCAACACTTCAGAGGGAGAAACCGCTCACGTGTCTGTGTCATTGCCCGGCCTATTTGGCTTGGCAATCATTAGAATTTTTTAAGTGCTAATTGCGATCTAGGGTCTACTCAGGTCTATCACTAGTTAACTTGAACAAAAAAACAGAGACACTGGATGGGGACCCGCAAAAATAAAAGCGCGAAAATTGAGAATTTGTGACATCCGCGAAAGTTTAAGCCCGCGAATATTAGAGCGCGTACGGTATATATATATATATAGCATCCGGTGCTGTGCGGACTTTCGGGTGTTCACAAAACTATGTGAAAATCACTTTTTAAATGAATAACTCATTGACAATATAATACTATTTTCATACTTATGCACCAATGATCATACCTCATTACAGATTGAATTTATTCAATTCACTAATGTCTCTCTCACTAAATTTATAATTTTGCTCATCTATTCATTCTATTGTCATTTCACTATACAAACTTCGAACTCTTCATGTTGAATCTTTGTACACCCCCTTTATTGTTTTTGTTTTTGTCTTTGTCCCTTTTCTTTTCTGGGTACCACTTACAGCAGCCTCTGGCTAAAGGTTCCCCAGGTTAGATAATAATACCCGATACCCCTATACCCTCTTCCTAAGATTAATGTGCTATTTGCCAATTTTTGTTCACTAGATTTTTTTTATGGGGGGGGGGGGGATACCAGGGTGTTTAATGTTCAGTTTGGTGTGTTAGAGGTGCTCATGTTAGCCAAGGTAATTATGTAGTCACTAACACATTTTTGATTTGCACACATGTTTTACCACTTTCCAGTTATGAGCTTATTAATGCTCTACTGTACACAGTGCTGCAGACATTTAATGAGTGAAGGTAATGTGAACCACTCTTACAAGTTCTTAGTCAGATAATGTATCCCATCAACTGTAAAACAAGTTGGAATGCCCTGTTATTTGATTACTGGGGAAACACTGTTTTGTATGCATATTATAGCAAATTGAAATTATTGTCTCTTCAGTAGTCAAGACCTTGGCAAGGCAAGTATGGACAGAGGAGCACACCCCATCTTTTTTCACTACCTTCACCTTTGTGTAAATACATTGTTATTCATATCAGTGAACAATAATGATACAGATACATAGCCTCGGATCCAGGGTCATATGCTAAATTGCTAGACTTGGTTTGAATCCAAAATGCACAAATATGCTCCTGGCTATGTACCACCATGCAAGGTAATATCTACGTAGACCAATGATTGCCAGGAACGTTGACGCCTACTGTATATAGACCTAAAGGCTTTGGGCACAGGAAGTAAAACACAAGTTCCACAATCCCATGGCGAAGCAAAGAATACAGACTTTCACACTGGAGCTCTTCAATATTGTGGCAGCTGGCAGTTGCAAAGTTTGCATAAGGTTTTCCTGATATTTTTGCCATCTTCAGTGTTCCTTGTCGCTCATTTTGCTCCCTCCTCAGCAGGTACAATAATATATCCTCGATCATCATCAGTGTTAGTGGCACTCTTTTCCTTCAATTGCTTGTTTCTTTTTAGGCCTATAATATTGTTTTCATTTGGAGTATGTATCACTTGTCTGATATATATAAACGCATGCAGTATATATAATATGGATTTCATGGAAAGTCTTATAATAGAGAATTTATATAATAGTAATGGGGTAGCATAATTTGTACAGGAATGGGATGTAGAATTTGTACATTGCACACAGTCAATCCAAATATGTCTAGCTCTGTATGACTCATTTGGCTGTTTCAATAGCTTAGATTGGCTGGATGCAGTGTGCAAATTCCTACCTACGTACGTCCTGTGGATTGCAAAGCAGTGCTATGCAGGTTGTATAGTAGGATATATATATAAGGATTTGCACACTGCACCTATTCTGTTTAAACTCCATTTAGTCCTATGCCCACCTAGCCTTACATAAACATCCATACCTTGTTTGGTGCTTTTTGAAGAGTTTACTGTAATTCCTACATCTGTTTTCCATTTGTGAAGATTTTATACAGATCTTGTTTATGCAATTTTTTACTTAAATTATATTTTGGGATTTTTAGTTAACCTACTTATATTATCTATTTTGCAATGTATTATGCTTTTTGTGATATCCACAGTTATGGTCTCTTCAGATGTTCATTTCCATCTTTGTCTATTCAGTTGGTGGGACTTTGCGTTTTTCAAGCTCACATTTCAGATACTACATAATTTCAGATGGGTTTCTAATCTAATGTCATGTTAACCAAGGTTAATTGTACCACAATTGTATTGCAAAAGTATGTGAAAAACACTTCTTAAATGAGTAACTTATATTTTTTGTACACATCATGTATCTTTTTTCATACATCAATTACCATATTTCATTGACATTTGCTATCATAGCCCCCAAAACTGATTGAATTGTTTCCATTCACTGATCTCTCTATCACTTTGTTACTGCATCTTTTCAACCAAACTGTCTTATTTTTGGAATCTTTGTACTCCCTCTTTGTTTCTTTTTGTGTTTACCCTTTGTCCCTTTTTCTTTTCTTCTTTTTCTTTCTGGGAGCCATTTATAGTAGCCTTTGGCTAAAAGTTCCGCAGATTAAGTAGGAATACCCTGATACCCTGATAATTGTTGTAAGAACAGGTGTGACTATTTTTGGAAATGGTTTGATTTTTTTGGATCGCTTCTCAAACATTGATATCCTTTGATGAGTGTTTGTTTCTTTTATAGGAAGAGGAAGAGTATGCAAGGAGATCTGTGTTGGACAAGGTTTGTTCCTATATATGGTTCGATTCAACATCAAACACCAATGTGTAGGGCAATTTTTTCACAGACGTTTTGTGCATATTTGTAGTATCCCCGGGCTACTTTATTGGTTAATTGGTTATTTAGGTTGTCATAACTGCCTTGCAGTTATGACAACCTACTTATGTGTAGTTTTATATTGCTACAGTATACCTTGCTTTAGTTTTCACAGGGTTTAATATTCACGTTTTAGAAACCATCTACTACTGTAAATTGTATATCCGTGAAAATTTTGAGTTGGCTCTTGTAAGAAAAGAACTTGGCTATCCATGA
>CAUJGJ010000304.1:357000-439500 GCA_963170055.1 Halisarca cf. caerulea | reverse complement strand
TCTTTGTCAGCGGATAAGCCTTCCACTATATAGATAACAACACTCACCGACTATAGCGTCAAAAAGCTTGGTGGTTCGCTTTCTTTCCCTAGGAAGAGATGTGTGACAAAGGATTGACATGGAAAATCCGTATTTCAGTCCATGTTTGTCCGTAAAACAAAGACAGTGTCTCATCGCCAAGTACGGGCAAATTTCAATTTTTTTTCATTTTGCAAGTTAAAGGATCAAATGAAACCCCTTCAAGGTCACCCACTGAATGGCGCTGGGAACATAGGAAAATGTCCACTGCGAATTCCTCGCACGGGTCATTAAATTTGTGCAAACAAAATGTTGGCTTGCCTCCATTTTAATAAGATAATGGTAGGCAAGTACCCGGCTTGGAATTTTTCGGAACATGTGTATGTGTATGCATTAGTTTGCAGTCTCACAGCAGATCTTCTAAACAGCTGCAGTGTGTAGATTTGTACTGGGTACTGCTGTCTTCCTTTCCATTGGTAGACCTTGTGTTTTTTTCCTTATTGTATAAGCAAATTGTAGAAATTTGTTTAATATGGAAGCTATTTCATTCAAATCTTGTTACCTTTTCATATTGTGTAAATATACATATACGTACACTGTTTTGAAGATTTATTTATTTCCTTGTTGTGCTTTTTCCATCTCCCCACCCTCCTCATAGACCACCCATCATGTTTGGGAATAGGAAGTACATGTATCTCTTCAATTAAATCATATCCTTGGGAGTGCAATGATTGTAAATTGTGTTGGATATGCAAGAGTACAGAGAATGAAGACCAGGTGTGTCTGGATTCTTCCTAGTGCTTTTTTTCTTTGCATCTTTTTATTGTATATTTTCCCAGGTAATTCTTTGTGATGAGTGTGACCGTGGATACCACTCATTCTGTGTTGGTCTAAAAGCTATACCTTCAGGTAATTAACTATGCTTAATATTGAATGTTGCTAATTTATGTAGCAATCAGTCATGGAAGATGCATGAGTTTTGATTGCTTATGTTCTGTATTATACATTATATTGTACGTACATAGCAAAGGAAATTTGCCATATAATATTTCAATTCCACTCAAAACCAAGTACTGTAGGTTGTATTATATTAATTTGAAAGTGTTTTACCGAAATCTAATACGTAACGTATTTTGTAATTATTCTTCTCATCAATCAGACTATTGATGTCTTCTTTGCATCTTATGATTTACCTTTATTAGCCAATAATTTGAGTGACAGATTGCCAGATAATTTTGAGCAAAGGGAAAGCCACCAATGATCTCACTATCTTGTACATTTTTTAAGAGTAAAGGATGTATATATTACTCAGGGAGGGCATTCCACAGATATCAATATTTATAGTACATTACTGTGAGTCAGAAGGCGTGGAGTAGCTATGGGGAACCCCTTTTCTGGAGTACCCTTTACTAGTACTAGGGGAGAAGCAGTCTTCATCCCTAGTTCAGGTGGCAGGTGCAACCCTTATATCAAGTGAAGAGGTTGTATCAAGTGAATTTATTGATTTGTATATTCAAATACGTAGCATCAAAGCTGCTTTATCACATGTACACACACACACACACACACACACACAGACACACACACACACACACACACACACACACACACACACACACACACACACACACACACACACACACACACACACTCACACACACGCATGCGTGCACACATTGCACGCACATTTACACACACACAGGCAGGCGCGCGCACACACGCACACACACACACACACACACACAAAGACCCACACACACATAGGCACACACATACACACACATACACACACAAACACACACACACACACACACACACACACACACACACACACACACACACACACACACACACACACATACACATGTACACACCACACACGTGTGCGTATGTTCACGCCGCACAGTCCTCACTACATGCCACTACAATTTGCTAGATAAGGATAGAATTAGTAGCTGCATAGTTGTTACAATTCTATTTCCATAGGCTGCCTATGTTTTCTGTCCTGTGAATCAGTTATTATGTTAGTGTCTCACACATGTGTCAGCGCAGCGTATTGTGTATTCTCCAAAAAATTCCGTATACTGCACACATTGTTGAAAATGGCCGATCTCCCCAAGGCAGGTTATAGCCATTCACGTTTTGTGAGGAGACGACTTTCCGCTATATAGTTAATAACACTCTCCGATTGTCGTATCAATAATCTACAGTGGCCATAAAGTGATTGCTGTCTTTTCCTAGGAGTTACCGGACAAAGGATTGTAAAGGAAAACTGTATATTTGTCCACTTTCGTCTGTAAACTAAAGATGGCGCCTCGAAGCCAAATACAGGCAAATTTTTAAAATTCTTCATTTCGCAAGTAAACGGAAAGAAACCCCTTTTCCTACATCCCTCGTGTAGCACATTATACGGATATGCTGCAGGATGTAGGAATTTGCACAGTGTACACTCAGTCCAATTAAACTCTGTGTAGCCCTATACTCGTCTAGCTCTATGCCTGTCTTACCCTTTGCCCATCTAGCCCTCTACCTGTTTTGCAACTCACCCTTGTTCCAAGTGTTTGTGGAGGATCCTTTTTTGATAAGGCCTTTTTGCACAGTCCTGTGTCAATCCTACATCCTTTTATCATTTTTATATGGTTTTTATACACTCTTGTTTGTGCAATTTTTCCTTTAAGAAACAGTTGTTCGAATAGAGTCTGTTAAAGGTTTCCACTGCAGTTGAGAAGGAACATAATCAAGTCTTGTAAGATAAGAAGCTAAAAGTATGCAGCTACCTGACTAAAATCAATGTACCCACATAGAAACAAAGGCTCAAACAAAAGAGCACTGAAGTCGCGACGATCGTCGAACCATAGAGCGCTTTGCTTTGTATATGTACATGTATGCCTAGTCTCGCATAGCCATTTCGGTATTCTGAAAATGGCTGATCCGACGAAAGTATAGGATTTGCCTATTAAAATTTTTCTCGCTTTAGAAGTGTAGGTGTGGCTTCAAAACCTACAAAAGGCACTTCGCGCTAACAATCGGAGCTCACTGGCGAAAGATGAGACCTCTGGACCCTTCGTGGCGACCTGTAGCTCAGTTCGAAAAAACGACGAGAAGAAGAAGAAGAAGAAGAATCTTAAAATGTTATGGTGTTGCGGACCCATACCTCGGCGAGTGTACTTAGCATTTCTTTAAAGAGATAGTTTTACGAAGCTTTTAGACTACTTTTCCTTGTAATCTACTGTTGAAAACTATGGAGTCACCATACCATTAGTTTTTGGGTGGAAAAAAAATTTTCACTAATGTATAGCGGCCATGTTTTTCCGTGTCAATCCTACATATGGAGTACTACCGTACTCCATAATGATACATTTTGTTTTATGTTCTTGTCTCACCATTTCTTGCTGTT
Source organism: Halisarca cf. caerulea (assembly GCA_963170055.1). Lineage (NCBI taxonomy): Eukaryota > Metazoa > Porifera > Demospongiae > Chondrillida > Halisarcidae > Halisarca > Halisarca cf. caerulea. Next base: position 436,085 of record CAUJGJ010000304.1, on the reverse strand, counting down.
TTTTTTTTCTAAAGAGCTTTGTGATGTTCACTGCCTAGGGACTGAAGTGTTTGTACGTACCTGTTTTGTATGGTTTAATTCTGAATCAGCTCTTTGTCATTATTCTTGATATTCACCAGTTAAAGGAATTGAGCAAAATAACATTTAAACACATTGAAGGCATTGAACGTTTGTACATTATTATGGAATCTTTTGCGTTTGTTGCTTCAGGTCAGTGGCTGTGTGATAAGTGCAACTGAACCACTGGAACATTGTGGATTATGCTATGTACATTACAAGTATCTGTAATTATTATTATTATTATTATTATTATTATTTCCACAAGGGAGGTTGCCCCATCAGCCAAGGCTGGTATTAACGGGGAACCACAAGGAATTGCTTATTCATATCATGTGTACTTCTCCCATTTTACAATAGTGTTGCACTTGTGGTATGATACTTTGCTACCTGACAGTGTATGGGTCCAATAATAGCAGTTGTGGTCTCAAGAACACATGTTTTGCAACAAGTAGATTGTAGATAAAGACCATGTTGTGTGTTGTCAGTCTGTGTACATTACTACAATGTTTAGTCTCCTGCGCCTGGAGGAGTTGGAATAGCTAGACCATTGTTCACTACGTACCAATCAGTCAATAAGGCAACAACTTCCTACCTGTGGCATTGGACACATTTTTATGATTCTTCGAATAGTAGCGGTGTGGGAATCGTGAGTGCTGAATTGAGTAGTACCCGTGAAGGATAATGATCAGACGTATTATATTTGTTTCTATTGTTCTGCTACTGTATCCTGCTGCTTGTAACCGTCCGCCAATATTCGTCGATGATCTCTACATCGTCCGTGTGCCGGAAGATGCTCGAGTTGGCACAAGCTTAATCAATGTAACAGCCACAGACGCGGACAGTGGCATAAATGGTATGCTCTCTTATCGTTTGGAAGCCTCTTTTACAGACAGCCTTTCAGCTTTTGCTATTCATCCAGAAACAGGTGAGGTCATTTCGAATAGACCGCTTGACAGGGAAGTCATTAGTAGTTATCGCTTGACTGTCATCGTACGAGACGGAGGTAATGCAGAACACAGAACGAAAGTAGTCGTACACGTTGAAGATATCAATGATAATGCACCAGCTTTTCCTACGTCAGAGTATTCCCTCAGCGTGAACGAAGGAGAAAAATCCCCTGTCGGTTTGAAGATTGTCGACATCATTGCAGCCGATCCCGACAACGGTGTCAATGGAACCGTGCGATATCGTTTATTGCGTAATCCTCACGATTTGTTCCTCATTTATGAACTAACCGGCTCTGTAGTAGTTAAGAGGAGTATTGACAGAGAAAGCCTAGAGCAAAGTAACTTAACTGTATTGGTTGAGGCTTATGATCGTGGGTTACCACCACAGTCTTCAAATGCAGTTATAAATATAGAAATCGTGGACGAACCTGACACACCACCTAGGTTCAATGCAATATCTGCAGTAAGTGTTAGAGAAGACATTCCTTCAAATGCCACTATTATGGCTGTTGATGCAACTACACCAGACACTAACGTTATCATAGAATATGCTTTTGAAGGAGATAGGGGCCCATTTTCAATAGACAGACTAAGTGGAGAAATTCATGCCGTGAAACCTCTCGACTATGAAGAGCAAACTACATATTATCTGGTTGTAGCAGCTACTGGACGCAAACTTGGTGAACTGTATCCCTCAGTGAAGTCTATAGCCACCATTTCTATATTTGTAACTAATATAAATGATGAGCTACCTCGTTTCAGGAAAGCGAATTACAACTTCGCTGTTCCAGAAGAGCAACCCGCGAATTACCAAATAGAACAAGTTAATGCATATGATCAAGATGCTGGACTGTTCGGTCTTTTGTCATACTCTTTAACATTAATTGATGATTCTCCAGTGCCAGAAGATTATCCTTTTGCTGTGAAAGCAGATAGTGGAATTCTAGTGACTACTTATCGGTTAGATTTTGAAAACAAATCGCAAGATACAAATTATATCTTCAAACTGTGGGCTGCAGATGGAGGTAATCCATCCTTTTCTGCTGCTACACAAATTGAAATCATTGTTCGAGATGTTGACGAGCCTCCTGTTTTCTCTACTTTGTACTACACAGGCTATGTTGATGAGAATGCTGAGCCAGGCACTTCAGTCTTAGGTGTACAAGCTGCTGATTTGGATAGTAAAAGTACAAAAATTGTGTATAAATTATGGGTTTTTGGGAATGTACGAAACAGCTTTGGTATAAATGAAAGTTCTGGTGTCATTTTCACCCAACTAGAAATTGATAGAGAGCAGCAAAGTGTGTTTTATCTTACTGTACAAGCTGCCGATGAATCTTCTTCTAACTTGTTCACCACTGCTTCAGTTAAGGTTAGAATAAATGACTTCAATGACAATATTCCAAGCTTTTCAAAGCAGAGTTACTTCTTTCCTGTTTCTGAGTCAATTAACCCTGGTTCTCTCATTGGGTCCGTTGATGCTACTGATTTAGACTTCGGAACTAACAGTGAGATTGTTTACTTGGTGCATAATTTGCCTTCTAATTTCCTTCTAGCAGCCAATACCGGAGCATTTCATGTACATTCAAGTTTGGACTATGAAGACATAAAGAGTTATCACTTTCATGTATGGGCTGTTGATCAGGGTAGTCCATCCTTAAGTGCATCTGTTGATGTTACCATTGCTGTTACTGATGTAAATGATAATTCTCCAACGTTCATTGAGGTTCCCAATGAAACATCTGTACTGGAGAACCAACCGCCACATGAAGTAGTATTTGCTTTGTCAGTAACTGATAGGGACAGTGGAATAAATGGTCGAGTAGTTGACTTTAAAATAGTTGGAGATGATGAGGCCAGAGGAGACTTTATTATTGACAGCAACGGAGTAGTATCCACAAGGACAGTGTTAGATCGAGAGCGTTTATCAGACTATTTTATTATAATTCATGCAACTGACTCAGGAACGCCACCTATGTCTGCAGAGACCACAGTTCACATATTAGTAAGGGATATCATTGATTCCATTCCATACTTCCCAGAACTTACGTATGACACAACTATATCTTCCTTTACCCAACGTGGTTCAGCTATAGTAGATGTATCAGCTATATCTCGGGATGATCTTCAGAATACCTCAATCCGGTATGAAGTTAGTGATTCTCCTCTTTTTACAATTATGCACAACAATGGCACTGTAGTATGTACAGCTGACCTAGACCCCAATATTCAACATGACACAAGTTATCATATGGAGGTTAGAGCCTTTGTTCTGGCCGATCAGACCATCAGTAATTTTGTAAAATTCACTATATTCATAAAAAAATCAACCTGTTCTCCAACTCTACCTGATATACCACCCATAATTTTTAGTCATTCCTTACTATTCCAAGCAAATGATCCCTTTATGTTAACAAGTTTGAAGGTAAATTCTGATGTAGCATCTTGTGACATTTCCTACTCAGTTCAGCCGAATTTTAGGGGAATACTACAGTATGTTACTGTTGGGAAATTGGATGGGACTATCTACGCATCACACCAACTTCCAGCTGGAAACTTCACATTGTCAGCTTTTGCTTTGTCTGCCAAGCTGAATGAGAGTGTTTCTAATACTATACAGCTTCAGTCAAACAAAATCACCAGTCTTGTCATTTCTAATAGTGTTGCTATTTTCTTTCCAAACCTGCTAGCTTCCCAATTTGTGGCACGTCAACTAATTCATCTCCTTGGGATTCTAGCAGAAATTTTCAACTGCAGCACCACAGCTATCGAAGTATTGGGTATTCAGGATGCGTATGAGAGTGCTGGAACTGAAATGCTTGTTTCCATTCGTGATCAAAGCTACTCATCTTATTTGAAACCATGGTTTGTGGCCTACACAATTGTTTCAAATATGCACATCCTGAGGCAAAAACTATCACCGTCTGTGCTTTATGTGGGCCATGATAGTTGCCTTAACAAGGCATGTTTCGGCAGTGCTGTATGTTCCAGTAAAATTGTTTTCACAGGAGACTTTATTGTACACAGAACTTCTAGAATCATTTTCATATCTAATCGATTCCAGAAGCTTCAAGTCTGCACTTGTCCACCCTGGTTTATGGCAGCATCATTTTGTAAAACACAAATTGATTTGTGTGCAAGTAATCCTTGCAAATTTGGCGGGATATGCACTGAAACATTGAATGGTTTTAAGTGCAATTGTCCACCATTTACTTTGGGTGATGATTGCAGTGTTGTCTGCTTAGAGGGAACATGCAATCCTTGTGATCCTAATCCTTGCAAGAACAATGGAAGATGTATTCCAACTAGAGATAATGGAGATCAACAGTTTTACTGCTCCTGTCCACAATCTAACATGGGTCCACTATGTGAGGTTACCAAAGTTACCTTGTCACCTTCTTCACGTGTTGTAATGCCTAATATGTTTAGCTATTCAAAAGGAATTCTTTCCTTTCATTTTGCAACAACTGAAAGCAATGCCCTATTAATCCACAGCAGTGGAATGACACCGAATTCACAGATGTTTGCTCTGGAGATTGAGAATAGTCAATTGCGAGTCATCATAAGGACATCTTTACTCAATGTCATTGTGAAGAAGACATTCTCACATCAGATGTTAAATGATGGAAAATGGCACTTTGTTAACGTCTCTGTTCAGTATAAGGTATGCTCTGCTGGTACATACAGTAAGTGGTCACAGTACATTTGTTCATATACATCTTCCTACTGTATGTTAGCTAGTTGCTAGGACATGGTCAAATGCACATTGCCAAGTATATGAAAAATATTGCATGTATTCATGTGTAGTAATACCAGCACACTACTACTCCATCTGGTCTTGTGTGTGAATACTGGATGCACCCTAAACCTCTATTATATAGTCATCATCACTGGTCATATAGCCAAAATTATATTCTAATTTGTATAATTATATCAATAAAGATGATGAACATATCTGTATCAGGATGCTCTATGTCCAGTCTGCTGACCAGCAATACTGATGGCAGTGTAATAGGAACATGTGTCATATCATTGAAAATGGACAGGTATGTATGCACATTGATGATGCATAAGCATGACATTATATGACTGTCAACTATTTGTGGCATGTGAGTATAATGCATATCCAAATGAGAGCTATTACATGTTTGTTTTCTAGAGTGCTGAATATTGGTGGACCATTACAAGTGGGCTCCATTGATCCCAGTATCAAAGGCTCACATGTGACATCTTGGAGATATAGTGGTTGCATGGATGCTTTAGCTGTAAATGGAAAGCTTGTTGACTTATCAAGTGCTGAAATATTCACAGCTGTTCATCTCAATTGTCTCCCTCTTGTAAGGAGAGAGTGCAGTAATAGTCACTGCAAATTTGGGTCATGTAAGAACCTATGGAATGGCTCCAGATGTGTTTGCAACCCACAAGAGCCTTGTCACCAGAGTAAGTGAATCACAGCTGATAATGTGCATTTTACCAGTAATGCTATTTATTCGATATATCTTTGCTTTTATTTTTGTTTCAACACAGAATATAATCAAGCAGTCCAGATTACTGGAGACAGCAAGTTTAAGATTTCAGTGAAAATGGCAGGAGTTAATTCAGTGTCTTTGAAGTTGAAGACTATTATTCCAACTTCTCTTGTAGTACAGCTGGGAAACAACTCATTTCTTGCAGTGAGCAACCTTGAAGATTAATATCTGTACAGTATAGATGAGATTTATGTCATACCATTTAGTATTGAGAATGATTATTGCAACTAATGTACATATATAATACATGCGAATTTGCAAGTAGACTTCCTTCATGAACTTTTCATTATTCAAGCAATCATGGCTGGATTCTTGCACAACAGTAAGGATATGACTGTTGCAAAATTTTAAATTAAGCTATTTCTGCCTAGGAGTTCATAGATTTTTGAGTAGTCTCTTCATTATATAATATGGTTTCATCATGTACCGTATGTAGTCCTTCTAGTAACTACCATGTACATGGTACATATTTTTGTGTAAATCTAGTGTAATTGTATCATTCCTTCAAGCATGAAAATCTCACTGTAATTTCCAACAATGGTATGCATTGTAGATCCGTTTTGGTACTGTTGTTTGGTGGAGTGAGCACTTCAAGATAGAATCTTCTGCATACATATCTGATGGACACTGGCACACCCTTTCATTGGGGCATCAAGGTGATCAGCTAAGTTTGGATGTGGATAACGGCCGACTGACTACACATTCCACTTATGATGGACGAATAGACATTGACAGTTTTATATTTAGCAGTACAGATTACTTCAGTTTGTTTCAGGGCTGCTTGGCAGATCTTACCATAAATGGAATTCTCTATACAATCGATCCTTCCCTCAGCCCTGATATGAAAATGGGCTGTCATCCACAAGAAGAATGCACAGTTAATGCTTGTCCACCTTCTTCATTATGTAAGATACTCTTGGGTGAGCCTATATGTCAGTGTATGTCAGACACTGAAGATGTGGATTCTTGTCAAGATCCATGCATTCCAAACCCCTGTCACAATGGTGGAACATGCCTACCACAAGATGGGAATTTTTTGTGTCAATGTACTATGTTCTATGGAGGACTGCTTTGCTCTGATCCAATGTGCCCTGCATATCATCATTATGAAAGTAATGGGGAATGTCTGCCTTGTCCATGCAGCATTGCTGGCAGTGCTGGCCTGTGTAATGGCACATCACAGTGTGTCTGCAAGGTGAGATCATACTAAGTCTTACAGTATATTGAGTACAAAACATGTTTATGAGTACATATATACCATGACTATAGTCCTCCTCATTCTTGCTTATTTTTTATTTTGCTTCTCCATGTACAGCAAGACATTCCTGTTTACAGTCCTGGTAATGGAGGTGTCCAATGCCAACTTTGCAACTGTCATCCACTTGGATCAGAACATCCACTTTGCAATGTGAAAACAGGACAATGTCAATGCAAGCCACACGTAACAGGAGAAAGATGTGACAGATGTGCTGATGGTTTCTCTGGCTTGACTCATAATGGTTGCAGACGTAAGACTTAGTTATATTTTCATAACCCTTGTGTATGCCCATACTGTATATACGTACTTTCAAGTCATTATGCATTTCAATTGTCTGTACATGTTTTTTATTAGATGCAGTCTCTGTTCAAGGACATTTTGCTTTAAATTGGCATAAGTCATATTTATGGGATAGTAAGTTGGAAACCATACTCTTTGAAGAGGTAAGTTTATTTGCATGATCCATATGTACGTACATACATATGTACTGTAACTTTGTACAATACATTAGTACTTGTATATATCCTGCATGGTGTGGGGGAGAATTATGGGTGGATCAAAGGAAAAGGTGTGCTAGCATTTGTGATGTAGCACAGGTCACTGATATACACACACTTCCCAATTGATGTCAATTGATGTCAATTATAATAGTGTAAGTGGTTCGAATGAGTGGAAAAAAATGGACGCGCGCAGTCAATCGCAGTGATTTTGCTGAGTGATTTCAGTAACTTAAGATTACAGTACAATGTCCTGTTGTTCGTGCATGAACGCTGGCAGGTGTGTACGATGCAGTTGTGTGAGAGCAAGAAATTGTTAATTGTATTGATTGTCGTCCAGGCAGAATCGGAAAATGCCAGAACCTTATGATGACAGGACTTGATAAAGAATCGCCTCTGAGATCTGATCACATTGCCAACTAATATGAACCCGCCTTTGATGAAGAAGATGAAAGAGTATCTGAAAAAGTATCTGAGGAGTGTTCTTATCTACCCGAGTTTCGTGAATGTACGTAGTTCGGTATCGTTTCAGTGGGGTGAGACCGATGCCGTTGTCGTTGCTGACACGGTCACATCTGCCTACGACGAAATTACACAGTGGAAAAAGAACCTTTTCCAAATCCCCCCAGGTTCAGTTGGAAAGAGTTTTATTCGTGAACTGTCTTCTTTGTTCCAGTCCTACAATGAAGGCGCTGGTATGGAATCAGTCACTCTTCATGCGGCTATGATTATGCCAGCCTTGTTATTGCAGAGGACAGGACCAAGGATGAAAAGAAGTGAAATGAAGTGCTGCCTTGAAAGACGAATCGGCATGTGGAAAAAAGCGAAGATTGATGATCGACTCAATGAAGGGAAAGTTTTACAATTTCGTCTGGCTGATCACCGTCAGACACATGATGATGATGTTGCGTGACAATTTTCCAATTTTGTCTTTCAAGGGAAGATGAAAGATGCCCTCCAACTACTTTCTGTGAAATCTTTGGGAACCTATCCTTACTCCTGACTCTGTGCTAGGGGACACGGACAAAACTGTCCTTGATGAACTGCTAAGAAAACACCCTAAAGGGAAGAGATTGCCAAAAGGATTATCGGGAAAGCCATCCTGAGGATTGTGAGGGATGATGTTCGGCATATTGTTGGTCCATTACAGTTGTGCGCGGGCTTCGAGAAAGGGGTGGAAGTCGCCAGTATTGCTTTGCAGAATTTGTTTGAAGATGATCACACAGAAGCTGTATTGCTTGTCGATGCTGAGAATGCATTTAATTCTGTAAACAGAAGGGTAGCCTTGATAAACATCCTTCAAAGCTGCCCTTCCATTGCACCGGCCCTCATCAACAATTACCGAAGCCAGCCAAAACTCTTCATCCAGGGTCAGACTTTGATTTCTGATGAAGGTACTACTCAGGGCAATCCTCTTGCAATGGCAATGTACGCCCTTGCCATTGCACCACTAGTGAAAAAATGTGCAAATGTTTCTACCCAAATCTGGTTTGCCAATGATGCGTCTGCAGGTGGAACAGTGAATGACATCCGATCGTGGTGGGAAAGGCTAGTTGAATATGGTCCCCAATATGGTTACTTCCCAAAGGCCTCTAAATCAGCCGTCATTGTTAAGAAAGACTTCGAATTAAATGCCTGTGAGGTTTTTTCTGGCACTGACCTTTCCATCACAACTGAAGGAAGTTCGCATTTGGGTATACCATTGGGAACCCCGGAGTATCGAAACAATTGCATTGTTAAGAAGATCCAGGAGTGGTGTATGCAGGTATATAGAGATACTGATTTTGCCAGAACCCAGCCGCACGCCGCCTTCTCTGCTTTCCTGCATGGTGTGACGTCTGGATGGATGTACTTCATGAGGATGGTCCCATTATCTTGTGATCAACTGAAACCTTTGGATGACGTCATCAATCAAAAATTCATTCCCGCTGTATCTGGGAGGCGAACTATTACCGATGAAGAAAGAGGGTTGCTTTCTCTACCAATTAAAGATGGTGGCATGGGCATACCCATTCCATCCCGTCTGTCATCTCAGCAGAGATCTTTATCACAAGAGATTTGTGCTCCTTTTGTCAATGCAGTATTGGAACAGCATGAAGTGCTTTACCCCAACCTCGCATCTAAGTATGTCAAGAACAAGCATGAAGCAATTAACAACCACAACAGTGTGAATAAGGCCACCACTGAGTCCACCATCAAATCACTTCCACTAAGGCTGCAAAGACAAGCAAAGATCATTAGTCAAGATGGAGCATCCTCTTGGCTTTCTGCTATCCCCCTTAGGGCATATGAATTTGTTCTTCACAAAAGTGCATTTCTTGATGCAATAGCCTTGAGGTATGGTTGGTCCCCCAAGGATATGCCCACTAGATGTGATTGTGGGAAGCCCTTCAGTGTGGACCATGCCCTTAATTGTATGAAGGGGGGGTTTCCCCAGGTAAGACACAATGAAGTGCGGGATCTCACTGCAGCTCTTCTCAATGAAGTTTGCCATGACGTCCGAGTGGAACCGCACTTGCAGCCACTTGATGGGGAGACCATGAGACACAAAACTGCCAAGACTGATTGTGATGCCAGATCAGACATCAGTGCCTGTGGTTTTTGGGGCTCTTGATTTGAGAAAGTTTTCATGGATGTTCGGGTATTCAACCCCAATGCCGATTCCTACCGGAATGTTGCCCCTCAAACCTGCTTCAAGAGACATGAGCAGGAGAAGAGAAGACTTTACGAGGAGCGCATTAGGGAAGTGGAGCATGCCTCCTTTTCCCCACTCATCTTTTCCACATCTGCTGGGATGGGAAAGTCAACCTCAATTGTTTACAAGAGACTAGCCCATCTTCTGTCAGTGAAGAGAGATGAACCTTACTGTTCAACTATCCGATGGCTGCGATGCCGCCTTGGATTTGCCCTCCTCAGATCCTCAATCATGTGCCTTAGAGGTTCCAGGTCTCTGCACACGTACAACAATGAATGCCCATCATCCTTCACTCAATGTGTGACTGAGGGATGCATCCCCTCTGATTAACTATATTATCCTGGACTGACTGATATATTTCATTTCTATTTCTAGTTTATATCTCATATTTATTATTATCATTGCTCATAAGATTTGATTATTGTGAAGTTATTTATAGTGTAAGTGGTTGGAACTGATCAACTCCAGATGAGACTGTACACACAACAGTCAACAGTGAATTGGTGCCACGATATACAGTACGTAACTAATGCATATCAAATATACTGTATATACAGTGAAAACACTCTTAATAGCATAGCATTTTAAAGGAATATTGTGGATAAAAGAATATATAGTGGAATCTCCGAAAAAGGACACTTAGGGACGGCTCTATTTGTCCTTTTTGGGAAGTTCATAATGAATTTTAACTGCATGTATTAGGGAGGACGTATTTTGGGACTTCAAGTCTTGTCTTTACTTTGTGAAAAGGTTTATTATATGGACTGGTCCTTATTTCTGTCCACTATCGGAGTTTACACTGCATGTAGTTTCTAATACCCATTGTATTATAAAGGCATATATTTTATTTCAGATAATGGAGTATTAATTTTTGGATATAGGAATATTTTTCCCAGTCAGAGGGGTATGCTATTACTGTAGGAGTTTTCTACTGTACATGGTCATGTGCATACACATTTAATTGTACACAATATTGTATTGGCATTGTATTGGCTGAAATATATTGCTTTAAGACTTTTTTGTCAAAAATTCGAGTCTTTGCTGCATTCCAAACCAGATTTCATAGTCCTCACTTGTGATGAGCTTTTCATATTAAATTTTGGTATATATGTACTGTAACCTTCATTTACACATTGTCCTTTCTTTTACATTATTTATTGGGACTTTGTACATTTTTGCAGAATTAAAACATATGTGTATATTTTTTTATAATAAGAATTTGTATCATACATATGTATGCCCTGTTGAGTGCTGCTGTATCTCCTTTGTATAGATTCAGATGGCTTTGCTAAAGTTCCCTTTAACATTTCGAATTACACTAGAGCGTATTTTAGTTAGCAGAGATATTGCAAACTATTCCGTGGCAATATATTCTGACTATGAGCAGGCTGTATCCAGGCACACAGCAATCTCACTGCTAGATATTGTATTTCAGAATAGAATCATTGGAAATTTTATCATATCCAATCACTGGTTCCCTGGTGAGTCAATCTGTAGCAGCCATGCATGCACATGTGTTGTCCAGACAGGTACTACTGTACATATATTAAATTTTGGTAAACAACTAGTCCACATACTCATGCAAGTTTGTGTATGGCATCTTCCATTTTTTGTGATTTTTTGTTAAAGTACAGCATTCTTTACTTTGTCACAGGCAATTGCTTCGATGATAATCCCTGCTATCCTGGTGTTCAGTGCAGACTTAACTCATACATTATCACATGTGGCTCTTGTCCATCAGGCTTTACTGGATCAGGGTTTACATGTAGTCCTCTACATTTACATGTAAGAATTTACATCTTTTTTATTTGTGGATCTCTTCTCACACATTATCTTTCATACACGTACAGTATTATGTACTTGAAGTACATTCATATTGTATGTACATACATAGTGGTATACATACAGTATATTCATGCATCTTTGTATATAGATATATGTTTATGTTTTGTACATATTCATTTGTACAGTATTACCTTCAAAATTCTAGTGAACAGGTAAAGTGATACATGGAGAAAACTACAGTTCCCTTTAATGTCAACCTTAACACCATATTGCCAATGGGTTTTGTCATACAATTTGTATGAATATGCAGTAAGCCTCTAGTATAGTATGTACTTATACACGTGCAAAATGCAGCCATGCACTTCCTATAACAGGTCACTATTACTCCAGCTCATGTATTTGAACTTCCTTGCATTGAGGATTTACATGTGTATTTTAAACCCTCCAAACTAATAAACCCACTCTATGTACAAGACAGATTGTTCCATGAGGTCCCAATGGCATCCTTAATATAGAGGTATGAAATGCACCCTTATATGCATGTCTACAAATATCTACTGGGACATTCATACTTGCATGAATATGCAGAGGTTCCTTGTTGCATGCAAGGATATAAGTTATATCCATTCACACTATGCATGTGCCAATTAAAATGCATTAATTATCACAAAATATACTTCACTATGTCATGTATTATACCATCTGAATTATTAGTATTTGATTTCAGATAATATTATCAATTAGAAATTATGTATGTGAATATTATTCCATGCAGGGAATTCTAGGAAATGACAGTGATTTTGATAGCATTCCAGATCACATTGACAATGAACCTTTTGTGTTTAACCCTGATCAGCAACAGATTATGCTACCATCTATTGCCCATTGTTCAGCTGAATACAGCTACAATGTCACCTGGTCTTTGACTGCAGCTGGCAACATTGACACTAAACCCTGTCCAGGGACACACAAAGGTGACAGTATACTTGTGTACAACTGTTTATATATGGTAGTTTTGTGCATGTGCGTATAATATTGGGTTCATTATGCCTCCATAACAACTATACTGTAATTAGCATCCATTACCATGGTAATGGTACGATTAAAAACGATTTTGTAGTGTATAAAACATGGGCGTTTAACTTTCCGTGAGTTTGTACTTTGAAATCTGTGATTTCATGCAAATACTGTACCTCTCTGTAATGTTCCTTGAATAGTCTTCCAAAGAAATGCTAAGTCAAACCCAAAAAAAGTCAATTTTTGCCACTGCAAGAAGCAAACTTAGCATGGTAGCAGAGAAAGTCTTCTTGAACGATTGTTCGATCTGCTGATTCCCTTCTTAAACTCGATTTTTAGCGTTAACATATGGCTTCATCGAATTTTTGAAAGTCAAAAACACCTACCCAAAGTCCACGAACGGATGCTATAATGGTTAAGACAGCACTCGGGCTGTATGACATATAAAATACAGTATAGCTGGAATATTAAATATTCTGCCATTTTGTTGTGCAGTGTTTTATCTTATGCAGTACAGTATATTAGTTGCTCTATCAGCTAGGGTAATTCTGGGCCAACCAGTAATTTTGGTCTGGGTGGACATTTATCAATACCAACTGCTAACCCTAACACCTTGACGGTTAGAGTTTGTATTAGATAAGCAATCGCACTGGACCAAAATACCCGGACCAAATTTACCGTGACAACTCAATTCATTGCTTCTTATCATCCAAAGTTCATTTAAACATGTGTTAGTGCTTTTACACATATGCATGGATAGACACATGCACACACACACACACACACACACACACACACACACACACACACACACACACACACACACACACACACACACACACACACACACACACACACACACACAGCATGCACACATATGGAGGGAGGGAGAGATAGGGAGAGGAATGTGGAGGATTGAAATTTAAATGGAGAGAGGGATTTAGGGAGATTGAGAGATAATACTATTAGCAGTAACATCAATAATTTCCATTTGGGTGTATTACAGGGTTAATTAAAAGAATGTGTTCTTCAAGGGGATGGCTTGAGGCAAATTCTAGAAATTGTTTTCAGCCAGAAGCATATGAACTATGGACACTTGTAAGTTACATGTTCTTTACTTGTTCTCAATGCATACATGATCAGTATAATCAAGAAATTAATGCTCCTATTGTCAGATAATTGGAGCATTAGTCTCTTGATTAAACTTATGAGTTACGTTTCAAGTTCAGAAGCGACAAGGTTGATCGTTATAGTTTTTCTTATTACATTTATATTAAGTGTGGATTACACACACTAGTGTGCATGCAGTACGTGTTTATATATGATTATAACTGCATTGTTAAGTATTGTACATGCATGTGTATGTGCTGTATCAGATGAAAGAAAATCCTGTATCACCATTGCATTTAAAGATCTCTGCATGTGTTTACTGTAAGCATACAGTACATCTAGCAACTATATGTATCCACATAAGTGAATGAAATCATCCACTTTTTCCTAGGCTAATTCAACCAGGAATGGCTTGTTGCAGTCAAATGGTGTTCTAAACTACAGTTTTGAATTAATGTTTACTCTTGTTCATGATAAGCAAGAAATCCTTGGTGGTGATTTACTTGTCTTGGTGGATTATTTGACCGAACTGCTCTCTTTAGAGGTTCAAATTGCTACTGGCTATGAATCTATTTGGACAAATGAGATAGTATCAAATCTTTTGGAAGTGTTTGATTCAATGTGGTATCCTTGGAACAGTAATCTGCTTACAACAGATCTTATCATGAAAGGACTTGAGGGACTGAACTCTTTATCTAAAATTATAATACTCTTATCTCCAACCAACTTATCCCCAACACTGTCCTTTATGACTTACAACTTCTACTCTGCCATAAAAGATTTTGCTGTGGAAGCTCATTTACATTCAACTGCATTAGGTGTGACATTGCATCTACCTCCCATTGTTCAAGGTATGTGCTAAAGGTCTAAGCAGTTGTTATACAGTACATATTGTATATACATACATTCACATTTTGTATAATATTATATACATTATAATTTTAGTGCATATACAGTATATATACTGTAATAGTATGTTCCATGTAGGTAATAGTCTTGCAATTGCACTTCTACCTGCCATACCGGCTCTCTTGAAAGAAAGTGATGGTCGAGTCATAAACAGTCCTGTTGTAGTGGTTGAGGTTTCTGTGGACAGTAGTGATCAGCATCCTTTTAGAGTTGCATTCCCAATGATCTCTGTGGTGCGTGTTAATGATATCCACTTGTACACAATATTGAATGTAATTCATGCATGCATGCATACTTCATGTATGTGTATATACTCAATGCATACCTGCACATGCATCCATTGAACATCTGCCCTATTATGATATACTGTGTATGTGTATGAGATGACCATGTGTACAACTTGCCAACTGCTATAGATCCTGAACAGTGAAGAATTGGATCCTGAATGTGTGTATGTATCTGAAAACCTTACTTGGTCTAGGGATGGATGTAGTGTAGTCAAGCTCACACCTACACATATTACCTGTGAATGCTGGCATTTGTCTGTTTTTGCTGTCACTGTGAATCCTCAAAGTCTGAAAGTGAGTTATGCTTCCTCAGTAGTATACTCAAATTACCAAATTTTATATTTGATATTTCCTTACACTAAGCCCCGCCGATATCAAGTTCATACAGCAACATATCTCTTTGAATCTGTTGGTTCTATCATATTACTACTTTCCGTGATCATCATACTTTGGATTAGGTACGACATCAATTGTAGTGTCCCTATGCAGGCAATATATATAGCAATTCTGATATTCTGATAATGGTTTCATTCTCATAGAGTGCCTAGTGATGGATATTTTGTAAGCATTAGTCTTTTGCTGTTTCTGCTTCTGGTATGGATCATCTTTTCAGCTGGAATAAATCGAATGGAGTGGGGCAAGGTATGTTTCTTAAATTGGATAAAGATGATGGATTTTTACCGTACATAATATTATACATAATATATTGTACGTACAGTACTTTTAATATGTGTATAATAATAACAGAGTTTACCCTGACCATAATAGCCAATGCAAGGCTTGTGCAATAGTATTTAAAGCTATTACCATGATAATCATAACTATATAGGACAATTGTCATCATACAGTAATAACAAACATAATGTTATTCAATGCTAACTGTAGTGGCCTTAATTGTACTGTTTAGATCATCTAATGCATAGGAAATACTCACTATTGATTTTAGACAAAATTTCTATTGTGTAACTCTGTGTTTATTTGTGATAGTGTGTGTATTGTACAGTGTAATTTCTGTATCTCATTAATAATTATAACATATAATAATTAATGTAATAATAATTATGTCTATGTGTCTAGTGTGTAATTTTGTCTTACAGTACATACCTGTTCCTTTTTGTTTTTGTGTAATTATTCATGTGTATATTGAGAATTAAATAAAATTTCTCTTGTTTTATGTAATGCTAAAATACTTACATCAACATAACTATGATTATTGCCAATCCCTATCTATCCTTTACTTTGCAGGTGCCGTGCATTGTATTTTCCATTCTTTTACAAATCTGCACCTTGTCTGTTGCGGTTTGGTCCTTTCTTGGTCTTGTGCTGACATTGCTTTTTATGAAGGAATCATACAAAAAATGGTCTCAACTTCCTTACTACTTCTGTATAGCCGGTCTCCTCATCCCTGTATTCTTAACAGGTATTGATTTTGGTGTATTAGTTCTGGTGACTGATAACCTATACCAGGCTGTGGGATATCCATCCATGTTAGTTGAATACTTGTAGACTTAACTTCTTGCTAATATTACTGGGCATTCTCATGATTTATAGGTGTTTGCTTGGAAGTCATGGACCAATTTGGGCTCTGTTGGCTCCGTTGATTCTAGTGTTTATGGTAGGTTTGATTAAGATACCATGGGATGAATTACAGGACAATGGTCCCAAAGTTTTTATCACCTTCCCCACCTTTAATTTGTAGTGCACTCTAGTGTTGCTGACTGTATCATGGTTCAAGTACAGAAAATCCAAGGGAGGTGATGGTGCAAAAGGCATTCAGACCGCCAGGTGAGTTAATAATACCAGCTATTTTCCAAGATTACTTCTTGTGTTCAAATTATGTCTTAACTGTTCAAATATTCTTGCCACTGGCATTGTTGCCATCATGAAAGATAGATTATATTTACATGCTTGCAACACTTACTCTTTTTACCATTCTTCTGTATTCTCCATCTGAATTTCTGAAAGGTAGTTGCTATAATACATTTTTCCTGCAGGTTCCTGTTGATGTTCTTTACAGTTGTAATATTTCTTTCCATAATGTCATTGGCTCTTAAAGTGATTTCAACAATCAGTACTTTGCCAACCACTGTCTACACTGGATTACAAGTAGCATCTTCTATACTTGATGCTTTCCTGGTAAAATATAGCAGTGATTTACATCATGCTGAAAGTGCACACCTGATTTTTATATGGTTATTATTGCCTTACGCAGGCTTTCACTATTTTGGTGTTTTACTCCAAAGCAGCATATTCCAGGAAGCAGGCAGAGAAGAAAGCTAATGAGCAGCTCAACATTCGTGAAAGACCAGAGGGCAAGGTCAGCAGTTTGACAACAGGTGATCACAAGCAACATCAGGTATGAGTCATCAAATTAGTTCAGTGTCCATCATGCAATCAATGAGTTTCTGATTATAATATTGTGGATTTTCTATTAGAAACCAATATCCACCCCAGTTGCACAGAGTGTACCCATTTCTCCTCTAAGTATAAAAGATACTGCACTATCAGAAATGAAATATACAGCAACAGGAGACAACCGCAGTTGGTTTTCATTCCCTTCACCATCTCCATTGGATCCACTCTCTCCAGGACTTCCAAGAAGAAGATTGTCAATTCCAGATGGTGATTTTGATGAAGCAGATGTGGAAGATTGGGAGTGGTCCTCAAACACTAGTAGTGACTCTCCAGAACCTCCTTCCATTATCTCCCCAAATGATCAGTTTGTCACAGTTAGCCCTGACAATTCCAGTGAACAAACTTATCCTATTGATTATTTACAGCAGCTGAACTCTATGTCAGAGAGGGAAAATGCTGGGAATTCTAGTTGGCTTAGCAGTCACATGAGTAGCCACACTAGAAGTAGTATCAGTCAACCCAGACAAGACAGGATAGATGTTTTTGCAAGAGATTTGCCAACTGGTTTACAATCTGGTTCGCATTCTATTGTATCAAAGTATATTTCTGGCACTGTAACAGCATCGTCTGTTTCAGCATCTGGGAAATCCTATTCATTACCAAGATTGAGGTATGAGTTAAATTAGCTAATAGTAAATTATTGCTATTATTTTTATTGTTATCTTTATGTTTAGGCCTCAAGAAGAAACATCTGAAACTGCTGAATCCTATGTATAAGAATTCTACTTGCATGTGTTGTATGCTAAACTCTGCTTATTTGATTGTGTACATATATCAATGTAGTTTATATACATGTAGAAATTTTGTGAGATAACTGGAACCAGTTTCTGATGAGTATATACACATTAACACATTAGTAAGCATTAGTATGAGTACACATTAGTAGCGCACATACAGTACTTACTGATTTTAACTATTATATTGTATATCGCAATTAATATTTGTAAATATAGCATGTACGTAAGTATAAAAGCCACAGCACATTGGACCCTATTTTATACATATACAGCATAAATTGTTATACTGTAAATAATCATGCTATCAAATCTATACACATTTTATGCACATTCATATATACACAGGGTATTTATAACCGTCCGGGAATAAAATGCAAAAATGGCCGTCTTGAAATAGCTTCAGAAATTATCGATCGTTTCTACTTCGTTGACCAGATTTTCGCCCAGTTCTTCTTACTGGACGAAAGTTGTATATATTCCGCGCATGTTGGTACTTAACTAGCGATTGTTTCTATTGTCTGAAGGAAGATAGCCAGCTAGGAATACATAGCAGTTTTAGACAAACTTCGCCTTGGTTAGACCTCAGATCCCTCTCAATTACCATTAAACAACACGAAAAGACAGAACAAGTGGTGAGCTATCTGAAAATCGTTCCGGGCTATAGGTTATAATCTTCCGTAAGAAAGTTATAACCGAAAAACCTGTTTTTTCACCCTTCAAACGGCCAAAATTTAGCATAAATGGTCCAATTGCGAAAAACTGCTTGACTGTAGCACTATTATGCCCGGAACGATTTTCGCAAACCGAAACATCTTAAGATTCCATCGAAGTTGGATTTGGTGAGATTCGAATGCATCTGAGGTCTAACCAAGCGACTTCATCTTCGCCCTCAACAAAACAGCCATTTTCGTGACGTTTCACGGATACGTAGGCAAAACGTCACAAAAGTCGCCTTCTTCCCCCATTCTGTTGTATTAGTTATTTTGTACTAGTTTATTATCTGTATGAGGCAGTGCGCATGTGTGCCTATTTCATTTATATTCGTGTGAGTCAAAATTCTGTTGATACGTGAAATTTCGTACGTCATCCGAAAGACGCCAAATGACGCAATAAAAACAGCCGCTAATTGATGACGTAGAAAACAAGCACCGCCCACAATCGGAACAAGCAACAGACGGTTATAAACACCCTGTGTATGTACATTTTATTATTATAGTTAACACAATAACTGGCAAAATATACATCTATATACAGTCTAGCTATAGCTATATATATAATTTTTAGAATATGCATGATTAAAATCACTGCATTTTGGCAGAGTATCAGCCACGTACGGTTGTATCCTTAACTCTGGATATTTAAAACTGTCGTTAAATTGCATGCCAAAATTGCAGCGAATTAATTTTCTTCAAAATATTAAAGTTGATCGAAGAATAC
Source organism: Halisarca cf. caerulea (assembly GCA_963170055.1). Classification (NCBI taxonomy): domain Eukaryota; kingdom Metazoa; phylum Porifera; class Demospongiae; order Chondrillida; family Halisarcidae; genus Halisarca; species Halisarca cf. caerulea. The sequence continues at coordinate 416,402 of CAUJGJ010000304.1, read as the reverse complement.
AAAGCTGAAGGATAAAACCCGGCCGGCCCTTCGTAAACCTGATACACCATTGTTGCAGAGATGCATTTGTTATATCCTGTCCAGGTGTGCTGCAGCAGAAATACTGTACATGCAGTGCTGATTGACTGAGGGCGAAGCCTGAGGTCATCAGCACTGTATTTTCTGCTGTAGCACACCTCGACAGGATATAACCAATCTGTATCCTGGCAACCATTCACTGTTGACTGTTGGTATGTACAGCCTCATCTAGAGTTGATTAGTCCCAGCCACTTACACTATTAATTGACATCATTTGACATCAATTAGGAAATGTGCATATATCAGTGACCTGTGCTACATACATCACAAATGCCAGCTCACTTTTTCCTTTGATCCACCCATAATTCGCCCCCACACCAGGATACAAAAACCCTTATAACAAATTCACAAATAATTCGGGACGTGGGGCACCACGTTTTTTTACCCGAATTTCTTGTTTACAGTGCATAAAGCTTCATAATATTATATATGTATATATATATATATATAATGTGACAATATAAATGTGCATGTGTATGCATTATAATAGTGCGTACATGTGTGTGTGTGTGTGTGTGTGTGTGTGTGTGTGTGTGTGTGTGTGTGTGTGTGTGTGTGTGTGCGTGGAAGGTGCACTAGTACCAAGACCTCCATATATGCTTGTGCACTCTCACGATCATCCTCCTTCATTACACTAGAGGTTGGCTCAAGGGGCTCTCTCTGCTTGGAGGAGTTTCAAAAGTTTTATCAACTGTTGCGGACCAAACAGAGAGACATTCAAAACTTTGAACTTGATGTAGCTAGGCATGCCATTGTGTCATCCTACAATGTTTGGTGTAAGTGCGATTGATGTGCCTAACTGTTTTCCCCTATACCACCTGTAGCCTGGACATGTTTTTTGTTCTTCTCCACTGCCTTTCTTTGCATGCCTCATAACTGTTTTGCATACGGGTCACTTAACCATACTGTACATGTTTGTGTACAGAAAATTTTGGCAGTGGTAAGTGTACCCATCATTTCACCTGTAACTATAGTTTAGGATATATATATATATGTATATATACAAATTTTCAAAGAGCTGGGTAATCGCACTAGGACACACACTGGTGACCCACTCTCCTGTTTGAAACTTTGTCAATGATTCAGCGATTTAATTATAATATGGCCATCCTTGGTACTTGCTGTAAAGCTCCTCTGTGATTAACTAAACTATGTACGATTTTGTTTTTTGTGTCAGCCTTTTCTTTTGGCCATGTGTGTACTTATGCATAATTAATAACTAATATTAATATATATATATATATATATATATATATATATATATATACAGTAGAACCTCACAAATACGACCACCTTTGGGACCATTGTAAGTGGTCTTAATTTTGAGGTGGTCTTATTTCTGAAAGTACTGCCTAGAATAGCATGGCACATCCAGAAGTCATTCTATAGACATAGGATGCACATAAGGCAATAAAACTGTAGATAAATTGTACCATCACACCTCTTTTATTGTTACTCCATTATGATGTTAAAAAAGTGACCCCAAGTTTACCATCTCTTTCTACTGCTGTCGTCATTTCAGAGCCTAATGTCCACAGAAAACAGCAGTATTCACAAATAAGTGGTCTTAATTGTGAGGTTTTGACATCCAGAAGAAAAAATGTGGTCTTTATTCTGAAACTAATTTCCATGTAAAACTATAGGAGAAATTCCGGACTGCAACAAAGTGGTCTTAATTCTGAGGTGGTCTTATTTCCGGGGTGGTCTTATTGCGAGGTTCTACTGTATATACCGTATATCCGGAAATATTGGCGACATTTTTAATTTGGCAGTTTGGAGGTCAGTATCAAAATCGCCAAACTTATATCACCAAATTTACATAGACCTACTTACTATGCTTTATCATTGCTGTGCACTGTCAAATTTAATTTCCACCAATATTAAATTACAGCCTAATCTTGTGCAAATTGCCATGCTAATTTAATGATCGCCAATATTTCTTTTTTCTTGTATGCATGCCTACCAGTCTTCAGTACTGGTCTTTTCTGTGTGTGTGTGTGTGTGTGTGTGTGTGTGTGTGTATGTGTGTGTGTGTGTGTGTGTGTGTGTGTGTGTGTGTGTTCCCAGATGACTGGTTGTATGTCACAACTTTCTTGCAGTTTCCATTTTCGTACATACCCCTGTTAGTCACATAATAGTAGCATATTACAGTTTAAATTATAATTGCAAACCATATACGTAGCTAATCTATATACGTATACAGTAGGACTATATACTGTACAATTTTCAAGGAGTATTATACATATGATGTAGATTTAGCTGTAGCACTACAAATTTCAAAGAGGACCAAATATACCACAATATATAGTCATCTTGGAATTTGTAGTCCTACAGTCTCTGTACAAAATGTACTGGTTACAGCAACAACTCGGTTATAGCAGCACAAAACAGTGGAACCAGTGTTGTTGTTGTAAAAAGATGTTTCACTGTGTGTGTGTGTGTGTGTGTGTGTGTGTGTGTGTGTGTGTGTGTGTGTGTGTGTGTATGCATGGTTGCATAGGTTAGAGTATCTATGGTGTGTGTGTGTGTGTGTGTGTGTGTGTGTGTGTGTGTGTGTGTGTGTGTGTGTGTGTGTGTGTGTGTGTGTGTGTGTGTGTGTGTGTGTGTGTGTGTGCACATGTGTGCATGTGCACATGGCTTGTATTTTACATATGTTTGCATTAAATATATTTAACTGTAATATGTTTATATCCTTAATTCGTATACAGTGGAACCCCTCTAATCCAGACCCCTGAATTACAGATACCCGCCATGTAACCCCTTTGTGACTGGGTGCCTAGAGTAGTAGTCTCTTGGCTAAATGCCTCCCCAGGTTAAATAAGCTTCCGTAACAATAACCTTAACCATAATGTGGACACATATGCCACTGGAATCAAATAAGCTGCTATAATAAGCCAAAGTACACCTTCAACCCCTGAAATGAGGACACCTCAATAATTACAATAGTCCTTTCTGGTCCCCATGCGTCTGGACTAGAAGACCCACTGTATACCCTACAATATGTCCTGTTACAATACGTACAATGTGTTCTTTTGACCAATTGCATACATGTAACTTCACCCAAACTAGTTACAGTGATGACCATTACAGTGATGACCATTACAGTGATGACCATTAGGTGGGACCATAGTAGATACATGTGGGCATGTGCGTGGGGTCAAACAATGTGGCAAATTCTTTCTGAGCATTTCCACTGTTTCTGCCATTTCTGTCGTATCCACCATTTCCACTGTTTTTCCTTGCCCATTCACTTGCATGATATCTAGGTCATCACCTGCGACCTTAGCTTCAGCTCTGTCTTGGGTGATAACATGGATATCATGCCCATACCAGGATATTACTATAACATATAATATAGATACGTTATATATATATTAGCCATTCCGACATCAAAGTTAAAACATGAAGTTTATAATAAAGAATCATGACCTATAGCCAGATTCAACCAGTAGCGAAAGCATATGGTGACTATTATTGGATATCATTCCATAAATGCATAGGCAAATTAAGACAGTTTAAATTCAGTGCACTTTGACAACTTAACAGTAGGACTGGACATCAAAGCACTGATTATGAAAGCTATAATCAGATTCAGAAGTGCATTACAAGTACACAGACATTAATAAGTACGTACATGAAAATCTTCTATCTGGGCAAGATGTACAGGGATCTACGTATACTTAGGGCTAGATGTACATGGGAGGACTTATGTTTGCTGAAATGAAGCATTTCACGAGTGTACATTAAGTCCAAGTACTGTATATTTGAACAACAATCTCATTCACTGGAACTACTTTGGAGACAAGGGTACAATAAAATCTTAAATACCTCCAGTAAAATGATCTACAAGACAAGAATACAAATAGCTGAAAGATTTTTTTTCATTCACATCAGTGGTGAAACCCATACTGTGGATATGTTATGTGGACGACACCAACGACATTTGGAATGGAAGCAAGGAAGAGTTGGACGTTTTGATACACCACCTCAACTTTTTACGACCCAGCATCTAATTCATCATGGAAATGAAAAGTGATAGTTGCCTGCCATTCTTGGATGTCCTGGTTAAGAAACATAACCATTGATCAACTGACAACTTTTGTTTATAGGAAGAAGACCCACACTGACAAATACAACCACTTCACATTTGCCCACCACCCTAGGGTCAAACATGGTGTTATAAACTGCATAGCTAAGAGAGTACAAAAGTCTGCATCCAATGACAAACTAGGAAAGGAAAAGAATCACATAGAAGAAGCATTTAAGAAGAATGGTTACCTTGAGTTCACTGTGCAACAACACATAAGAAGAGCATTCACACTGAGGAGGAAAGTCAAAGAAGACAGAGAGGAGATGAGCAGGAAGAAAGTACACCCCTTTGCATCTTACCTTACATGAAAGGACTGTCCGAGGGACTAGCAAATATCTGTAAACAGAAAGGAGTGAGGACTATTTTTAAACATTCCAACACCCGGAGGCAACAACTGATGTATGTAAAAAGCAGGCACAAGAATGGAGACAAAGGAATAATCTACCAAACTCCTTGTTTGGACTGTGACAGGACTCACATTGGGGAAACAGGTAGACCGTTCAGTATGAGGATGAAGGAGCACCAAAGAGCAATGATGACAGGAGACATGAAGAATGCCTATGCCGTACACAGTAGAGGAGAGGGCTATCGGATCGATTGGGACAATTAATGCTAGGATCTTGGACAGGGAACAGAACTGGTACAGGAGAAAGATCAAAGAGAGCCTGTACATCAGAGGACGCAAGAATTTCAACAATTAATCCTAAATCGTCCACACTATAGCTAGAATTTGAAAAATAATAATTCCAACATTTCGACAATACAGTTGCCTTTATCAGGGAATATCACTGGGTGAAAACTCAAATCTTTTATACAAAAGGAGGGTGGGGGTGACATGTGGTGATAGTGTATGGATAATATGCTAAATAAATGGGATGTACAATGGGATGTGATGCATGTAAGTGTGTGAGTTTGTGTGCTCTAAAATGATAAACAAGATCGAGTTTGGGTGAGTCTGCCGAGTAGTGAGATGTACTTCCTGTGATATTCCCTGATGAAGGCAACTGTATTGCCAAAACGTTGGAATTACTATTTTCTTTCAAATTCTGGCTAGTGTGGACAATTTAGGATTAATTAATGGATATACCTAGCCACAAAGAACTATTTCAAGAATCCCCGAGCCATGTGTGGGATCCCTTGCAAATGTTACACCATCCACTGACTTTAACATTTGATTTAGTTACTTTCATCATGCAGTCACTTGAATTCAAATGTAACTAAAGTTACTCTTCCATTTAAACATTTTACTCAGTTATAGTTTTTTCAGTCATTGTATCTGAAGAAGCCCAAGTGGGCGAAAAGTTGTACATTGAAGAATTTTGATGTAAAAAAGATCGAGGTGCTTTATCTGTCCAGATAGAACTTCTGCAAAGGCTGAAACCAACTTTTAGAACTTACAGATAGGGTAAAGTGGGGTAATTTGGCACACTGGGGTAATTCTGACACATGGCCTTTACTTCTGCTCTGGTTAAGCTGTCTAGCCATACTTGCTACTGCTGAACTCCTAGTTCATGGAGACAACACTGACAAAAATAATGTGTGCAGCTTGTGGTTGACACCGCTTTTGACCAACCCTAGGCCTCCTAATTATCGGCGCCCCCTGTCCCAAATTACCCTGTTTACCCTGTTTTACCCTACCCCGCAGAATGTCTATTTTTATAGATTTTCCCTCCAGATTACTAACAATAAGTACTTTTGAGTTGTAAGTACCTGGTAAGAAGTGTTCTTTAACAGCCAAGGACTCTCAGAACAAAACTAAATTCGATCGCGGTGGCCATTTTTAGTTGGAACAATGGCTACCGAAGAAGAGGTATTGAGGGTCTATGGTGCCATTGAACACCTCCATTTGTGGGTACAGGGACACTGAAATCCTTGACTTTCAATACGTGGGCCTCTCATTAAGTGGATCTTTATTTGAGATCCCGTGGAGGTTCCACTTAACGAGGGTAGTCTACTTGAATCCACGACGAGAACCAGCTGCCTAAACCAAAACTAACTTCGAGTATATCTATGCTTCGAGTAGCCTCGGTCTATACCCTAACAGTATCAAAGGAAGGTAGTCAGGTTTAGGTATCCAAACCATTGCTCTCCAAGATAAAAGCTTCCTGCTAGCCTATAGTTGACAAGGGTATTCTATGCAAACGGATCTACGTATGGGTATGTTCAACCAAAAATTTGAGTACCAAAAGAGTACGAAAACCATGAGAAAGCGAATATCATGATTGCATATTTTAAAAGGAATAACTATTGATTAACATTGCACGAAAATATTTCGATGTCATTTCTTTTTTTATTTTTTTAAACCAAGTGGACAACCTTGGCTGCCATTTTTTTCGTATGTCTGTATATAGAAGAGAAATTTAGTTCTAAAATAGGGATTTCAAGTTCTATATCGTTATTGTCTTCGGATTTACTCACTGCCCTGGTGCATGTAGGCGCAATACTACTTATTGCAATTGATATCAACATCTCAGCTTACATGAAGTAAGTTACAGGCATGACCAGGATCATTAATCTAAGTTTTAATAAAACAATTATAAATGTTAAATTCTTACCAAATATTACCATGCTTAGGCTTTCTTTCGTATCTACGATATCCAGCTTGTATTGCTGCATAATATTGGTAGTTTAAAATACTTGGGTCGAGTTGTGGGTCAGAATGGCGTATATTTTTTTCCACAGAATAGAGTAGGTAAATTGTACACATGATGTCGCATCATGAATCAGAAAGAATCATGGCTCACTTGATGGAAGCGGTTAACAGGAGTCCTCTGCCGGAAAGATCCAAGAGACACCGTAGAATGTCCAGAAAATTTCTTCACATTTTCGAGAATTCTGAAGTTGATGATGATGTTAAAAAAGTGACGCATTTCGTGAGTTATTCTCGTGTACCAAATGGAGAAAAACTTTTGGAAACAAAACCTCTGAGCAGTAGAGGAGATATAAAGAAAGAAATTTTGTTTGAAAACAGAATTATACAACAGATGAATCTGCAGGCTGATGGTGACAGGGAAGGAAAGGTATTTTATTTGGAATAGAATCTTATTTGATTGACTCATTGCAAATCTGCATGCACTGTACATCCAGAGCTGTCGTTATTCTAATCAAGTGTGAGTGACTACTACTAACTTTTCAGTTAGTCTTCTGTCTCTATGACACTTCCTTGAATACTTCCACAAGAATTAGTGACTGTCCAGTAGAATGAAGTTTGTCATCAACATACCTGTGTATAGTGTTTTTTCTGTCAGCCTTTTCCAACCTGTGTCTGTCTGAACGTGCTTTTTGTCCCCATGAGCTATGTAATCCTTAAACAAGGAATAATTTGGGAGACCAATGATCCATAATAATTGCTAACAGTTGATCGAATGCTATAAACAGTGCTAACAGCAAACAGACCCAACAGTTAGCCCCTTATCCACTGTGTCTCTAAGCTCACTCCCTAAGCTTTGTTTTTTTTTCAGAAAAACCCATATGTAGTACACCTATCATTGAGAATTGTATATTATTACCGAGTGGTTTATTGAGGTTAATTGTTTCTGCCACCAATGGGCATCCAATTGAGGTCACCCACACATTTTGTAGGGTAAAATTTCACCTTTTACAGATATTTTAAACTCAAATTGTGGCTCCATTTTGAAACTGAAGAATATATCTACAGTGAACAGCGATTTAGATATGTGTGCACTACATATACTGTATAGGACTTTTGGTCAGAGTACAGACAGTTCAGTAAATGCCAAAAAAATTAAATCTTGTCCTACTTGGCGGTCTTATTGCTCTGTTTGGAGCTCAATACATCATGTTACAGTGCCTAATAAATACATATGCACTCAGGGTTCTGCCTACACTGGTCGGAGGTGGTTGGGTCCAACCAGCAAAATTCATGGCCAACCACCTCTAAGACCAGAGGACTTTAATTTACATTAATAAAGTCTTCTTTCAAAACCTGTTTTTTGTGATTGAAACAGTTCACTAGCCTCATGTCTTATTACCTTGAAAAAAGCCTTCAATGATGTTTTTGATGGAAAGTAAGCTTAGAAGTAGATCTTCAAATGTGTGTTAGCCTTGAATTGATTGACTTGATTACCATCTTAGAAGATTACCTGGGCAGAACCCTGTGTACTATCTTGAATGTTTGCTAAATGATTCTTAAAATTCAACAAAGAAGAGTCAGGATTTCTGATTTTAGTATTTGGGTCACCAAGTATGTCAGCCATGGTGGCAGCCATTTGCAACATTGTCTTGTCCCCAGACCCACAAGTACTATGGGTCTGAGAATTATAGTGATGTCTGAACTGCATTCACAACTAGTTTTAATTTCTTTGGGTGCATTTTGTGCGTTTTGAGGAATCGAATGGTAGAATGTATACATTTGCATGAATATACGTATATAATATGTGAAACCTTTTATATTGCTAGTCCTTTAATCCTGAACTGAAAGAAGGTGGTACTAGAGGCACTGTGATGAACCCCCATCTAAAGGAAGGAAGTACTACCAGTACTGAGCGCCCTTATCTAAAGGAAGGCAGTACCACCAGTACCATGCTCCCCGGTCTAAAGGAAGGCAGTACCACCAGTACCATGCTCCCCGGTCTAAAGGAAGGCAGTACCACCAGTACCGTGCGCCCTGGTCTAAAGGAAGGCAGTACCACCGGTACTGTGCGCCCTGGTGTAAAGGAAGGCAGTACCACCAGTACTGTGCACCCTGGTCTAAAGGAAGGCAGTACCACCAGTACCACGTGCCCTGATCTAAAGGAAGGCAATACCACCAGTACTATTGTCCCTGGCTTAATAAAGGAAGGCAGTACCACCAGTACTGTGCGCCCTGGTCTAAAGGAAGGCAATACCACCAGTACCGTGCACCCTGGTCTAAAGGAAGGCAGTACCACCAGTACCATGCACCCTGGTCTAAAGGAAGGCAGTACCACCAGTACTGTGTTGAACCCCCATATAAAGGAAGGCAGTTCTACCAGTACTGTGCTGAGCCCTGACCTAAAGGAAGGCAGTACCACCAGTACTGTGGTGAACCCGGATCTAAAACAAGGCAGTACCACAGGCACTGTGGTGAATTCTGATCTTAAAGAATGCAGTACCACCACTACTGTGGAGTCTGTCTTCAAAGGTAGAAGAGGACGTCCTCCAAAGCCTCTCATTGTTCGGGTGCCCAGAAGAAGAGTTGTCTTGCACATAAACTCTCAGTCCAGTAAGTTTGATTGGACAGATAGACAGAATAACAGTAAAGGTCAGGGTTGCATGTAGGATTTGGGGCTAGTGGGCTAATTGTAACTCCTAAAATCTTAGGTGGGCAGTGCAATTTGGGAGTGTAAATGTGCAGAGGGGGGCTGGGTCTGGGATAGGTGTATATGTATGTGTACAGTTTCTTTCAGAAAGCTACTGTAGGAGGGGCAAGTCCGTGTTATTGTGGAGGTGTGTATCACTAGCTAGGGGGTCTGGGGGTCTTTCTTATATAAAGTCTAATCTGATCATTAGTTAGTGCTTTTGTATGCAATACCCAGGGGGTAACTGGGTCACAAGAGAAGGGAGAGAGTGAATGCCCCCATGCTTTGCCACTTCCCCAAAGAGACCTAGCATACCTTGTAGTAGTGTAGCATTTTGGGTTTCAACATAAACTGGGCATTAGAATAAATATAAACATTGTAGACTGTGTTGATCATTATTATTTAGAATGGTCAAATGATATACCAACAGTAATGTTTTGAGAGATTCAAGGGATTAGTGACTATCGTCTCAAACAATAAGTATAGCAGAATTAAAGCTCAATTTCCACCCATTTTCCCATGCCCACAGGAAATCTTGTGTGTCAGCTGTAGCTCTGCAGGTGATATACAATATTTAGTCAATATTAACTGTATCTCTTTCTTGGTCATGAGGTGTAATTGTGTTATCCGTATGAAATTTTACTGTATCTACATGTAACCATTTTACTCAGAGAATGTTGTTAACAAGACAACTGCTATAAAAGCTGACTTAACAACAAAGAAAACCACTCGAGGATCACAACGCAGTAGTTATCATAAGGCTGAACACTTGTATGAGATTGAAGTTAGCCCAGAATCTAGTGAAGAAAAGTGTAGTTTTGTACACACAAAGGTACAGGAAACAGAATCCAATGAATCCATTCATTCTCAGCCTTTATCCAAAGACTCAGCAAGTTCAGCTGACTCCCTATTAGGTCAGGGTATCCAGCAGACATCTGTTCAGTCTCCCAGATGTAATCAACCTGGCTGTATTCCATTAGGATCCATGACATTGGATGTGTCTAGCAGTTTTACTAGCTGCTATGGAGGTGTTGTAGGTAGCCCTATGTATACATCATCAGATGATTATTTCCACCAACATCAAGGTCTGTGCAACTACAAATCAGACATTATTACAACTGAACCTTCCATTGTGCCTTCAAGTGGAGCATGCACTTCATATTGTCATCCTGATCAGTTACAATGTCCTGTAAAATCCTTGTGTGTGTCGTATCAAAAAGATGTCCTTGGTTCATGTTGGAATAGAATTGAGTCTGTGAAAGAAAATCATAATACTTCTGACCATCAGCATGGATCCTTGTGTAACGGAGAGTGTACTTTTAGCAATCAAAGTACCTTATCTTTGCTAGTATCAGTACCTTTGCCTAAGGTTAATTTTCATCCAAATCTCACTTCAGAGTATGTAAATATGTCAGGTGAGAAGACATACATATTGTCTTTCAGAAAGTATGCATGTTATTTGTGATGTCTGTATTTGTCTGCTTTGGAGACTTCAAGGGGTTCTCTTTTATGGTTGTACTTGCATGCTGTATTATATCAGTTTGTGGACTGGATGGGCTGCTGATCTTCCTTGCTATATATATTATTCAGCTATTTTTCATTCATGTGTGTGTGCATGTGTGTGTGTGTGTGTGTGTGTGTGTGTGTGTGTGTGTGTGTGTGTGTACAGTTTTGTCTTTGTACTGTATATCAGTGTTGTTGAAGTGATTATAGTGCAATATATTATATGATTTTTAGATGAACCTTTATGTATCTTTATGTATCACAGAGTGTACTGATGTTTCTTCGCTGGTGAAAGATGGTTCCTCATCTGACACACATCAGGTAGCTACTACTGTCATTCCAATTCCAAGTTCACAATCCGAAATTGTTTCAAGATGTTCACAACCTAGCAGTTGCAGTAACCAAGCTACCAGTGATACTTCATCACATGCTGTGATTCCATCTCATGCGAATGACTCTCACTCATCCATTACTTTGTCTGCACCTCCTTCAAAGGATCATACTTACTGTCAAATAAACACTGAACGTAGGGTACCCAATGTTAACCAGTCATTAGAAGCTTTTAAAGAATCAGTCCTGTCTCCAACCACTACACCAAATGTTTTAGAATCCGGTAACAGTGGATCCCCCAGTAACACTGAGCTTGAGTCCACTGAAATATTGGATTCCTCAGGGGATATGAGTGAAGAGCATGTTGATAATAAAAATATCCAATTCTCTAATGAAGTTCACGTCAGCCAACTGAGCCCAAGACCCTCAAGAGAAGTAGCAATGCTAAAGCGTCACGAGAAAGCTTTCTTGTACGATGAAAGTATAATTGATCTTCTCTTTGAAGAGGATGACAGTTCACAGTCAAGTGCCACCCAAGTAGACAGTCATCCAAGTGTCCAATGTCCTACAAAGGTATGTACCTTCTATATAATACATACATAGCTCATGGTTGTCTACATCCATACATATGTATAAAGATTGTACAACACACACACACACGTGCCCCCCCCCCCCCCCACACACACAAGCAGAAAAGTCACCCTCCCCTCAAGCAAAGCTGTATGCACAATCTTCTATTTCTGTTTGAGCCCTTGTCGTGATCATAAACCATGTGAATACCTAGTGCATGTACAATCAAAGGATAGCATCTGAGTAGTCCACCAATTTTCAAGAGATACATGATATGAAACTAGCAAAGTGCAGATTCTTCGTAATTGACTCAATTGGCAAATTTGCATATGTACATATATTCTGTGTAAAATTTGACACCTTTTGGTTATTTAGGTAACCAGAAAATCCCCTTCGAAAAAGGGAATTGATCAAGGAAGAACAGTTGCTGACTGTGTACCAAACAACGAAGCACCTTCACCATCGAGAAACTTACGACAAAGAAAAGGTACCTGATCTCAGACTTGCATGAATATGTACATATAGTAATAGGGTACAGTGGGGTAACTTGGAACAGATCCTATATCTTATGCTATGATTAAGCTGCTCAGCCATACTTGCTATTGCTGAACACCCAATTCATGGAGATGTTTCTGACCAAAAATTGTACCTGTAGCTTACTATTGACACTGCTTTAACTTGGCCGTTCCAAGTTACCCACCCATTCCAAGTTACCCCACCTTACCCTATGGCCTTTGCATAGGTATACAGTGGAACCTCTATTAAAAGACACCTTTGGAATGCATCCACCTCCTTTAACAGGACACCACTGCTCTGCCCCATTTTACATCCCTCACATTGACATGTGTACATAGAACACCTCTGAAATAATATTATGGACACCTCCATGTACAGGACAGCTTGCTGTGGTCCCAATGGTGTCCTTTTTATAGAAGTTTCACTGTATACAGCAAGGCGCTATTAGTGTGTAGAAGTAGTTGTCTAAAAGTTTCACTATACACCAACATTTTTATAGAGTTAATCAGCAGTGCACTTGCAGAAGATATTGTATGCACAAAGTTAATAGATAGTACGTAGTTGTAGTAGTAGTAGTAGTAGAAAATTATTATTTTAAACAGGGATATCCCATCAGCAACTGCTGGTCTTAATTGGGAACCCTAAATACTGGATACACATAATGAAGCAAACACTGATGAGAAGAAAACATAATGGAGGATTACCATTAAGTTTAACCATACAAAAGAATTAATACGGCAAATTATTGTGATCTGAAATAAGACTTTAATCTATGTATGTTTGAAACTACTAAATGTTGGTAATGTCCTAATTGAAATTGGGAGACTATTCTAATCCACTATTGATTGTAGTAAGTTAGATTTGTGACCAAAGTTAGATTTGACCGTACACGTAGGCACAATCATGTGAAGGGAATCTCTACTAGAAGTACGATGATTCTTTTGTACAGAAAACTGCTTCAGGGTGGGTGCCGCCCCATGGATGGTACAGTAGGCTGTATAGTAAAAATGCTATTTTATCATCCACTACAGGCTTATTGTACTAAACCAAAGTACTTGTGTATATGCTATACTAGGAAGTGCAAGTTTCTTTCCTCTCTGTTTTGGTAGAGTTTTTGCGAACATTATCCTCAGAATCAACAACATCTTTGCTGAAAGATAAACATTCAATGGCTGATAAGAAATCAGTAACCCCTCCCACCAAAAGGGCAAAAATGCTGAAGGCCGAGAAGGTCAATTCTTTGAAGCTTACTTTTCGTAAACTACCTCAAAGTGGGAAACAGAGAGGAAGGTGTGCCAGGTATATTCTGAAGGACAGTATGCATCGCTGTGAACATGATGATAAAGGTTGTGGTTATGAATTTATAGTTCATTAACTGTTGGGATGGTTGTCGTTAGATTCTTTTATTTATTTAGGTAGTGGTAAGACCAGGGGGACTAATAAGAGACTGATTTTGGCACCTCCTCCACCACGAGGGAAGAATTATTGGAAACAGGCACAAGCATGGTTGCCACGGAAAATACCCGGCACCAAATCAGCAGCTTACTCAATGAGAAAGACAGCCTACCAGCTAAAGCCATGGAAAGTGGACAAGAAATGGCTGGTCAGTAAAAACTATTGTCTATTGAAAGTGTGACCTTTGATTATTTCTATAGTACATACGTAGTTCAAATCAAATTAATGAGATTTAGAGACATGCGTAATCACCTTCTTGTACAGTATGTAGTGAATTTCATGTTTCCCATTTCAAGAGAAGCCAATTCTTTTTGGGTTTAGATAACCTGCACGATAGTTTTCTCTTATGCTGGTGTGAATATCTTTATTAGGATTACCTCCATTGCAATCAACATGAAACTTGATCCGAAACATGATAGTAGCAGTTATTTTCTGGATGTATTATGTATGGCTATGTACATGTTGTTATCTCACTTTTTATGTAATTTACTCAGTTATGTGTATACTGAAACCTAGGCAAAACTTTTCTCTGGTGTGCCACATGTTTACACATATGTATACTGAAATCTGTACACATACACACACAAGTATACTGTACATCAGAGGTTGAAGTAATGCCTTGACAGTGATCTATTTTGGTACTTTTTAACCCATGACAACCATGACATCCAGTGATCGGACAACATGACCAACCATTTATTCTCAGGCTGGTCTTAACTTACATACATACATGTGACCATGGTCGGTGGGCTACATGGGCAGTCAAAGATGATGGTATTGGCAGAGGCATTGGTGTCAATCCCCTATGGACAACCTCAACTCATGTAGATTTAATCTCCAAATGCTGCTTTAGTACGTAACTTTATTTTGACCATGTCTAGATGCATGCACTTATTTACTTTCTCTAAGGTGCCATTTATAGTTTAATGACGTATCCTTATTTTATTGTTGAGTTATAAAAGCCAATGTAGGTTTATGTTTACCATAAGCCCTAATTGGATGTTACCTACCTGTGCACATGACAAGACAATACGCAGTTGAAATTCATCTTTCTAAGATCTATGGCATTTGACCAAACAACTGCAGTGGAGCCACCAATAATGGACACTCAAAAATAAGGGCAACCTCTCTAAAAGGATACAGCATAAAGTTCCAAAATATGGCCTCCCTATTGTTCCAACACATTTTAAGAAAAGCCTCATTGCATAGGACAAATAGAGGCTACCCTAAAATGTTTGGTGGTTCTGCTGTATTGATCTTTTCAACCTCTGATACATGGTTGCAAAGTACTCAGTGCATAGAGCCTGTGGATGACAGTTCATGTAACCCTTCATTCTACTGTATTGACCCTCTTCTCATTCAGGATGAGAACAATCGTTGGAAATGGTTGGGAGATTCTATTTCTCAAGAGAAGTATAAAGAGGTATGATAATTGCAGTCTAAAGTGTTGGATGATTTGTATGCTTGAAATAGGGTTAGAGCAGTAGGACTACTTGTCTATCACTTGTGGTAGTCAATATAGCCACCGTATATACAATATGATTATGCGTAATTATCATAAACACAGCTGAATATATATATATATATATATATATATATATATATATGTATCAATCGAGGTTCCATCCATCTTGGAGGCTACGGGGTTATCTCGTTCAGATGGGAAAAGGGTGGATGGAGTGACTGTGATCCCCTGGAAGTCAGGGCGCCCGTTAACTTGGGATGTGACCTGCTGGGACACCTTTGCTCCCACCTACTCATCCTTACGTAGCTGTTTCTGGGGCTGGCCTTGTTGCTAATCATGTAGAATCACGAAAGAAAGATCTCTACAGGGAACTGGAGCCCACACACATCTTCATCCCCATTGGGTTGGAGACTAATGGAGTGTTTGGTAATGAGGCACTGGCATTTTTCCAAGATTTAGCCTCTCGTTTGAGGATTAAAACTAATGACTCTCAATCCTTTCTTCATCTTTGTCAAAGAATAAGTGTAATTGTGCAGAAGTTTAATGCAATGTCTATTTTAGGATGTAGCAAGTTTTGCTGAGTTCTATTGTTTTTTTTTCCTTTTACTTTGTCTTAGTTGGTACTTTGTGGTGTTTTTGTTGTGGTCTGTGCTGCCTTTGATATATGATAATTATATTAAATATAATATATATATATATATATATATATATATATGCATAATGCGTATGTATATCTTATTACATTGTATCCTGCCTACATTTGCTTCTCTTGTGGATCAATTCACTTTATCAACTGATTTGTTACCAAAATTAGCATTGTCATAATATACATAATTTTATAGTGTGCCTTTTGTATTTTTGGGTTTTCCCTACTTTTAAATTTTGACATGAAAGTGTATCTTTCTAAATCCCTCTAATAAAAAATGGGCTTTTCTGTGATTTACTTATTCGAATTGTTCACTTATCCATACATGGTTGCTTGCACAAAATGGTTTGAAAAGCAAAAAGGTACTGTATATACTGTATAATCATATGTAACCACTGTAAGCTTGTCTTGCATGTGTAGTGTCTAAACATCTGTAGTATGTTGTGTTTGGTAATGTACTGTTATTTTGTTGGTAACGATTACTATAGGACTTTGTTATGTAACAATGTAGTGATATATCATGACAATGTATAACATGTATGAGTTACTGTAACTAGAGACAAGGACAGTATCGTTTCCTCTTTTGATTTTGACCATGTGACAATTGTCAGATTATATTGTCAGAATAATATTGCTGTAGCATTCTTTTTCTGATGGTGCTTCATTACCTGAAAGTTGAGGGTTACACACACATACACATGCATACACACATACACATGCATACATACGTACACATGCATACACACACACACATGCATACACATATGCACATTGCATAATCTGGATGCATGACACCCATCACTATACACACTTGTACATTTTCAAACACTAAAATCCATGCATCCAAAAAATCTAGCTATTGTGTACTCTCGAAATGTAGACTGTTCCAAAGTACAGATTTTCGTGCTAAGAACCAGAGTTATTCCCTAAAGTTCCGTGTGAATGCCCACTCTAACGCAATTGATCAAGAGTACGTCTGTCATTCCTCTCTAAGGTCATTCACACAAGGATTTATTCCTTTGAGAGTTTTTATGTAATGATGGTAGCAGCACTAGCCATATTTGTAGCATTCTGGTCAGGGTCTTACCCTGTGAAGATCTAGAATTTATAATTCAAGTGGAGTACACCTTTGAATCTGGACACATACATAAATCAGGATACAAGGGTTCTGACCTCAAGGTCCTCGATATAGGGAACTGTTCATTTGTACATGTATTCCTATCAGCAGACTGACATAGATAATCATGTTTATCTTTCAGTGTTATTTACTCTCTGTTAAATTATCTTGCTAATACAGAAAGGCAAGAACATCACCCGCCAGTACTTTGTTGGAATGCGTAGAGGTATGAGGCATACTGAGGTTAGTGCTGGATATAGAGACTAGAAGAGATGTGTGTTGTATGCTGTGCATCGTAACTTCCGATGTATTCAAATACTACATTTTATGTAATTCATCATCACTATACTAGTACGTGATTGCATAGCATTGCACTCAAACTTCTTCACATAGTCAATATATCCTTGGGAGTCAACCTAGGCTGTGGTTTAGAGTTACAGATATTTTAGAAGAAAAAAACATGGCATAGATATGTATTTATTTTGATTTCAGCAAAAAAATTTGACTTGATTTAATTTATGAACAAGTGGTTGGTTAATACAGTGTCAACCATCAACATGCTTGCTATACTTTTGTTACTGCTAATCTATATTGGCTACATTCTTGAATGCCTTATCAGAAATTCTGTACAGTGATGAAACATTGCCAAGCACGTACATGTAGTACTAAGTGTCCTTTACATACACATACAGTGCATACGTACTACATACGTATATAGTCTTTGCAATGCTTCTATTGATTTGTACATATCCTAATTCTAGTTTGTGGGAAGGTAGATAGGTAGGTATACAGGACATAGAGGAATATATAGCTTGCAGATGTACTGGTATCTGTACTTATGCATGACATATGTACTATATACTGTACATATATAATATGTATGTACTATATATCATATGCTGTATTGTCACAATAATATTATGTCCTTTACACATTTTGTGTTGTATTTGTTCAGGACATATATGTCCGTGATTGTGTCCTCGTGTTCACTGGTGACTCAGAGCAGTTTCCATATATTGGAAGAATACTGAGCTTGTGGCAAGACTCCAACTCAGGTGTGTCCCTGTATCTCAGTGTCTATGTATGTACCACATTAGGTAACTTTGCAAGCATTAAATTTGTCAAATCTGTCTCCAAAGGATGTGAAGTAGGCAAGGTCTGGCAGTCTGTCCACTGTCACAACAATATGCCCAACTGTCTGAAATTTTCATGGGATATGAATTTCATGAATTGCTTGAAAGTTGACTATTTGTGTTTTATTTTCTCAAATGCATATAGGCAATTAGTATAGGAAACCAGGCTGAAAAATGCCGTGTACTGTTCACACGCTTGGGTGAAGTTCTTGAATAGCACGTGTAGCATACAATCGATGAAGCTTGATGCTATTTCAGTCGAAGGCTGATTTTGAGGTCTGTAGGTTTGAATCACGTCCATAAATGCTTATTGATGTACTTATGAGCAGCTCAAATAAATGTTTCTGGGCCAGATGGTTGGACAGTGCGCCCTGGCTTCCTCATCAGCTGACTTGAAAGAACTGAAAGAACTTAGACATCTTCACTAAGGACAATCAGGTGTCCAAATTTATGCAACAAAATGCAGGCCTGATAACAAGGATCTATTATTTCTGCGGCGTTCAATACGTAAACAGTTACAGCTGCCATTTTCCAGCCATTTAGGAAAATTCACGGATAAAATTTCATGAATCTGAAGCCATTCACAAAAATCATGAAAAGAAAGTTGCGGGAAAATTTCAGACAGTACAGTATACTGTCTTTCAAGATTGAGATTAAAGTCGGTAGTTTTTAGTATTTCCACCAATCATCAAATCATTCACCTTCATGGCTAAGATCCTTTGTTGGTTTGATTTAACTTGCTCAGACAAGTAAAAGTAACCTTCCTTTGCTGCAAGAGTCACCTTTGAAAGTTCCCGTTTTTGCCTAGGCAATCATTCCCCACTTCAATTTTATCAAGTACGTACTTCCTCCCTATGCATACTAAAAGAAGTCCTGATAAGCATATGTAACTTTAGGCCACTTAAGCACTTAGTCTACCATATAAAGTGTCACTTAATTTCTACTGCATATTATGTAATTTGCCAGTAGTATTTAATAAAGAATAATTACAGCAAATTGATGTCTTTAAAGTCTTGAATAGCTTCATTGTTTCATAGCAGTTGTGCATGCATCATTGGCATAGGAATGACTTGTACTTTGTGGGGGCTCATTCAATATCATGTGCAATTCATGTGCAGTATAATAACTTGTTTAATATATGATCAGGCAAACATTAACTAGAATGAAAATATTAGGGGGGCTATAGCCCCTACAGTCCCCATGGTTCCTACACCTATGTGCATGATATGGTGAACCCTCTGATAGTGGACCCTGCAAAATATGGCCACTTTAGAAAAGGGCACAACTTGAGATCCTAAAATATACTCTTGTATATTTCCTACATCAATTATGAATCTCCAAAATAGAACAACTTCTCTAGATGGACAAAGCTGGTAAATTTGTATTATCCCCAACTTATGTTCTTTCATTAGGAAGGCTTAGGAGAAAAGTGATGTCCAATGGAATTTTTTGTAAGAATTTTAGGTTCTTGCATTTTGAAAAAGAGCCAATTGTGCCAGACCATGTCTTATTTACTGATTCTAAGGTGCATATCTGAGATCAAGCGATCAGTTTTGTTCTTGGTAATTAATTCTATGTAGTTGTTTGAATACCCTTGTCAATCCGATAGATGTTGTAATTTGCTCGCAATGAGTTGTAACATTCTAGTAGCTACAAAGTCCAATCAGCTCATAAGTATGTGTGTATTATTCTGTTTTGTTCTTTGTATTTTAGATGAGATGATGTTCACTTGTGCATGGTATCATAGACCTCAAGATGTGTTAAGTGCAGAAATAGCTTCTTTTTATGGAGAGGTACGATCCTTTCTCTGTGTTATTTTCTATACAATGTGCCTAACATATATATACAGTACATTTTGTACTTCAGCTATATCTTAAACTAATAAAGTATAGTGTATAGGTTCAGATGAGGAAGTAGTCATTTTTATTTTTATCTATCCTCCATTTTTGTATAAATAATATTGAGTCACGGTTTTGCTGGACAAGTTACTTTACACAGTGCAACGCATCCCCATTGTTAGACATACATATTGTGTTATGGTCTGTGTAGGTACATATATAGCACATTATATTGGGTCAATTGTGTGGTATTTTTCAGATTGTTTTGTATTTTTGGTTACCATTTAGAAGGAACTTTTTGCTTCTAGCCATCAAGATGACAACCCAGTGGCATCCATTTTGAACAAGTGTTATGTCATGGGATACAATGAATTCTGCAGGTACAGAGGCTAATGCACTTATCCTATTTTGTACATGTAGCAAGGCCACAGGAACACATGCTGTGTTACAGCTATGGTTACACCAAGTTTTAGATAGGCTGTTTGGAAAGTTTTCAAACTTTGCTTTCTTCGATAATTCTATTGCATTCTCAAAAGGCTAGACATCATTGCTCCACTTAACAGCCACTTTATAGTGAAGTTGTGACAGAAGACATTTGTATTAATTTTGTAAATCTCGTACCATTGTATAAAATGGCTCCAGAAATCACCTTACAAAGTTGAAACACATTTCATCTCTGATCAGCCTCCACCCCTAGCCCACTTTGGTTCACCCACTAGCTATTGGTGTATTTACGTCTGATACTGCCACTCCCTTTGCAACGTTTTAACTACAAGGTGTACAGTGTGAAAATTTTGTGATAAACATAAACTTTTCATCCACTTCGCCCCACAATTTGCATGCTGTAGGCAATGTAAGTTAGGTTTGCATTACTATGTGGACAACTGCATGCACCAGGTCAAATGACGCACGTTGTCACACTGTTTTGCTGTTCATCTGTTCATATACTTAAACTATTGTAGTGTGCATTTAACTGTTAGATTTTTAGGAACTCATCAACTCGATCATCAATAGAACAATTCCTCACGTAGACAGAATAGGTAAAAAGTCATAGGGCCTGAGATATCAGGAGTACAGTGAATAGTGCACTGTGGAAATTGCTATATCCTGTATATACAGTGCTGTGGGATTACACAGTGCACCCAGTCCAACTGAACTCGATCTAGCCCTTGCATCATTGTAATATTGCACTGTATTTCATGGCAAGGGGAGTTTTTGACCTACAAGTGTCAATTTTTTTTGTTACTGCAGATTTAGAGCACAGCTTATTGTGCATCAAGCAAGAGTTGGATCACACATGTCCTCCCAAATTGTACCAATGTTGGATAACCAAGACTTTGTCAAGTATCATATTCCAGTTATGAAGAGTTTGGAAGATGTAACACATGTATACTACTGCAAGACTTCCTTGATTTCAGCTCGATACTCTTCTAATCGCCTCAAGTTTCCTCAACCAGTTGGTAGTAGAAGACAAGTGTCAGGCAAAAAGATGATGCTTTTGAAAAGCTTCAGGTCTCAACAAAATGAATCTAATTGTCCTTGAATGTGTGTAGACAAGGAGTACCTAAATGACCGCACTCATTGCAATTTGTGAACACTACCCATAGCTTTATATTATGAAGTGGCTTGCATTTCCTTTTGTACTTGCTTGTGTTGTGTGTAAGTGCAACATTTGTGCACATAGTGTATATATATTATAATATCTACAATTATTATACTGAATTTTTTCCCTTGAAATATCTTACAAAGAATATGATTTGTATTTATGTACATCAAGTCGTGTTATTCGTCATGCAGTTTGCATTTAATTTAAACTCCATTAGATAACCTTATCGATCATTGATTATATAGTCCCGTACATAATTGTTTCATGCATGGTTGCATGAGCTCGAGGTGGATGTTGATCTATATATTCATTCACTATATACACTAATATATATATATATATATATATATATATATAATATTATATAGGTTAAATTGGAATTCATATTAACGTACATTAATTATGTGTCTCTATCTATAATTATATATGCATGATCAGGCAAGCGCACGCATGTGTGCATGGTTGCATGCACATATGATGAAACCTTAATGCATGTAGGCCACACAGCCCTGCATGCGCACTTTAATTTCAACATATATCGATCCCATGGCCATTCAATTAATGCAAGGCCATGCTTGACCATATATATTAATAAGGCTACCTAATTAAGTCTCAATTGCAATATATTATATATTTGTCACCTATATATATACCTTATATTGCATGCCCATACTAAATTATATATAGCCCCAGCCCCAAATTTTTGCTTTGATCCTTCATATGTTATATATAGCTAGTGCATGCATGCATGTTAGCATAATATGAAAATAATTATATTAATACATTATTATAATATGATATATTGTACACAGTATGTATGCTGGCTGTTCCGGGAGATTGCATGAGCTTGATGCTATCTGACCACAAGACATGTGCAGTTATAGCACTCGATCTGAGCTATATATGTGATGCTCTAGCTGGACTTGCCACAGACCTTGAAGTGCTTCCAGTTCCGACCATCAATCCAGGATGGTGCTTGCATGATCTCACAGTACTGGTATCAGTATCATAGATATATATTAGAACCTATGGAAGCCCTCAGGTACACCGTACTTCTGGAAACAATTCCGAAACTTTGGCGCAACTGCAGATATTATTTTCAGTTGTGGTGTACTGAGGGCTTCTAGTCTAGTCTCACCATAGATGTGTTGTAGAGTCTATGGTCTCATTTAGCCCAGACTGCTACTTTGTCTCCTTGGTCGGTGACTATGACGTCACCCATTGGCGAAATGACGTCATCGTCACCAAATAAGGAGGCGAAACAGCAGTCTGGGCTATGTGAGACTAGAGGGCTTCCATAAGAACATAGACTCTACTACAGAACCACTAGTATCTATGCCAGTATCAATATTATTGGTACTTAACATGCTGGGCTGTGAGACCTCTTAACCTTGGTGTGTGAAGGGCTCCTAGTCTGTCTAACATGCAAGCTATTGTGTAAATAGTGAAATGGCATACGATATGCAATTTTTTCAAATTCAACATACAAGCTATTAGAGCACTATGAACTATTGAAAAGTTGTTCACTTTGGGCTGACTACCACATTCTATACAATGTGTAACAGAGTTTTTGAGTTTTTAGGGTCTGCAGTCTCAAGCAGCTAATGCAAATATTTTCACTATTTAGGGTAAAATGGGGCAATAAATTTGGGTCATGGGATAATTCGGGATGATGAGTCAAAAGCAGTGTCAACCACGAGGTACACTCATTATTTTTTGTCAGTGTTGTCTCCATGACCTAGGAGTTCAGCAGTAGCAAGCTTAGCTAGACAGCTTGACCATACCAGAAGTAAAGGCCCTAACCCTAACCCTAACCGGCTAAATGTATGGAGGGATACCAAATTCCCTGGGATGCTAGATTCCCTAGAACACCGGTCAGGTGCCTATCAAGCGCCAAAGGGCGAAAAGAGTGGGTTCCTTTTCGCCCTTAGCGTTTACTTTTAGATCATTATATGGCGGTCCAAGTTTGAGTACTGAATCCAAAATAGTTTCTTAGTGGAGATCATCGTGTGCCAAAGAGACCTTTCTAATCTATGATGAGGTAGAGTGCATGATAAAGTGATCGAAGCATTATAGCCTATGTAGCAAAGAATACGGTTTGTTCTTTGTAAGTGAATAGGTGTTGCATGATTATATCACAGTTTGTCTATCCATAGTCTGTTCTTTGTTTTATTCCTAACTGCTGGCGTTGCGTACATAGTGTATTCAGTAATCTGTCGCAATTGATTAGGGCCAAGTTTTGTTTGATTATTGACAGGCATAGAAGAGAGAGAAGAAGTCATTATTGCCAAGCTATATGCAGTAGTACCTCTTTTGAGAGACCGCCATTCGCCTGTCCCTAAGGGTGGTTTCTCAAAAGAGATACTACTGTACAAGCATGTGACAATAGTACTATTCTGATACAGGGTATAAGTACCCAGGCTACAGAGTTCCCAAATTATACCACAGGCTATCCGTTGAGTACAGACACTGCAGCTTTTAGTTGGCTCTGTCAGGGTTGAGAGAGCAAAGCTCCACCAGCTAACCCCTTTAAGCACAATTGCAAATAGGGTTAAGTTGGAGGGATGGTTGTCCTCATTGCTCAATTTGTTTTCTAAATTCTCCTGAAAGTCCTCGAAATCTTCACAAACCTCCAGAGCTTCCGATCTTCCCCCTGTATACAAACTGTGAATGCAAATGGATCATTTCTTGCTATGAGTGCATTGGTTCTCTTCACTCCTCCATAACACTATGTCCCTGCCATCTTCCAAAGTATTCCATTATCGAAATAAAATGTGTTGGTTTTATGTGCAATGGACATTAGAGACCATATTCCTTAAAGGGCTATGCTATTATGAGTGTTTCACTGTACCAAAAATTCACTCGTCATCCTCTGATACAGCCAATGACATTATGAACATTTGGCTGATAATCTGTAACAATAGTTAATTCAAGACTAATGGATCCTTAAGAACCATGGTGGATGTTAAAGTTAGGAGCTGGTAGATTACTTGTGTAGTACACTTCCATACAAGTGACTTATTACAAAGACGTATGGTGCTCAAAGTAGTTAGCGGATTTGGTGGTGGTGGTGGGGGGATAGCCTTTAGCCATACGTTTGTTCATCTAATATCATGGTTTGTCCCAGCTCTTCAACAGTACTGGCCTTGTTGTGGAAATTCTATGCGAAATACTACTGTATGTAGATTTTATCATGAAAAATACCAACATTTCTCTAATATTAGGTTATTCTTGACATATATTGTGCATTCAGTACCTACTGTATTGTACGTACATACATTCATAACTACGTACGTGGATTCAGATCTAGTACTATGTACATACGTATACGTACTGCATATGTAGATACGTACAGCATGATTATCATTATTATTTTTTAGGTGTTTAAATCCTGTTGTGAATACTATTCAGAATGGATAATCCAAGTGGTGAGTCTGCCTCTGGCCATAGGATAAATATTCAATTTTATATTGATTCTGTATTTCTGTCAACAGGACCATCTCTTCGCAGTAGTGGAGCAAAAACTCCAGGAACATCCATGAAACGTAGAAAAAGACGCCGTACAGTGTCCCTTGGGTCCACGTCCGCCAAGCCCACTCTTACAGAAAGGCAGCAACTTCAGTTAGCAATGCAGCTTTCATCTCCAGTCTCAAGCCCTGCTTCTTGTCATGAGGAAAAAGTCATAGAAAGAAGTAAACTGTCGAAGCGAAATGACAGAGGTTGGCATTTCTTGTATGTATGTATTGTATACATACGTACATATGTACTTATGTACTGTATGTACGCTGCTCAATGTTATTTGTTAGGTGAGACGTTGCTACACAATGCATGTATTAAGGGGGATTATAGTGCTGTTGTTTCTTTGGTTGAAAGTGGAGCAGATATTCATGCTACAGACAATGCCAGTAAGTTGTCTGTACAACCAACGTAATATGCATATTATCAAATTGTTTGTGTAGACTATAGATGTGTGTGTAATGTGTTACTGATAGAGTGGACACCTTTACATGAAGCAGCCAATCATGGCTTTGCTGACATTGTGAAGTACTTATTGGAACATGAGGCTGATATTCAAGCTAAAGGCCATGATGATACATCACCGCTACATGATGCAGTGTTTTGTGGCCATTATGAGGTATGCCAAATTGGTTTAATTTGCCTATATGGTGTATATGTGGCTTACTAGGATATACATATGTATATAGTTACGTATATACCATATAGCAGGTAATATTGGTAGGGTAAAAAAAATTTGTGGTTTTCGTGGTTGGAAAGGGAACCACGAAATATTTACTCACAAAATTTAGTAACCTTCATGGCTCTTTGCGCTACATGTGGTATGGATTTGACTTAATGAAGGAATCAAGACGGCAGTCTCTCGAACTTAGTATATCTATATTGAAGAACTTCAAGAAAGGCATTATTTACCCGATCCCCGTGGACCTTTAGCATGGTCAGCACCGTCATCATTTTCAACAAGGAAGTTGGCCGCATTACCGGTCTGTAAACATCGTAATGATTACCCATTTCCCTTTATCATTAAAGTTTATCGCTGACTTCAGATTCCCAAATGCCTTGTACTTGTAGTAGCCTCATATCATGGCTGCCACTTTGAAGGATGTAGCCATTTTGTTGAAGTTATAATTTCTTTCCGGTGTGAACCACAAATTTTACCATGAATAAGTAATTTTGGTATGTTCCATGAAAATTTTACCCCACTAAATCTACCCGCTATATGGTATACTGGTCCAAAGGTATTCAGAAAAGTAAAATGAGCAAACTGATAGAAAAAACAAAGAAAATCATGAAAATCAAGATAATGTCAATAAAGATCATAATAATACAATAGGTAGTACACCCAAGAATATATAATAGACATTATGTAATACACACCTACGTACATATGCACATATGTGTGTAGACCTATGATTAAGGTGAAACTTTATTTGCAGGTGTTGAGTGGTCTTATCAGCATGTTGAAGATAAAATACGTATTCCCAACCAATAGACTCACACAATACCAGTTTTAAAAGTAACAAAATATTAACTTCGAAGGTATGATTACTTGTCAGACTGCCTTCGAACAGAAGAATTATTAGTTAGCTTTGAAGGAAACAAAAACTGTAGAATTATTCAAAAAGAATAGCGGAATAGCTTAGAAGAAACTAATAGAGAATTAACTTTGTTGAAAAGAACTAGCACTAACTTAGAACAAATGAACAGCAAACTGCATATACAGCATAATACTATGTACGTAGAAAAGAATATCTATAGTAGAATGGACCAGCCATGATATTGAACTAACTTTGATAATTTGCACATGTACACGATTGCTATCAGAGGGAAGCCATTTTAACATTTCCAATACGCAAAATCATGCGGTTTACTTCCGCAGTTTGAGTAGTCTCGTTCCCAGCCTCACTTACAGCCATCATTTTATTCTCGCCAGGAAAAGTGGGTCTGGCAACAATGGTGGGTAAAACCTGGCTTTTCGGCTGTCGCATCCCACGAGAAAGTCACATGACCTTTTAGTCGCTAATCTTGTACAGCTGGCGTACATTTGGGATGATTTATTACCATAGGATACAATGAGAGCTAGCGTGAAACATCTTACTTAGTTAGGCCATAGATACTCTAACCTACACAACCGCGTACGTAGGTTAGAGTATCTATGATTAGGCAGAACTGCTTTTATTAAGCTCAGTGGGAATAGGTGAGATCGGTGGAATGAGTGATAAATACATTACTCGCTTGCGCATTCTGTGTCACTCTCCTGTCAATAATATGTACAACAGAAGAGTCACCCACCAACAAAGTAAAGATAACGCTGATCTTCAAAAAGATTTTTCTTAGATAATGTATGCCTGACTGGATGGCGTTTTCCTTCTTACGGCACTGTAAGCTGCGTTTGCTGATCTCCATGTTTTCGGGATTTAAGCAAGGATTAAAGTATCATACAGCTATTTTTCCTCCTCCAGTTGGTAAAGAGATAAAAACATCGTGACCAGAAACAAACTGCTTGACAGTGTTGCACTGTTCACGCTTCGGCGAAGAATGGCCAAGAGCAGTGGTCGCCTTAATAACTTTTTTGATATAGTTCCAATCAAACCATTTTTCCAGTCGCAGTATAAAGGTTCTACTTCTTCCACTGACGTACTTCACTCCAGCTTCTTTCGCACTTAAAAGGAAGGCTGATGCTCCTGACATAACATGTGATATGTGCAATACAGCATCTGATTGGTTTGCACGGTTTTGTGCAAACCAATCAGATTTCTTTATCGTAAACCAGGTTTTACCCACCGTTGTTGCCAGACCCACTTTTCCGGGCGAGAATAAACTGGTGGCTGGAAGTGGGGCTGGGAATGAGACTACAGTTTGAGGTGTTAAATTCTGCGGTAATTTACAAGTTTTGTCTGCGGGCGCTTGCGGGAAGGAGTAAGTAACTTTTGACCTGTACCGTACATATACAGTAACCTGTCTATAACCTCCCTAGATTAAATAGGGTTGCCTGACCGGCCCCAAAAGTGACTGACAAAATATGATCATGACAGTTATGTATATTGCTTAGGGCATGACCCATGGCTGTAATGGTAAAGTAACATTGTGCTTTCGGAGCTCCAAGTCAATTCGAAATGAAATGGGCAAATGAAACAACTTTCTTCAAAATGTTGATTATGTATCCATCCCATTTGCTAGAGTACATGATTTGAAGTATTTATCTTGTTCTGACCATGCAGAGGATAGCCAAGAAAGAGTGGTGCTTCTCCATTAACCTTCTAAAACCCTTCTAAATCATTCTTCTATATATCCTAACCCTTGACTGTCAACTGGAGATTCTTCAGAGCAGATCAAATCACAGTAGCCAATATCCTAAACAACAACTTTGTCTCCATTAGCTGATTCTATACAAACGTAACAAGGAGTTTGCTACAAGTGGTTGGATAGATACGTATACGTTTATATGTTCTTATGATTCTACCTTACTTTCTATGTCTTGCACCTATCTCTGACCACCCCTGAATGGTGCAAGGAAGCTCTGTCTTTACTTAAACCCTATTCTATCATTGCTCTGACGAACCTCCGGCTCATCCACTCCTGGCTTCTAAATCCATCATCTGTTATTCTTTGTCGTCCATTCTGAATGCCTCTATCTCCTCCATCTACCTTTCCTGTCTCTTGGAAGTGCTCTTCCATAAAACCCAGTGTTCTCCCCCCCCCCCCAAAAAAAAAAAATTCAAGGGATATGGGGTGTCGCGTGCTACCACACATCTGTGTGCCAATAAGCCACCTTCACAGTTCATGGTGGACATTGGCATAAGACAAATTGCTGCCAGCTTGCTGAGGTTGGGAAGAGTTCTTGTGTGCATTCTGCCAATGAGCTTACATGGTGACAGTTGCACACTGCCAATCATCACTTGTTTGGCTCCATTTGATTATTAATTCCCATTACTATTACTATACAGTATTACAATAGTAATGTATGTATAATCTAATAAATCCTGTACTTCTGTGACCTTGCTAGGTAAACACACAGGATATTGGAAGACTTCTTTTAGTTTTGAAGGCGTATTGGCTGATATGCCTTCAGCAAGGAAGGCGTATTGGCCGATATGCCTTCAGCAAGGAAGGCGTATTGGCCGATATGCCTTCAGCAAGGAAGGCGTATTGGCCGATATGCCGATATGCCTTCAGCAAGGAAGGCATATTGGGCCAATATGCCTTAATGTATGTAGGGAGAACCCTGAGCCCCTTCATAAAGTTGTAGGTTAGGGTTATGTATGGCTGTGCATGAGAAGCGAGAGACCCCTAAAAGGCTTCAGTTGCTGCTTTTCCATTCAACACAGTTGTAAGCAGGCTAGTTGTATCTGATGGCAGCTGTTTGTTTAACTACATGCCAGCATATTTCTATCCGCCCACTTGTAGTGGCTTCCTTGTTGAGTTTGTACAAAATTTGCTACATCATCACCTCTTGTCCACTAATCCCTTGTTCTTGCACCAGTTTGGCTCTTTGCAGGACACTCTACTGAGACACTACTTCATTATTATGCTAACAAGTGGTACTAAGCCGTGGACAATAGGGAATATTTTTATGTGTTATTTCTGAATTTTTCTAAAGCCTCTGATTTTTGACTGGACGCCTAGAGTAGTAGCCTCTTGGCTAAGGTCCTCCCTGGTTGAATACTTCTTCACTACAATGATCATAAGGGATTAGTCACTTGTAAGATGATCAAGTGCAGTATATTGAATACCACTTAATCTGTCCTGTATTATATTTACTCTTTAAATATTACATAGGTTGCTTCAGTCCTGATGCAGTTCGGAGCTGACCCTAAGTGTCCTAATAGTCAAGGAGTTTCTCCACTGATAGTAGCTGAAGGTGACGGAGACAAGCGAATGGTTAGCATTCTTAATAAACTGGAAGACCCAGGCGAAGAGCAGAGCTTGAAAAATACCCCTAGAAAATCCCAGCAGTTTGCTGTACATGAGAAGCGAGAGACCCCTAAAAAGGCTTCAATTGATGCTTTCCCATTCAACACGGTTCTAAGCGGGCTAGTTGTATCTGTTCCCCTGACCAATGTTACAGTCAAGAAATGTTTGATAACTGATTTCAAGGTAGAGAATGAAAACAAAGACGAAATGCTACAAAGCATATCAGATATTGAAAGTAATCCTAGTTGGGATGGTAGTAAAGTTATCGAAAATGAGGAGACCAGTGAAGATTTGGTATGTCAGCGTACTTCCCATGTCGACAGCACTGACAAGCCTTATATGTCATCTACCCACCTGGAACAAGATCCTTTATTGCAGAGTGATCCACACGACACAGAATCCGTTGAGAAACCCAAACCCTTCGAGAAACCAAGTGCTGTTACTGAATTTAGCAAGAAGGCCATGATGAAAGATGCTGGTGAAGTTGCCCAAGTTGAGGAATCGCAGATTCATGTGCAGAGCAGTTCTAGGAAAAGTGATGCACATGTAGAAAGTGTAGGGGTAGATGAGCCCTCCAATGTAGATGAATGCTGTGTTAAAGATGATGCTGATGTAAGTACTATGGAAAGTGTTAGTGATAGTCAACATAGAGGAAAAGTTCTCTCTTTTGTTGAGCAAACACTTGTATCTCAGACTGATCAGATAGATGCAGAACCTTGTAGTAAATCAGTTCGCTCTGTGAGTCATGAAGAAGGTGGTGAATACCTGGAGGCAATGCAGGAAAGCAAGGATACCATCATGCAAGAAGATCAGAATGAATTAAAGTCTACTGGAGTCTTGTTAAACACAGAGCAAGCCACTGACATGAAGCATATTGATACATGTCCTCCTGTGGAGGAGCAAATGTCATCTGTATCGCAACATGAGCCAGACTCTCCAGGCACAGGGGACTGTATGGAGACATCATCTGCTGTGGAATGCAAGGAAAAGGACATTCCAATACAGGAACAAAACAGTTTCCCTGTAATCCTGAGTTTGCCACCTGACCACACTTATTGTGGTCCACCTGATGCAGAATTTCGTCCTCCTATATCAACTGATGAAGCTGATAGGAAGAGTCCTGTATCATCTTCCTTAGAGTGTCTCTTACATGCTGCAGAGGGGTCGTTTTTATCAAGCAAGTCATCTCCTAAACCTACATCAACGAATGCTCAAAAGACAACTATTCAATTAGATCGTAACCAACAGTCTGATGATGATGAAGCACCTACTATGACTTCCACATCATCTGCAGCTTCTGCTGAGGATAGGAGCCAGCTGTCATTCCCTGTTTCTCTGAAATTTTCACACTGTAATTCTACAAAGACTTACTCCAATGCAGCTGAAGACCCTCTTTTCTCACTGGCTACCATAGCATCCGGCTCCTCTCCCTACCCAACCACATCTAAGTCTGCTCAAGGACATCACTTAACCACCATCTCATCACGTTGCAATAGGACTCCTACTTTGTCAGCAAAAGGTGTCAAGTCCATTGGTCAGAGCCAAAGCAATTGTGAGTCTTTTGTGTTACACGAAGTTTAGTGCTAAATTTCTATGACTTCACATTGTGTTTTCTATTCTTTGCTGAAATTCAGGTTGGAATAGTGATAGCACATCGATGCTTGTGAGTTCTTTTGTAATGTGTGTTTGTTATTGATGTTCATAGCACTCCTACATATCTTCAACTTTAGCCACCAAAGAAACGATTTCGGCCTGTTACTACGTCAGACATTGTTTCCCAACGGCAGGCATATTCCCTCAGGGATATGGACTGTGGCAAGCTTCTAAATTTCTCTACACTTTCCAGCTGTTATGATTCCTTGTCTTCAGCAAAGGAGGAAGTAACTCCGAAGCAGACCTCAAAGGTATGAAATTATGTTTATGGTGCATAGTATTGATATTATTTTGTTATTATAGATGTATATGTATCATATGCATGCACACTACTAATGTGTCGAGTTGCTCACATAATACTTACATTGCAGTATGCCTGTGCATATATACGTATGAGATAAGCTTTGCACATGTGATACTGCTTCCTTCTACGTATGTGCTCTTGTAGAATACACATGACAGTGCTTGTTCATTGATTAAGGAACAGGAATTGCAACTGAAAATGTTGAGTACGCGTCATTGTAGAGAGCAGGTACATGCATATTGTATGTTAATACTATGTATTTTATGTTTGTGCTTACAGTATGTACGTATATACAGATGTGTAGAATAGTTGCACGTGACATCACAAACTTTTTATAATTCCACATGGGCAAAAATCCTCTGCAATGCATACGTACAGAACTCCCTTTTCAACTTGTTTTATGGATTACAGAACACATTTTACCACAGCTTGTTCTCGCTGTGCTCTCAACTGTACCAAGATTCATAACAAGATCAAAGAGTCAGAGGACAAAATTTGCTCTTTCAAAAATAGGGTTCTTCAATATTTCATGGGATACACTATAAATTCTCTCTTCTATGTTCCATTTGTACTTGCTGTAAATGGTCATAAAAAGGGTTTTCTTTACAGACACTTTGCATACTCCTTTTGCCTGACAGAAGTAGAAAGGGCGTCACTTTGTGATGTACATACGTAACTGCTCTATGTAGGTATCATAATACAATTCTGTTTTGAATTTATTCTCTGTATATTATGTACTTGTATGTAGGAAAGGCTTCGAATTCACTTTGAATCTGAGCTTATTAGAGCTCACACTAAAGCAAATATCCCTCAACCCCCACCAACAGTGTGTGGTTATTTGATGGAGAAGTTAAAAACTAGTGACCGGAAAAACAGTTGTTGCAGTGCTGCAGTTGAAGGGGGGAGTGAAAGTAATGAAAGCAGAAGCAGTATTTTGGAGAAGAAGCAAAAACTGCTTCAAAGCTATGTAACTGATGTTTGGGACAAGGTGTACATCCTTAAAGTGAGTACTGACCTTTGTGCACCATGTTATACTGTACATGTGTTTGTGTCTGTATAATACTCTCATATTAAATACTTGCAATACTGTAGACTCGAATGTGTAGACGACAAACAGAAGAACTGAGGAATTTGAAGAGAGAGCACCAAGAAGCCTTTATGAATGTAATCAGTGGCATAATGTAGATCTACTGAATATTCTTAATTTAAAGTAGATATGATCATCGTAAGATATTATTTTCCCTTGCACATTCAAATTATATGTACGTACTTTGTATATGCATCTATCCAAGACAATGCCTACAGTGTTTGTTGTGCTGTTTACTATATTCCTTACAGTACATGCATTGCTTTTTGTTTTCTGTATTATTTTATCCTGTGACAGTGCTGTGCCTCAGGGGATGCTAGTAGGAAGTGAACAGCTACGTATACATACACTCTGTTGCTTGTACTGCTGTAATAGGAATATCTTGCAATGTATTGTCATGCATGGTGTGCTCGTTTTGGGTTTGTATTTTGCACCTTGGACATGTACACATCTGGACATACTGTATTATGTACGTATGCCTCAGCCTTTATCTATTACTGTGATCATGGATACTCTACATGCGAAATATAGAGTATCTATGCTGTGATCAGTACTGCTACAATGGACCTATCAGAGTCCTAGCACCCATTTGTCCATGGGGTGTGCTGAAATGATTGAATTGAATTATATAATTATAAAACAGAAAAGTACATATGTGCAGAAAAAGTATTTTGGCAATTCGATTCACATAATCAATTCAAAATTAAATTACTAAATTAACAGGCAACAAGCTTGATTCCTTATAAAACTTATGATGTATAATATTATTATAGAGTGTTTTATGTCTATGAACTTCATGCATAGATGTCTTCTGCATTATCTGCCTGATGATTGCACGCAACATTATGGAAATTGGTATAAAATCTTTTGCTCTAAAGACCAATTGCAAACTATCAGGTTAATTCTATTTACAAAATGTGTAGGAAACCCTAATTTTCCATGATATATATATATATATATATATATATATATATATATATATATATATATATATATAGCTATATATAACTATCACTGATATGTAAATTCATGTCAGTAAACTGAAATTAACACTAGCTGAAAGCATTCATGCACAGATTCGAAAATAAATATATATGCACTTCGCTGAATGTACTGCAGTGCATGCATGGTACTGTGTACTGTGTATACTTGTTCAATAGGATATTATATATATATTTACAGCATGCTTGCATGAAATAATTCTAATACTCCTGTTTATTTTTTTTCAATCCGCTTGAATATATATATCAATGCTATATCAATCCTCCAGTCTTGCTACTTTGTATTATCCATTTCTTTATATTTTTGTTTTATAATGTATTCTCTTCTTTTATTTATTGGGTGCCTGCATGTCAGGATATATGGCTAAAGACTCCCCAGTCTAAATAATGATACCCTGATAGGATCTTCTATATAGAGAGAGTAGAAATTAATTGATATATATATAGAGCCTACGCCAACCAGACCATCCAATCAACCTACAGACAGAATGAAAAGGAGCTAGAAGAGAAGGCACTACGAGAGCTAGGAGAATCATTGAAGTTGCATGAACACGGCTCCTTTACACCCATTGTGCTGTCTGCAACAGGTGGGTTGGGACCTTCTGCGGCAATCTTTTATAAAAGATTAGCCTCGTTGATCAGCCAGAAGCATTCCTCACCATACAGTGAGACAATGAAGATGATCCGATGTAAGCTTGGATTCTCACTCATCGACTCTACTAATCTATGCCTGAGAGGTGCAAGATCAGCCCTGCACAGACCAGCAAGACTTGACCTGACTGATACCCCCATTGATGTGATCATCAATGAGGGCCATGTATGAATGAACCAGACTCAATGATTTGAAGTTCTCTATGTGTTATGTTACATTGTAAGATTTATTAATGGTATACTCCAAAAAAGAATATTCCCTTAATTATAGACTATATATAGAATGCAATTACGTATATTATAAACTGCATGTTTCTATATAGCACATAAGAAGCCGTAAAAAGCATGGTCATGACCTATAGCTGAGTCGACCATACCAGTTGCATGTATCGAAGGAAAATTAATGCCACTAGCTTTTCGTCGACCCATATTAAAATTATTGATTTCTGTTATGCGCAGACATGCATACGTATATCGATCGCGCGCTGTGGTGTTTCGCAATCCCTGTATCACACGTAGACTACGTGTGTAGGGTGTAGGCATAGACTATTGAGGGTCTATGGTGTAGGACAGGATCCAGGAGCAGATCCTATAAAAGAGAAGAATGATACCGCGGATTTGCAGAAGCGTACTGGGTATGTCTGTACAAGGACATCTGAAGATCAGAATGAACTACAGAATAGGTTTGTTTCGGGCGAGGTCATCGAGTTTGCATTCTTGGAGTTAGTGCTATAACATGGTTTTAGAGCGTCTGTAGAAGTAAATATGGAAATGGTAACGTAAAGCCACTTACTGTCAGATTGTAAGGACACAGTATATAAAGGTGTGTGTCAGAATGTTTAAATGGAGTTCCTAATTCAGCTTATACTTTTCGTAAGTTTTGAGTTATCAGTTGTCAGTGATTCTGGTATCATTATTACCCCTGGAGAGAGGTCACTAGCCCAATGGGCTACTGCACAACAAGTAGCCCTTACTTAATGTGATCTTACTTATCAAAGAGTAGCCATTAAATCTGTGTAGTAGCAGCTGCCATAGCTACTCTACCCAAGCACCTTCTGGGTGCTGGGTGGAGTAGCCCCTGGCTAACAGCCCCTCAGGTGAAATAAGTATTCCTGATACCTGATACCTGTTGCTCTATCAGAAGCAATAGGCTCCTACACATTCACGTCACATGAAGTGGGGCCATGCTATATTAATATGTCTCTACAGCTAACACTGCTACATACAATAGAGAGGATATTTTTCAAGGGGTATAATTAATTTTTTGTGGATGCTAAAAATTTGGGTTCATGGTAAAAAATTCATGTAGCTCATGCCAGATGGAAATGAAGTCTTGTGGTAATACTAACTTTTGTGAGAAAATATTTTACAGTTCCCTTCCCAACCATGAAAACCACAATTTTTTATCCCTCCATAAATACCCACTATATGGTCGTAAACACGTTGTACAGCACTTAATGTGGAGCATTTGGCATCATCTGTCAAACTGCACAAGCTCTTGTGTATCAATGCTGCATATTGATCCCATTGTCATGACCTTAAATTGTATGTGAACATTTCAAATGTCAGCTGCTTAAGTGCTGTTTTTCATTACTCTGTTAGGTTGTTGCCCCAAGGGTGGAAGAAATTCTAGCGTTAGTGCTGTGACTACCTCTTCATCAAACAAAGCAAGCTCAGCAGATGAAGAAAACACTTCCTCTAAGCTACCATTGCTTAGGGAGTGTGATGTTGTCGCATGTTTGGAGGCTTTCCTTAGTCAGGGAATGGTTAGTACTACAAGTGGACTGTATACATATATGTGCATTTGTAACCATCTCTGTTTGATATTGGTTCAAGGTATATTCACATCTAGAAACTCATCACTGTATTCCTAGTGTCCTTTGTGGCTGATGTATACGTAGTTTTGAATGATGTAGTATGTATGTACATATGTATGTATGTAATTGCGGGTATTCTGTTCTGTACACAGTATTTGTCTGAGATTAATTATGACCCTTTCCACATGTAGCATTTATGCAAGTCTATCAACGTACCCAGTTTCTTATACAGTGTGCTATGGTACATACGTACATGTGTACCTCTCACTATTTAATTCCAGATGACATTTATTTGCTAATTATTAGAGAGATCTTTGTAAATTTGTGCCTTTGGTTACTTTGAATGTTAGTCTATTCATTGGATGTACTTGTGGTTGGCAGGTGGAGCGTGCGGATCGTATGTTCAAGAGTTACCAGAAACTAGGACATTCTTTCAGCAATGATGTATGCAACCTAATGCTCTTAGGGTGGGCAAAGAAGGTGAGGCAATGAGTTTTTTTGCAGGTTTTTTGTAGTTTGTACTACCTTTGATGTATACATGGATTAAATGTTGTGAGTTATATTAGTTTTTCACTTTTATTTAACAGGGTAAGGATGTTCAAGTGAAAAACCTCTTGAAACGTCTACAGCAGCAAGGATTCATTCCTGATTCACAAACTTATGCAACATTGTTATTCTTGTATTCAAAGCAGAAAAACAAAGAAAAAGGTTATGAAGTCTTGAAGCAAATGGATGAAATGGTATTTGATTATTCACTCATCCATCTTGATCTGTTAGTACTGTATGTATGTACATATGTTGATTTCCATTCATGATTCTGTTTGAGTAAAATGCAAGCAATTGTATGTACATGTACTGTAGGTGGTTGTGTGCATAATATGCCACTTTGTGAGACATGCTGAACATTCTCTCTAGTAATAAATTAGGTTACACTAGCACTGTCTTTCCAGGGTCAGTTGAAGTTGTAGGTAAATGTTTCTGGTGTTGTGTTTCTCTTGGAAATGAGACTAGGCAAGCGATCACGGAAAACCAGAATAGTAACTACATAAGTACACATGTACTTCTAGTCTCTTGACGTACATAGTAACTATGTACATAAGTACACATGCACTTCTAGTCTCTTGACGCGCATAGTAACTATGTACATAAGTACACATGTACTTCTAGTCTCTTGACGCGCATAGTAACTATGTACATACGTAAGTACACATGCACTTCTAGTCTCTTGACGCGCATAGTAACTATGTACATAAGTACACATGTACTTCTAGTCTCTTGACGTACATATGTAGAAAACTTAAGACCAGATTGAAACCTGGGGGTGAGTAACTAGATAAGCTGTTTTATTGGCAAAAAACATCAATAGCAACAACAAAAACAGATCTATCTTCTTTTTAGAATTCTTACCAATGAGAAAGTTTCAAAGAATCCTGATTTACTATTCAAGTTTTAAAGAAGGAACTAAAACTTACCACCTTGGCGTTTAGGTAGTTGTATCTTGTTGTTCTACAGCACAAAGTTTGGGTTGCACCATTATACTCAATCAACTATTGCTTTACTACAGGTATAATACTCCTGGGTGGGATACTTACTGAGCATATGTACTGTACGTATATAGTATATATCAATCATGTATTATTATATCCTATTCAGGTGCACTACTGCCATGTGTGCTGCAGTAAGCCCGGCATAGCCCAGACCACTATTTCTGGTCTTTTGCTGGTTGACCCGTGATGTCACCAAAATTTAATGGATGAGCCGTCTGAACTATGCCAGACTAGTGTAGTTGTTGAGTACTTGTACTATCCATTAGCTTCCCTTTGCAGTATTTAGTTTGCTCTACAGTGTATAGTGTATATGCGAGCATAATAAAATTATTAGCCTGTTTTTTTAACGCTAGGGAATATCAGTCAGTGATTTAATCTACAAGACCAGATTCACTGCAAATCAAATCTCAAAGATACAGAAGGTCAGTAACTTCATTTTTGTTATTGTGTGATACATATCTTATCATATACTATGCGGACCTTCTGCGCAGATGCGAACTCATACAAAGGATGGGGACAATGATTAACACCCTAATATGCAAACTTTTGGATACCCGCCATACCTAAAATACAGACCACTGGGCATAATAGGTGTGTCTATAAAGAGTCCTCTATCAGACCTTGAGCTCGTAACTTTGGTTTCTGGTGAACTTTGTAACGTGGTTTCATTGATCCTGTGTTCAAGCTAGAAATTGTGATTGCAGACCCCAGCTCAATCTACTTGGACTTGCAATGATTGTAGTACTGCTCATATGTTTATATGTATATATACATATATATATATGTTCATATGTTTATGCACACATTTTGAATGAGCACGACCACTGTTCAAAGTACATGTATACTATGAAAGCAAACTTGTCCGTGGATATTGAGACATGTGAGATGAAACATGAGAGATGTGTTTGTACGTATGTGCATACCTATATTCAACTTGTGTTCTGTCTTTTGCAACAAGCATTATAAGGTGTATAGTGTATTGTAATCTGGTTTCACCCACTGATCATCATTGTTGGACTATGAACTTTCATGGGATAGAATGGTCATAGTGATGTACAATAGCAAGTTGTACTGGCACTGGCGTAGGAACCAGGGGGGCTGGGGGGCTGCAGCCCCCCTGTAAATTGCACATGGAGGGCTGAGCCCCCCTTTGAAATAACCAACTTACAATGGTAACTTGAGAGGAAAACTGTATATATTGCTAAGAAAAACTTGCAATTAAGTATGAATTGTCACAAATCTATTTAAATTCATATCCGAAGAAGGCAAGAATTTCCGTTTGAACATCTGTAACTTTTGATTCTGTCCAAAGCTCACTACAGCTGTTAGGTCGGCCATTTTATTTGCCTTAGCAACGTGAATAAAGTAGTGGATTTTGGCGTCAGTCAAAAGTATACTAGGTCCATTCTGTCCAGTTATTCCCTGTTTGGTTATTAGTATGATGAATATCAAAGGCAAACTGCACCAAGATTAAACAATCTTTTTTTAAACTAAGAATTTAAAGAAATACAAAATGAATTACAATCAACTAGACAAGAACTAATAGTAGAGTAGAATTGATATAGATATATTTTGAATATTCACCCATGTTACCCATTTTGCTAGTAATATACATAGGTGCTGGTCTTTGAGGGCAGCCCCCCACTGTGAAACAACTTCCTACACCCCTGACTGGGTGAAGTTTGATTGTAGTATTCATTCAATATTTTTATTCAAGCTTATGCATACTTTATCATTGTAATTTACCAGATGCTAAAGTCCTGTCTGGGATCTGATTATGAACAGTACCTGCAGCCTCCACCACCACCTGTTGTGAAGTATCCTCCTGTAGTTAGAGACTGGTACAGTGAGAGGAGTCCTGGGGATGCTCACTTTAAGAAGGTTCTCTTGCATACAAGTAGTGCTGTGTACTTTGTGTTAGCTTTATATTATACTCCTATGCAGTGTATACCATTAACATTTGATGTACTATTTTTGGATTCTTGATTCATGTATGTACCATTTGCATGCTAGTAGCAATAGCCCTTGCATACTGTACTAAGGTTACAATGCATGTAGGTATGTATCACTCAATGGGATAAGTGTCGTAACACAGAAAGTCTGTGTTACCTAACAATTTTGTTTTTTTCAATGTTATTTGAGTCCAGTCATCGAGAAAGCTGTTACCAAAATTCATGCTGATGACAATGGTGAACCAGTGCACTTTATGCGCATGATAGTGCCTTCATTTTGTTTAGCAATTAGTCCATACCTTACCCAAATGTGCATGAATAAGATGCCAGCATAGAAACTTCCCTAAACGAAACATTTTCTTTGGTCCAAAGGGTGTTCAGTTTAGAGAGATTATACTGTACTCATTAGGGGTTGATGGGGGGTCATTGCTCTTTTATTATGTGTTAGATGGAACCAGATGTAGTTTTTCACATCCTTTGTAATAGGCCCCACTAGAAGAAGATGTACTACAAGAGAAACTATTGCAACAAATGCGCATTGAGAAGGAGGTAAGCTGAAGTGGAGCTAAATGGAGATATGAATATAATAGTTAAGTGTACTTGGTATTTTATGATTGTGCATGTATAGTCTCTGTGCTAATTCTATAGCTCTGCAAAGGATATACAGTACATATGTACGTACATACATACATGTTTGTGATTATGTCTACATACTTTGCATGCACGTACTATGTGTGTATGTTTATCAAGTATTACTGCCTATAAGGATTGTTTTTTTTTGTGTGGGCACTTACGTAGCTATGATTGATGTATTCAATGTTAGGGAGGTCTTGTCATTGAGACGTTGGCACAGTCACTTGATTCCAGAAGAAAGGTACGTACTGTATTTACTGTGTGTGCAATAGGAGGGCAAAAGCGCCACCTCATGGATATTTTACTACTTTGTGGTAGATACATATCTATCTATCTATCATCTATCTACAGTTTATACCTTATGTATATATATATCCATGGATACTCTTTCTACCGATGTATCAATTTATCTATCTACAAATCCAACGTATATTATACATACATGTGTATGTACGTACATATATGCATGTGCACATATCTTTCTATCTCCATATCTTTGTACAGTATACTGTATGCAAGTACATACTGCATATAATTTACAGTATTCTGTTTTATTGAAATGCAGACTGTGTATGTATGCTAATTGTGTTGGATGTACTACTGTATTCGGGCAATAATGGCATATGTGTCCAGGGGTATACAGTGGCATCTCCTAATAAAGGACGCTCTGGGACAATCTTTTTGTCCTTTGTAAGGAGATTGTCCTCTTTGGGAGATTCAAAGTGTATTGAAACTATAGAGAGAAAATATATTGGGACTCCCAGCTGTGTCCTTCATAGAGAGATTATCCTTATTTCGGAGCATCCACTATTGGAGATTCTACTGTATAGTAGTACTGAGTTATGTAGGTTTTGTTTGAAACTACATGCGTACGTACATATGCTTGCTTCAGGGGGATATAACCACTTTGAAAGCTAAATGGAAGGCGATGCTGACAAAAGATGTTAGTAAATTGATATCAGAATATTCTGCAATTTTTAAGCCATTAAAAGGACAAGGAAGTGAGTTTTCTTTGTTGATGATTTGGTTAGTGTTCTTTACATGTACCTTTAACACTTGAGATTCCACCTCTATAAAACATGTACAGATATACTCTACCTGTGACCCTTGAACAAATTTGAATGTATACGTACGTAGTTTTATTTGAACTTGTGTTCATTGCGTATGTAGTTGTTTATTTGGTAACACAAGTTTCATATGCATACGTACATGTTAGTGTTGCACGCTTAAATCGATTATTAGATTGATCGATCTGTGACAAGTTGTAATCGTTGCAATCGATTGCCATTAGAAATTGACAATTACTTGAACAATTTGTAAAAACGGCATACGTAGGTCAAGGATAAAAATATAGAAAAACTGACACTGATCATGTGCAATTAGATGTTGCTGAGATCAAGTGTGGAAATGGCCGAAGAACCCGAGGACCTGCTAGCAACAACTGATGTAAAGCCTCTCTAGAGCAACACCAGTGACATTACCACCACTAAGTGAACACTTCTAGACACCAAAAATGCATCCATCTTCTTCAACATATCTTGATTGATACTGCATTTTTAGGCTTTTAGCTTTTCTTTTTGGTTTGATCACCTACAGGTTTTGGGCTGATTAATCAAAGCATCATGATTGCTTTCAATGTTGATTAGTAGTAATTGGCAATGCTGATTTTTCATTAATCGCACAACACTAATACATGTGTATAGGCTTGTTTCTTGTACGTATTTTTGAATTATAACTTTTCATATTGAGTCAATATGAATTGTCCATTCAGATTGACACTGAAAGACTGATCACATGTTTTGTGGTCAATGCATTCTTCATCCTCCAGGGCGTGAGCATTATACCAAGCGATTTTATCCTTTCCTGACTCTCCTCCAACCTAGTGAGTGGGTGGACATCTTAGTTGATGAAGTAAGAATTTTGGTGTACACACACAACCTAAAACTTTTGTTTCTGCACGGTTTCACTAATACAGGTTTTAGTAGCTATTGTTGCTTCTACTTATGCTAACAGAAATCTTTAAATTTCTAGATATTTCTTTGGAATTGTTGTGTTCACTTGTTTTCAAAAAGACACATGACTCACTTGTTGATTCGGTCTCTCTACTTGTGTGAACACTTTGCACCTGAATACGTACCACATATACAGTACTTACATACATCCAGTACTGTACATACGTTGTATGTATATACATTGTTTTGGTGTCCCAGTTGCAACATTTAGTCTGAGCATAGTGGGTGCGTCTGTTGTCACGTACGTACATTGACCAACAGTTAATATGCCATCACTTATTATGCCACCATTTGTTGTAAACCAATTCATGGTTGTTATAATAGTAATCAGTGTTCTCCCCAGGTATCTTAAGGCATGTCGGTTTAACATGCCTTCCTTTCTAAAGTTTAATACTATTTGTAGGAAAAATAAGCATGCAGTCATAGATTGTTGAAAGTCTATGTTTAGTGCAAATCATGCTAGTGCCCATATCTGAAGTTGCAAGCATTTTGTGATATATTGTATGTATATGAATAATACGTATGCATGTGCGTATGTACGTACTGCACGTACTCAACATGCCTGAAATTATTTCTGGGGAGAACACTGAATAATAATAATCTTATATGTACATACATCAAATTGGTTACTTTTCCGAAATGGATAAATAGGACAACGTTTTGAGAATGAAATTGTAACATATTAAGCACTTTCCACAGTATGTACTGTACATGCACTTCTTATACAGTAAGTCATAAGATTTACATGCACACTGTCTTTCAGGTCGCCATGGAAATTGTCACTCAAACTAATGGACTGCCTATCAACGTATTGTGCAGGAGATTGTGTGACAGTATGTGGCTGAAGAAAACTATGAAGCAACTTTATGCCTCTGGAGTTCCTGATAAGGTTTGTATGTCTCTTCACTTTGTATATTCAGTGTAGCCTCACTAAACCGAACAACCTTGGGACCAAAGAAAATGTTCAGTTTAGAGAAGTTTCCGCATTAGGGAGGTTCTATATTTGTAGCAAATATAGAGAACAGGACTTGAAAACACACCCAGTTTAGAGAGGGTTTCAGAATACAAAAGGTTTGGTTTAGAGAGGTTTCACTGTACTCAGATGGTGTAGTAAGTCCTCAATGACCCTAAATGCTATTAATGAAGTTACATATTAAAGATGAGATCCATCTAAACAAGAGGAGGTGGTGTGTAGACAAAGGTGAATGGAAGAAGAATGGTCGACTAATGCAATTATTTGCATTGAAATCAAACATGTTTCAGCCTGGACATACATTTTGCTCATCGTTGTTTTGTACATGCCTTTTTTTACTTCCTTGTCTACTCAATCAGCCATAAATTATGTAATAGCTAGTGTTTATGAAACTGAAATGCAATACACAGATACAGTGGAACCTACTTAACATGGAACTCAAGGGACTGATATCAGAATTTCATGTTATCAGAACAATTAGGAATACTAGGGGCATTGCAGGGGCCATTTTCAGCTTTCATGTTAACCAAAATTTCACGTTAAGCGAGTTTGTGTTAATAGAGTTCCACTGTAAATATTCTTCATGTTATACGTATGTAAACTGAATGAACTACTGTATGTTCGCTATATTTACATACGTACGTATCTCAGGTATCGGCAATGTACAAGGAGTATACTGATTTTATATGTAGCAGTGAGTCTAGTATCACACCAGCTCGAGAGTATTGGGAGGAGCTACATACGAAGCATATCATGAGTGGTACTGTGGTGAGTTTGTGATGTAACGTTGTCCATGGTGAATGGTTTATAACTTACATAACTGTACAAACCTGTATGAATGAGCACACGAATACTGTACACGTTTTACACAAATGGAATGTTTGTTTCAATTGTCATGTAAAATGTATAGTTTATCCTTTTTTCTTTTTCAGAAACCCAACCACTCACGTATGCCAATTGCTATAGTTTTGCAAGTGAGTCAAGTCTTGCCTTATGTGTGCAATGTCCTTAGATTTGCTCTGTCAGTTTTGTTACTAGAACTGTCATTATATGCAACCTCTTTATGCCCACCTCTCCATTCTGATGTTGTAGCATCATCTCCATTCTACAGTGTAGTGCTAGCCCATGGTTC
The DNA here is from genome assembly GCA_963170055.1 of Halisarca cf. caerulea. Classification (NCBI taxonomy): domain Eukaryota; kingdom Metazoa; phylum Porifera; class Demospongiae; order Chondrillida; family Halisarcidae; genus Halisarca; species Halisarca cf. caerulea. The sequence continues at coordinate 371,584 of CAUJGJ010000304.1, read as the reverse complement.
TGGGATATCTTGCTATAATATTATTGTAATTTTGTATACTGTATGTATGGTTTTGATATACGTAATTATTGTGTGTATGTACGTACTAGTCCCTGCGCATGTACAGTAGGACATTTTGAACTACAATACTTACTACAGGGATGGTAGAATAATTTGGAATGCATTTTATTTGATGGCTAGAGGTTAGTTGTAGCAACCCTATTTTTATGCTTACTGTACACATACTTACAGTGTACTGTATTTACAGCATGTGCATCATAGTCATGACCATCGAAGTTCAATTTACCAAATAATTATACATATGTAGCTATCTATTTCAGTTAAATGTCAAAATTGTTGACTGCCAATAGTGTATTTGCAGTATGTACTGGATAATACAGTATTGTTACGTAGGTAAAAGCAGCTCATGTGCATAAACACCGTCTGTGTACAGAACCAGGCTTTATATGTCCTTGTACATATTGCAGGTTGGTGGAACTTTGTTGGATGTTCTTCTGAAGTCGGTTACTTTTGAAAGTGATGCCAGCAACCCTGACTCAAAGCCTATGAGAGTTTTTTATCATGTTTATGAGTTTATAGCTGAACGGAAGGTTGGATATGTAAAGGTGCGAATGTCAGCACTGTTATGCTACGGTGGAATTTCGCTTTCAATGTATCTCCCTCTGATTTAACATAGGCTCATCCTCACATACTAAACTTATTGAGGGGAACTGTCTATAAGGTGCTTATTCTGTGTACTGTATACTGTATGTATTGTCTACTTTCTGTTATATTCAAGGTTGATTTTTGATTTTCTTTTGAGGAGACCCCCCACCCCTTTAGTAACTGGTACATTCACAATAACTCTCCATCCCCCACCCTTTATGTATGTATCTGTGTTGTGTTATTGCCACCTTAGACATTTCTTTATCTAAAACCAAAGCTTTTAAACGTGTAAATGTAAATTTTTGTGTAGTATTGCAAAGGATTTTAGTGATTACGATTTGCTGCAATCTGTCCTACAGGTTGTGTATACGTATTGTTTAAAATTCTGATTCGTAGGAAGTAACCAGGTGCATGCAGTGCTTGGCTGTGTGTACAGTGTGCATTGTGTGCTTATGTACTGTATGTACTGTATGTACTGGTCTGTATTTACATGCTTTAAGTGAAGTAATGCATTGGGTCCAGTCACTGCGATAAAGTGGCAAAAGCATACGTACATACCTTGCCCTAAGTCTGTGTAATAGTTCCCCCTATTAGGATGTGTCAGGCATTTTGTGTTGGAGTTTGCATGCTTACGTATGTACACTTGAATCAGAATAGGAAAGAAATGAATTATAAACAATCTACCTTTTGAGCTACGTATTTAGCATAGCCGAAGTTCTAGATTGTTCATAATTTGCTATAATTGTGTCATGGGTAGTAGGAACACCACAGGAAACAAAGTGGTTTGTACAACCCATACAAACCACTTCTTGATTAATGAGCCACTATGACTGAATCACCACACCAAAAAGCTAGTTTTCACAAGTCTTTGTATCATGTTTCTTTTCTGATTTTTACAAGATTAAAATCGAATCAGACAAAGTGCCAATGCTTGTACCACCTCGGCCATGGGTATCTGCATTTGATGGAGGCTATCTTCTATTACCAAGTATGTGATTGTCCTACAGTATATGTACATGTACACATGTGCAAGGATTGCATGCCTGTACACCAATCATTCACACACACACACACACACACACACACACACACACACACACACACACACACACACACACACACACACACACACACGCACGCACACACACACACACACACACACACACACACACACAAACACACACACACACACACACACACAAACTCGCATGGACACACATAGTCACAAACATACATGGACACACACGCCCCCCCCCCCCCCCCCCCCCCCCCAGGGCACACACGGGCACACACACACACACATACACACACACACACACACACACACACACACACACACACACACAGACACACACACACACACACACACACACACACACACACACACACACACACACACACACACACACACACACACAATGATTCGGCAGTTTTGTCTCAGCTTCTCTTGTTAGGACACCTCCTGAATCTTATCACAATGAGCTCCTTTCAGAGAAGTCAATAAGCCTCACTGCAGTGTGTGATGCTGTCAACTATGTGTCCCAGTGTTCATGGAGAGTCAATTCAAGGGTATGTATGTATGTAAACATACTGACTGCAGATGTTGAGATTTCGCACATACAACTGCACTAATATTATCTGTCTTTTTATTATTTTTTATAGATCCTAAACCTGATTGTTGATATATTTAGAAAAAATGGAAATGACGACTTAAATGTTCCAACGGCAGAATTTCCACACTTACCAGAAATTCCAAAGTACGCCATTATAGTGCTTTTTGCATGAGATATGTATGTACAGTACATGTAGTCTTGTATGTACATACATACGTAAGAGCAAGTATGTATATATATATTCTCCTATGATAGATGCACACATACTGTACATCACAACCAAGTAATATCTTATTGTGTGAATTTGGCTGAAATTACTTTTTGTGTCTTTGACTTGTACAGTGTGTATGTACAGTATGCATTTGTACATAAGCATACATACATAATAGCTCCTTGTGTGTAAATGTGATGTCTTATGCATTATTATAAAGTTTGTTGTTGCAATTTTCTTTTAATGCTCTGACATTAGGAATGCATCAATTGAAGAAAGGAGACTCATTCTTAAGCAGAGAAAAGAAGTTAAGAAGGTATCCCGTGAACTATACTCTTTGCGTATGGACATGCTCTATCGCCTCTCTTTGGCTAAATATGTAAGCTGTGTTGAATACATTTTTATATGGAACAATTGTCAGATAAATTCTCTATCTCTTGTGCAGTTTGAACAGGAGGTATTTTGGTTACCTCACAACTTGGATTTCCGTGGAAGAGCCTATCCCATTCCACCACATTTGTCACACATGTGTAAGTACATACATACACATTCCAAAAAACGTCATGCTATTCATTGCCAGTCTTTCAATGCACACTAACCTTTAGCGAATGATCCTGCAAGAGGCATTTTGATGTTTGGTGAAGGACGACCTTTGGGCCCAAATGGTTTGAAGTGGCTTAAAATACATCTTGTAAACCTTCATGGAGAGAAAAAGAAGTCTGTATTTGTCTGTTTTTACTGTCATTTCCTTTGCAAATTTATGGGTACCTTTGCTTCTTTTAGAGCTTCGTTGGAGGAAAGAGCAGCCTATGTTGATGAGATAATGGATTTAGTCTTAGACTCTGCAGATAATCCTATGGGTGTGAGCTAGTAATATGTAGTTGATGAGCATGGATATAATACCATGAAACTACAAATTTATGCATGTGATAGTATTGTGCATGTTTGCAAACCAGCCTGCATGGAAAATCACGTTGTGAACTCTTTTTTTTTTTTTTTTTGTCCTTCTGTACTATAGTAGTAGTGCCAGCCATGCAAGTTATACGTAATTGTGCAAGGACAATTCATTTGTAATATTTACGTAAATTAAGTGTTCGTATTTGTAGCTTTATGGTAATAATTTGTTTAGTTTTTGTATTTGAAGTAATTGTACTGTTGACCTTAATATGTCTTATGTATGTGTATTGTGATATTCCATGCATGCTGTGCAACCAGCAAATATCTAGCTTGTGGTACAAGAGATTGTAGCATATTGATTTTTTTATAGTGTACATGCCTCTCTCCTATGCGTGTGCAGGGTGTGTTCATGCATTTGATGACACTCTTGGCCTACTTTGGTTGCTTGTGTACATGTCTGTAGGATAAGAAGTGGTGGCAAAGTGCAGACTGCCAATGGCAGGCACTGGCAGTGTGTATGGAAATAGCCAGTGCAATAAGATCCGGAAATCCAGAAGATTTTGTATCACATGTACCAGTTCACCAGGTGAGACCCATGGAGAGCAGCCCATTTTGCAAATTTCAGAGTGGTGTGTGAGAAGTGACATGTCTGGTTCAGCAATTCATTTCACATTATTGTATATGCATGGCCTCCTATTTTTGTAGTTCACATCTTTATTGTGATAATATTGTTTCTTTTGATTGGGGATGTAGGCAAGCATGGAGACACTGGGTAGGTTTCTCAACTAAACCTGTGTAGAGCTCCCCCTTCACAAAACCTCATAGTTATTATTGATGTTTTCTGAGTCAAGATTGTCAGTTGATCATGCATGCTGATTCAGACAGCTCAAAGTTTCAATCACTTCTATATACAGTACATGTATTATGATTCAGAGGATTTCTGAGTAAGTGTGTATACATATCTCCCGTGCACCTCAGATGAAACTTTGTAGTTACTGTATATGTTTCATGATACAGACTCATCATGAAGCATCACCAATGGATACTTCAAGCTTTCACAATCTCTTCCTTTAAATAGCCCTTCAGTTATTCTTCATCTTCAACATTTGCACTCAATTCTGGAGGCATTGCCTGTTCACATTTTTACGACATGATTGTAGTGCTGTATGTTTCTGTTTGTTACTTTCTGTGTGTAATATTACAGTCTGAGGTCAATATGATGATGATGTTCCGTATTTGTGGGCTGTCTGTAGGATGGGTCCTGCAATGGCCTGCAGCACTATGCAGCACTGGGTAGAGATGTGGCTGGAGCAGAGCAAGTCAATCTGCTGCCATCCAACAAACCAGAAGATTTGTATCATGCTGTTGCTATGATGGTATGTACTAAAGGTGGTTGCTGATGGTATAATAACTCAGTGTGTGCTATTAGTGTTTATCATGCCACTGGTCGGTGGTGTGATGGTCTGTACACTATGTACTGTATGCATTTGCTGTGTTGGCCCTTTGGTGTGCTGTTTCCTTGAGGAATTGTGGTTTCTGTTGGTGTTTGTATGTACATATGCCCATCCTGGTGTGATTGGTATGTGAAACATATGCTTGCTGTTGTGTGTTATGTAGCTACACATGTTGTTGTGTCTGCCCCAGTTGTGTGCACACCTGTGCATGTGGTATGGATGAGGAAGTTCTATGTCCCCTACTTTGCTTAGCCATGATTACAGCTGGGTGCATTGTTACAGTATGTTCTTTCTAAGAAACATCTCACTATACAGTAGAACCTCGCAATAAGACCACCCCGGAAATAAGACCACCTCAGAATTAAGACCACTTTGTTGCAGTCCGGAATTTCTCCTATAGTTTTACATGGAAATTAGTTTCAGAATAAAGACCACATTTTTTCTTCTGGATGTCAAAACCTCACAATTAAGACCACTTATTTGTGGATACTGCTGTATTCTTTGGACATTAGGCTCTGAAATGACGACATCATGCAGTAGAAAGAGATGGTAAACTTGGGGTCACTTTTTTAACATAGTAATGGAGTAACAATAAAAGAGGTGTGATGGTACAATTTGTCTACAGTTTTATTGCCTTATGTGCATCCTGTGTCTACGGAATGACTTCTGGATGTGCCACGCTATTCTGGACAGTACTTTCAGAAATAAGACCACCTCAAAATTAAGACCACTTACAACGGTCCCAAGGGTGGTCGTATTTGTGAGGTTCTACTGTACATACATACTACAGTATGTGCCAGTATGTGCCAGTATGTGCCAGTATGTGCACTGCAGTATGTGCACTGCAATATGTGCATATTTGCTGTGTATGTTTGTCAACTATATGTACAGTGGAATCTCCTTAACCATAGATATTCTATACTATGTACATACCCTGCCTTACACTTTTCACTAATTTAAACAAATGTCAAAGTTCCTACTCTGAGGATATTTTACCTAATACAGCAAAATCTCCATAGGTCAAACTATCACAAAGGGGATCTTCTTTTGCAGTCCCCTTGGAGGTTCATGTTAAGGAGATTCCAGTTTTGTACAACATCAACAGTGTATACCTAATAGCAGTACAGTGGAACCTCGGTAGTCCAACATCTGAGCAACATCCAACATGTCAGAATATAGAGTTTGTCGGATTATCAAGTGCTTTTTTGTATAGTCATGTATAGGGATGTCCACCTGGAGGTGACAGACTACTGATAATGTTGGATTTTTGGGATGTCATATTACAGAGGTTCTATATACTGTGTGTACTGTGCTTTGTACCCAGCATAATAGCTACTATCTACTACATATGTACGTATGTACTTTTTCCATGTTAACATGAAAGGTTGAACAAAAGAGGAAAGTAGATGCTGAGAAAGGAGTTCCAATTGCGAAAGATTTGGAAGGAAAAATTCATCGAAAAGTAATATGCATTGATTGCATATTCTGTACAATAAACTTCTTTTTGTGTATTTTCAGCCCTCCATTTAGTACTAGCTTGTGTGAAGCATTTGGTTCTGTCACGCATACATAGGTAGTGAAGCAAACTGTCATGACTGTTGTCTATGGGGTAACTGTCTACGGTGGAAGGCTGCAAGTTGAAGTTAGTATTTTGCTTAAAGTTTGTAATTCTATAATTTTGAAGTACTATTTGCTATGTTTGTATTTTATCAGAGACAATTGGAGGATGATGTTTCTGATGATCTTATCAAGGGCAGCTCCAAGTACATTGTTAATCTCATATTCGAAGTACTTCGTGATATGTTTTCCAGTGCCAGGGAGTTACAAGTTAGTGCAAAACGTCATATCCACCTGTGAAGTACAGTACTTGTGGATATGTGTTGTTCTGTATGTCCTGTTGACTGTGTGTGTGTGTGTGTGTGTGTGTGTGTGTGTGTGTGTGTGTGTGTGTGTGTGTGTGTGTGCATGTGTGTGTGTGTGTGTGTGTGTGTGTGTGTGTGTGTGTGTGTGTGTGTGTGTGTGGTGTGTGTGTGTGTGTGTGTGTGTGTGTGTGTGTGTGTGTGTGTGTGTGTGTGTGTGTGCATGTGTGTGTGTGTGTGTGTGTGTGTGTGTGTGTGTGTGTGTGTGTGTGTGTGTGTGTGTGCATGTGTGTGTGTGTGTGTGTGTGCGTGTGTGTGTGTGTGGTGTGTGTGTGTGTGTGTGTGTGTGTGTGTGTGTGTATTGTAATGTATTCGTACTGGCCTGGACGAGCAATTGATGCTTCGCAAGCGACAATCTAGCTAGCATCATTGTTAGAGTATCTATGGCCAGAGATCACAACAGGCACCTTGGTCTTGTGTAGTCCGAATTTTGAAAAATCTAACTAAGCTAGCCCCAGTTTGAGGTGGGAACTAATCTCTATGTGAGCTAGACTGTCTCCGTCCCTTCTCGCCCATAGGGCACTTGCGGAGACGGGCTAGCTGGTTAGACTAGCCTATTGCACTCTCCACGCAATCATGTGGCATTGTGTGTTGTACGTATGTTAATGTCACTATAGACACATGTCTCTCTCTCTCTACGTATATTTCTGCTTGCAGGACTGGCTGACAAACAGTGCCAGACAAATCTCAGGGGCTGGTTGTCTTACAGAGTGGGTGACTCCCTTGGGTCTACCTGTTGTGCAGCCATACACCAAGCGACACAAGATAACAGTATGTCAAAAACTTATACTGTTGTTCCTGTTGTAGATGAATGTATTGATACAATAAGCGAGTATCACTTGTTGCTATGTATGCCTCTGTGTGATGGTAGGTGAAAACACCTCTTCAAACTCTGTCAAGTTATTCATTACATTCTTCTCAGTGAGTTGTTGGAGCAAAAGTATGTACGTAGATACTGGGTATACGTATGTATTGTCACATGCACATGTGTTTATGAGTCTAGTTATTGGTATGCTCGTAGTGAATGCTATTCACTTATGCTTTTTGTGGGTATTTTGTACTTGTTTCTGCTGCATGGTTTATTGATGTATGACAGAGTTCCCAGCAAAGCGAAGCAAAAAAATGGTTTCCCTCCAAATTTCATCCACTCACTTGACTCTACCCACATGATGCTGACTGCATTGCACTGTCAAAGGTAAAGAAGTTTACAGTAAGAAAAGCTAGCACATTGTGCACAATGATTACTATACTATGTATGTACATGCTACGAGAGCCTTGTTATACATGTAGTATGTGTGCCCTGTGTAACCCTCTGAGTCTTTGTAGTTCTTTGGAATGTGTATATACAAATGCATGATGATATTCAATTACATACTGAACTTGGATTTTTCTAGTAATTTCTCTGTTTTCTTTAGAGCTGGGATCACATTTGCAGCAGTTCATGACAGTTTCTGGACACATGCTTCCACTGTGGACACAATGAACAAAGTCAGTGTCACAATTGCTGACTTATGCAAGTTTTTCAAGATATTCTGTTACATTTGTAGATATGCAGGGAGCAGTTTGTAGCCTTACATGAGGAGCCCATCATTGAAGATTTATCAGAGTCCTTTGAAAAGAAATTTGGAGGATTAAGGTGCATACTGGCTTCTCAGCCATGATGATGTGATAAACCACTATTCAGTGGTAATAAATCTATTATCAATATCCTGTCTAGGTATGTTGCAGCAGAAGTACAGTGCTGATTGGCGAGGGTGAAGCCCCAGGCCATCAGCACTATATTATCTGCTGCAGGACATCTAGACAGGATATAACTAATTTGTATCCTGGCAACCATTCACTGCTGACTGTATACAATGTTTTGTATACTTATCCTGCTGACTGTATACAATGTTTTGTATACTTATCATTTACATAACTGTATAGTTTATTTTGTACAGTTGATGTATCGCATGGCATAGTCAGAATACGTTGTGCATGGTAGTACTGCACATGCAGTGGGGTACATGCATACCACAAAATTGGTGATAAGTTGCCTGCCTATAACGTCTGTCACTGTGTCTCTGTTAAGAACATGATCAGATTAGAGTGTGTTAGGTGAATGTTTTTTTTTGTGCTGGAGATATCAGTTTACTGTGCCTGTATGTGTGGGTGTCCACTGTGTACAGGTGTCCACTATGTACAGGTGTCCACTGAATGAAGGTGTCCACTGAGTACAGGTGTCCACTGAGTACAGGTGTCCACTGAGTACAGGTGTCCACTGAGTACAGGTGTCCACTGAGTACAGGTGTCCACTGAGTACAGGTGTCCACTGTGTACAGGTGTTCACTGTGTACAAATGTCCACTGAGTACAGGTGTCCACAGTGTACAGGTGTCCACTGAGTACAGGTGTTCACTGTGTACAGGTGTCCACAGTGTACAGGTATTCACTGAGTTAACAGGTATCCACTATGTGGCTAGCTCATTAGTCAGTGGACTCCCAAGGGATTTGTGCCTTGTACACATGATCTGACTGTAAACGCCTTTTTTCTGTTTCTCTACATCTGTATGCACTTCCTGCAATTATGATTGCTCTAGATATAAATCATCCAAGGAAGAAAAAATGTGTTCTTTTAACACTCATCTGCCAAGCAAAGGTATGTACGTAACTATTGCAGTAGCTGTACACACAATGTCTAATGCATTTCTAGACATTGGTGTGAATTGAATAGTATTCTTTGTGAGCATGTTCATGATTGTGGATGCAGAAGTTAAACGTACTGTACACTGTATATGTGCTTTGCACTGCACCAAGAAAGGTGCAGCTGTGCAGGCCTTTCCTTGTGCATAGAAGCTCTAGTACAATTTGTAATTATTATTGGATCTGTGTACATATTCTGTATGATAATTTTAGGCCATCATTTATGCACTGTGTCTGAGTAAGAGATACTACATGATGATTTTTGCAATTTTTCTCTTCTGTGATCTGTTTGTATTAGGGGATTTGGATATTCATCAAGTGATACATTCTCAATATTTTTTCAGTTAATTTCAATCCCAACGTGTTTTTATTACATATGGACATGTGTGCATTTTGTGATTATGATTAAAATTTTGGATCCTATTGTCACAGATTTCTATTTGATACAGTAGTAAGGTAACCTCCGAAATAAGGACACTGCCATATGTAGGATAGCTTACTGTGGTCTCAATGGTGTCCTTAATACAGAGGTTTCACTGTATATGAATATAATATTATTATTCTCAATTTCGGTATATAATATTCTCTGTCATCTGATGATTGGCTGCATGCCATGTACCAATTTGCTTGAAGAATGATTATTGCCCCTTTTACAAAGCCGTTGAGTCTATATTGTCCATGCATGGTCAATCAGCATAATATGCTGCACATACGTATGTAATAATATTATTATTATTTCTGCCCCCCCCCTGTTGTTGGCATGGGGGATCTGTGATGAAGTGAATATAATACTTATATAGAAGTCTAATGTTCTATAAATCTAATTTACAGTACTAGTACAAACAATTACAGCATGGATGTACGTATAATAACCTCATTGCCCTCAAGCTTGCATGCATGGGTGCAATGGCATACATCCTCAATTAGTATAATATGTGTATGTTCATATGACAGATACAGTGCAGACCGAATACAATTGCTATTAAATAATAATGTTATATTATTAGAAGGGATGAAGACACATGGGGCATGCAATAATAACTTTAAATTGCATGCATGCATGCATGATTTTTCAGGAGAAGATGGATGTAGGAGGCCATCAGATTACTGTCGGCCACACACCTTCAAGTGACCCTCTCTCTCCAGACCAGATTCTCCTTGATCGAGACAATAGGATAGTACTTATGAGGACTTGTGTAGCAAAAACCCAAAAGGGCCCGGAATTATAATATCAGTCCACCTGCCATGGTTTCTGAGAATGACCAGTCCATATGCAGGCCGGCCTTTTCATGCATCTTGTCTTTTTTGACACCCTTGATGGGGCTATGATTAAAAATATTACTTCCTGGCCACATAAAAGGATCTGCCGGACCATCTGGACTGGATGGATGCAGAAGATTGGAGATAGATGTTCTGCTCATTCAAAGATTCTTCTGACCACCCCCGTTTATACCAGCCTTGGCTGAAGGGGTAACCTTATAAAAATAATTATGCATATCTCTGTAACATGGCTGATACAGCTAGACGCATGGCTACATCCTATATATGTAGACGGAGGTTTAGAAGCCTTGAATGCATGTACATAGGCTAGGGTTAGGGTTAGGGCTTTGGATAAGATGTCAGGTGCATGATTGTCCCATTGGCATGGGAGAAGAGAATTATAGCCAAATCCATGGATTTTGAGGATATTGCCAATTTAAGGAAGACATCAAGCATGCTATTGGTCTATTGCAGATGTGCGTAAGATATGATAGTGGTGTTGAGGTAGTGTTCTAGTCTTGCTTTGCAAATAGTCTTTGAAGATGACCACACAGAAACTATTCTGCTGAAAATGCCTTCAATTTAGTGAATTGGAAAGTGGCACTCACCAATATTCGCGATCCTTACATGTCTGCCAGTTGCGCCAGCCTTGATCAACACCTATATCGGATCCAACCGAAGCTTTTCATTCAAGGGAATACTTTGGTCTCTGATGATCGAGGGCACTACACAGGGTGACCCACTAGTCATGGCAATGTATGCCTTGGCTGTTACCCCTCTGATGAAGAAACTTCAACTAAGGCTATTGAAGTTTGGTATGCAGATGACACCTCTGCAGGTGGGACCGTCACTGATATCTTCTCATGGTGCATGGGAGAATCTTGTCAAGCATGGTCCTGAATTTAGATGCTTTCCCATGGCAAGTAAGTCAATTGTTGTTGTAAAGCATTGTTTTGAGGATAACGCTCATTCAAGATGTTTTTGCAGTACAGATCTTAGCATCACTCTGGATGGTAATAATCATTTAGGAATTCCATTGGGAACTATTGAATACAAGAACAGATGTATTGACGAGAAAGTATCTGAATGGTGCAGACAAGTAGAAAAGCTAGCATTGTTTGCAAGATCTCAACCGCATGCTGCCTATATTCCGCTTTACACTGGGGTAACATCCAGCTGGATCCCTTATCATGTGAACAGCTCCAACCACTAGAGCACTAGAGGATATAATTCACCTCCAACTCATTCCTACAATTACTGAAAGATACACTATCATTGAAGAAGAAAGAGAATTGCTTGCTCTTGCAGTCAGAGAGGGTACATGGCACGGGCATGCCCCACCCTTATCACAGGGCCTCTCAGCACAGATTCCTTTCACAAAAGATCTGCAATCCTTTCATTGAAGCTGTGAAGTGCATGTCAATAGAGGTCTCGATCCTGATACTAGCCTCCTTCAAGAGCACAAGGAGAACAAAAGGGCAGTCATCCACCAGCATCATAATGAGAAGAAGGAAATATCCCATGGGACAGTAACACAGCTTTCTCCCAGACTCCAGCACCAGATAACTATATCATCAGCCAAGATGATGCTTCTTCTTGGTTGTCCACCTTGCCACTACCTAGGGCTTTGTTCTCCACAGGTACACCTTCCTAGATGCATGCTGTAGCTCAGAGATCTATATAGTTGGTCTCCTGATGATGTGCCAACTAGGTGCAAGTGTGGGAAGGCGTTTAGTGTTGACATTGCTCTGAATTGCCTCAAAGGTGGATTCCACATGCACCCTAAGACACATTGAGATCTGGGACCTGATGGCATCATGCACTTCTTGATGATCTCGAGGTATGTCACAACATAGATACTCTATACTATGGTCACAATGTGTGTGTGGAGCCACACCTCCAATCACTTACTGGAGAGACATTGCATTACAGAACTGCTAACAGGGATGAAGAAGCTAGATCAGACATCCATGTTTTTGGATCGATTCTGGGGATCACACCATGAGAATTAAGGTCTTTTTGGATGTGAGAATATTTAATCCCAATGCAGATTCGAACTGCAATGTCCAAGCCAAGTCAACTGCTATTGTATACAAGAGACTTGCCTACCTGTTTGCAGTGAAGGGAGTTGAGTCATATATCAGGGTATCAGCGTATCAGGGTGTCTTATTTAGACTGGGAAGCCTTTAGCCATGGGCTATTCTGACAGGCACCCAGTAGAAAAGAAAACAAAACAATACAATAATTATAAAAGTAAAAGGAAATGCAAAATTCATAATTAAAAAATAAATTATTCATTCGATTAATAATTAGATAATGCAAGAGTACGTAATGAGTAGTGTAGACAAATTACAATCATGCACGTGCAAGGTAATATGAAGGTGAGTCAAGTAGAATAAAAAAGGTCAGCACATCTTGAGGAAAAGGCTTGGTAGTCTTGTAGTTCTCTGACACTGCGTGGGAGAGATCTCCATAAGGATGCACCAGTGAAACTGAATGCCTTTTGCCCGTAACAAGACTTTGTAGCTGGTAGGTTTAATTGCCTAGATGAAGAAGACCGTGTGTGGTATGAGGAGCAGGGAGCAGAAAAAAGCTGGGAAAGATATGAGGGGGATTGGGGGATATACAACAGTGTCATCTGTTGGTTGCATTGTCGACTCGGATTTGCTCTTCTACAATCATCCATCATATACCTTGGAGGATCCCTCTCTGTCCACTCCAGCAATACCCCACCATCCATCACCCAATGTGTGACATAGAGACACATCCTCTCATCTGAGTGACAGTTCGTGTGATCATTCATTTTATATTAGTATTATTATTGTTGTCATTAATTCCCTTAATTATTTATTTATGTCATAATGCTGTAATCATTGTGGATGTATTATTGCCAATCTATAATATTATAATCAAATTAAACACAAAATATAATGTATATTATAATATTATTATTGTGTACTATAGGAAATGGTGCATGCAGTGTCTGTGGTTGACCGGGAGCATGGATATAAGGGAAGTTATATATACAAAAATTAATATAATGTGAATATTAACGTACGTGCACACAATCAGCACTGGTCTTGATAATTATGCATAGTGCATGTGGTCAAACCTCGATCTCTACCTTCTGATCATGCAGGACTTAAATTGTATAATATACTGAAAGGGTTATTCACCATGAATACATGCATATAATATCAGGGGGTTCATGCACTACTGTGCATGCACAGGGGTCATGTTTTTTTGCATGCATGCATATATATATAGCTATAGTGAATATATATACATACTGTATGTATATACTGGGTTTGTTACTAAGGGAGAATCAATATGACCTTTGACCACCTTCACCCTACAGTGCGGGTGGCAGATGCAATTAAGTAACCCTTATATCAAGTTAAGTTATATATTGATTTGAGTGTAATCACTATATCAAGCTATAGGGTAAGCTTGTAATTAATGTTTGGTTTTTGACCGCCACACACACACACACACACACACACACACACACACACGCACACACACACACATGCACACACACACACACACACACACACACACACACACAATGTACACACACACACATACACACACACAAATACACATATACCACACACACACACACCTGCATGCATATAAGCTTCAATTGCCATGCAGTGAAAACTACGAGTATATGTGTATGTATAAACATATCTATGCATACTGTATATAGATAATATTATATCTATGTACACACATGCATACACATAGATAATAATTACATCTGTTTCACAGCATGGCAAAGCTTTACATACAGTACTCACTGAATGATGCTACAAATACACACACACACACACACACACACACACACACACGTACACGTACACGTACACACACACACACACACACACAGAGTCTCAACACC